>JAUCMX010000022.1:3364728-3369728 GCA_033459395.1 Hemibagrus guttatus | reverse complement strand
CCTGGAGCCCTGGCCCTGGAGGAAGTGCTGTTTGGAACCTTTATTTATGAGTGATTGGCTGGAAAGTTTAGTTCTAGGGCACTAATAAATATTGAAAAAAATGACCGCAACACATTTAAATAACGAGCTTAAAATAGCACTGTGTAGTTGGAGTGTGTTTATAAATCTGTACTTGGAACCAGGTTTAGTTTACTCACTCTTTCTCTTCTCTCTCTCTCTCTCTCTCTCTCTCTCTCTCTCTCTCTCTCTCTCTCTCTCTCTCTCTCTCTCTCTCTCTCTCTCTCACACACAAATGAAAGTCCCTTGTTGCTGAATTGTACCTTTAATATACCTGTTTCCAGGTAACATACATACAAATAATGCCTTGGCAGGGAAAAAGCACAATTTGGAACCTTTAACTCAAAAATAAGTTAAACAGCGACATTTGGATCTAATGTTCTGCTGATGAAGGAAAAGAAAGTTCAGGACTATATAAATTAGTGTAATATTCTATACAGTTAGATTATGGTTTCCTTGTTGCTAGAGTTGCGCCATTAAGAGTGCAGCTTTTGGAGCTTCCTTGTATGTTTCTCACCACTTCAAATCATTTAAGGTCCATCACTGGACCAGACATACACCTGTACACTGAAAGCAAGCACTTTTTCCTTCCACATTAAAGGTACAAAAGGATTTCTAGGGTGCCAATAAATAAAGTTAAGAATATTCATGTAGTTCATAAATAATTCTTTACTCAGGGAATTGTGGAGTTTATTTTAGCGAGTGTGAGAGAACTGGTCTCTCACCTGGTCAGTATTTTTTAACTGCGTATAGTGTTTTTGCGCTCAGAGGTTTATATATATATATTTATAATAATAATAATAATAATAATAATAATAATAATAATAATAATAATAATAATAATAATAATGAAATGAAAATAGCTATTAAGGTGTGAGGATTTTTTTCTCATCTTGACCCCCTACCAGCCTGGGACTATTGTGTGAATTGAGGATGCTCACCATGCGCTTCTGCGGCTTAATTAATGGTCGGCTCAGGCCGTTCATTTTGCTGTACAGGCCGCAGGCGTTGCAGAGAAAGTGACCGGTGCCGTCGCGCCTCCACAGCGGGGTGGAGATGGAGCCGCAGTTCACGCACTCCCGACTCTCCATTGCGTCCTCGAGGAAGTCTGGCACACACACACACACACACACACACACACACACACACACACACACACGAGACACGTGCACGTCAATGAGGCGTAAATTAATCGGCGCTCCGTCTGCTCTCTGTAATTACCGTTGATTTGTTCCGTCTCTTACCACCTGTGACCATCTTCTAAAGATTTTTATCGAATATAACTCACCTAGATTATTTAAAAAAAAGTTAAAGTATATTTTAAAAAATCTAATAGAATTACCAACATTACCCAACCAATATAGCCTAGACTTTTTTTTTTTTTTTTAAATATATAATAATATATTTAATAATAATAAAAAAAAAAAGTAAAACATTGTCAGGATACGCTTTTCGCTTGAGAAATTACCTTTTAAATTATAAATATTTTTCTGCCATTTGTTGTTTAAAAATCTAAAATCTGACGTTAATAAAGCATAATAAAGCTGTTTGTGTAAAAGTCGCAGTGTAAACGCTGTTAATGTCTAATAAGCATAATTTCCGTTATATTCATTTCATTTTTTAACCTATATTGCATCACATATGCTAGTTTTAAAAAAAAAAAAAAAAAAGCCTACAAGGCATAAAGCGCAGTTTTACTGACAAAAACATTCATGCTTTTTATTAATTATTTAATTAATTATTAATTAGGTTAATTTTCACACCGTCATTATTACATCGAATCATTTTTAATTAGGCGCCTTTATGTTTGTTATTTCCCCATTAAATCTTTATAAGACTGTTCAAACAGATGAATATTTTCCTTACATTTCTGAAACACACGTACACAACACCTAGCGCCTATTTACATTTGTTTAACATGTATTATTCTGGACATATTTTAACACTTAAACTCTAAGTAAATATTCACCAGGAACCTTTTGTAGTTCTTATTTGAATTATTGTGATTATAATTGTTGTTATTTTGAAGTTATTCGAAAAGATGTATTAAAAAAAAAAAAACTTGCCATGGTTCATGAAGGCACTTTTAAGGGTTATGTATTTAAGGAGCTGTTAAAACACACACACACACACACACACACACATCACGCTTTGGGAGAGTGTGTATCCTGTACCTGCAGGTCCGGGTCTGATGGAGAGCGGTGCTGCTCGGCTCTGTAGTGAATGCAGCATGGAGTTATCGAAGGGTCCCGCGGGCCACGCGGTGGGTAACTGGGGCAGCTGCGCTCCCACGTAGGGCGCGTACGGCCCGGTGTAGGAGCCGCTCAGGGGCCGCGACAGGTACTGATCCCTGCCGCTGGCGTTCAGCGAGGTCGGGTAGCTCGAGTCCCTTGCCGTGCCGTTGTTCACGGGCGGGCTTGGTGAGTAGTGAAAGCGGGTAGAGGTGGCGTGTGGGCTCCCGGTGCTGTAGGACGACGGGCTCTCGGGCGCGGGTTGTGACCACGCGGCGTGGCTGCTGACCGCGTGGCTTGGTTGTGATGCCGCCGCGCTTGGCTGCAGGTAAGGCAGACTCGAGATCATTGGCCCAACCCGCGAGGTCGGCACGTACACCGGCGAGTTGGGACTGGAGTGCATGTAAGTCGCCGACGGCGACTCGTAGGCGGCTAGCGTCGAGTACATGTCGCCGGGGTCCACCACAATCCCGGTTTTGTGCGCGCCGAGCTTAGCGGCCTGGTCCAGGTCCGCGAACAGCGGCACGTCGTCCGAACTCACCGGGTGGCCAAAGGCGGCGTAGGAGGGCAGCGGCCGCGTGTCTGCGCGCCGACTCCCCGCTGCGTCAAGAGGTGATGTCCTTAACTCGTCCCTGCGCTCGCCGTGAACGCAGCTCTGCTCGGTCGGCGAGCCCGGGTTACTGGACACTTCACGCTTGACTGTGGACCAGCTGTGCTCGCCCAGGTCCATCCAGGAACCGTGTGGTGGTAGCTCGCGGTGTGTGAAAAACGGGTACTAGATAAGTGAGCCTGCAAGAGAGAAAACAAACTTCAGAACAATGTAGCTAAGGAATAAAATAGTAAAATATGCGACATGCTCAATCAGGTCTAGAATATAGCCACACTAACAGACACTAACGCTGACGATTACACCAACTTTCCCTTGCAAAAGTGCTGGAAAAAACATACTTAAAATATAAATAAAAGAACAGGTGGATATTCAGTTGCCAGAGTAAACCGTAACGCAGCGCACTTTCAAAATATTGTCTGGCATTCCCTTGTTTTCTGCACTTTTTATTAACAATGCTGGACTGATCTATAAAAATCGAAAGAGTCTGGAATCCGGGGAAAGTCCAGGAAGCTCTTAAAAACCTGAAATAATTTAATAAAACAACTCAATATTCCATCCAACATCACCCAATCAGAATGGATGTCACTTCCAAGATTTATTTACAATTTAACTGCAGAATGAACTCGTGGACGAAAATGCCTAGTGAATATTTACTATTTTAAAAAGTCGGTAGAAAGATTTTAAAAGGCTAAAAAAAGTTGCCTAGATATGAGAATATGTGAGCTGAAGACAGCTGAACACACCTCATTGCAAACGGTCAGCAGTTAACTCTCCCTGTCCAGCTGAAGAGACTCCCAAACAAGAACTGAACTCATCCGTGTCACGACTCAGTGCTCCCTCATCATTATTGCCAAAAAAAGAAAGAAAGAAAGAAAGAAACACCCCACACACATAGTAATAGATAGGAAACCAAACGCAATATGTCTTTCCAACTGGGAGATAACCTCGCGATAAGACCCTCAGGAGATAAGAGTTAACGGTGACGGCGCACCCAAAGCGCGTTCCGGTGGCGCAGCGCGCAAACACACACACACACACACACACACACACACACACGCTTTCCTCAAACATTTCCACAGAAACTCGAAGCAAAACTCGGAGTTTTATGAAGGAAAAAACTTTCACCACTGACCTTCTACTGGTGTTTCTCCATCGGTGTGTTGGCGGTGTCCAGCGCTCATGTCACCACTGCGGCTTCCCAAGAACATTTCCGAATGGATGCTGTAGTGGACTTGTAACGACGTTTACTAGAGGAGGAGCCTCCGAACAGCTGCGCGCTGATTGGATATCAGTCTGCGCATGCGCAACAGTTAAAACGTAACAGGGGCCGGGTCTTTATATACAATGTAGCCCTATACTTTCTTTCTTAAACTATTATTATTATTATTATTATTATTATTATTATTATTATTATTATTATTATTATTATTATTATTATTCATACGAATTCATTTTCAAATTAAATCTATTTCACATTAGAAAAAATATAAAAAAAAAAATATATTACATATTGTTAAAAAAATTACAGTGAACAAGATGTGACATTGTTCACAGGCCTTACAGGAAAATATATATTTTTCCAGATTTGTATATGTAAAATGTTTGTGTGATTTAATATTTTGTGCATTTTTTTTTCATTTAAATCAGATATTTATTCAAATTAATTTCTACACAGGATAACATGAAATACTTACCAGCACACTGCACATTAAACGTAATCTGTGTGAGATAATAAACAACAACCATAATAATAATAATAATAATAATAATAATAATAATAATAATAATAATAATGGATAAACGAAATTGAAAATAAAACACGTTTGTGAAAAAAAAGTCATGGACTGGAATTGTTTTCACCTAAATGTTTACAGAATTAAGTGTGGATCAACCTATCAGCTATTAATAAATAAATAAACAAACAAACAAACAAACAGATATATAGATAAATAAATAAATAAATTAATTAATTAATTAATTAAAAGTGGTTTATTTAAATAACATCCAAATTAGTACTATAGGTGACATAATGCTGTAAAAACATTTTTTTTATTTTTTTTTTAGATTTGTCTTTGTCTCTCTCTCCCTCGTGTGTGTGTGCG
>JAUCMX010000022.1:3289728-3362228 GCA_033459395.1 Hemibagrus guttatus | reverse complement strand
ACAGTATTTAAAAAAAGATTTTTTAATTAATTCATTAATCTGTTGTGTTGATGTTTTTCCTTACCACGCAACATAAAGAATTTTTGTTTAACAAAGCCATATGCAAAATTTCCTCTGGAACAAATCTTGACATTTAAAGCATTTATTTGCACTTTTTAAAATCTATCTATCTATCTATCTATCTATCTATCTATCTATCTATCTATCTATCTATCTATCTATCTATCTATCTATCTATCTATCTATCATTCTGCAGAGGATATAAAAAAGTCTACCTGTTGTCCTGTTTAAAGGACAGGATTTTGTGATGAAAATCATGTCAGAATTTTTTTCTACCTATAAAGTGAAATAGCAATAATAAAAAAGTTTTAGGAAGTGTGTACATCTAAGTAATACGTTGTTAAATCATGTTTTGCTTACTAATAAAATTAGCGCACTAATAGCAGGGTTTTGGAGTGCATGAAGAATTTTATTTCCAGTTTCTCTTCCTTGCAAAAAAAAAAAAAAAAATCTCCTATTCACAAAAATTCCTGTTCTAGGATTTAGATCTGAAATGTTGATCTTCTTCTTCCACAGGTTTACTGTAGGATTTAGATATGAACTCCGCCACTCCAAACCGTCTATCTTCTTCTTCTGAAACTGTTCCTTTGTTGACTTTTTCGTCATCTCCAGCTGTCTGACGGATGCCTGTAGGCTTTGTGCCAAAATAGTCTGGTATTTAGAGCTATCCACTATTCCCTCTATCTTGACCTGAGCCCCAGTGCCAGCTGAAGAGAAGCAGAACCACAGCATGCTGCTGCCACCATCACCGGGCTTCACTGTGGCTCTGCTGATCCTGGGTGCTAAGCTGCCTTGTTTTTTGCATCAAACATATCTTTTAGATTGTTGTGTAGAAATTTCCATAGCACTGGTTTTGTTAAGCTTTGGAGGTCTTTTTTGATGATAAAAGCTCTTCTGTCTGGAGGCTCTGAAGAATACAGGAGATTGTTGTTCCATGCAGGAAGTGAGCAGAACTCGCCTGATGTTCCTGCAGCTCCTTTAATGTTGCTGTGAGCCTCTTGGCAGCCTTCCTGATAACTTTTATTCTTGTCTGTTTGCCAACTCCAATTTTGGAAGAACGTCCTGTTCTTGTTAGTGTCACCGTGCTGCCCTGTTTTCTCTGCTTGTTGATGAGGGCTTTCACGTTGTTCCATGGAACATGGAATATTGTAGAAATTCTTATGTACCCTTGTCCTAATCGATCCCTTTCAGTGAGTGAGATATCACGCAGGCTTTTGAGGAGCATGGCTTTAGCAGGTGGATGAAACTAAAAAGATGATGAGAAAATAGTACACAAGCAGCTGATCTTTATTTGGCCTTCATCAGAATCGCTTCTTTGTTGATAGATGAAAAGGGGGGACATATTTATGCAACCAGGTTTATTCTAAGATTTTCTATTTCTCTATTTTTTTTTTCCAAAAATAATTACTTTTCCTAGGTTTATCACATTAAAGGCGTAAAAAAAAAAGATCTGATTTGATTTATCTTGGTTTCAGCTTTTTACTCACACAAATAAATTTGTCTGTCTGCATTTTTTTTTAAAAATCACAGATTTGTGTGTGTGTGTGTGTGTGTGTGTGTGTGTTAGCTACACACTGATTTATATCAATTAACTAAACCCCTTTAATTAAACTCTCCTGGAGTCACTTGCTGTATTGTGTGTGTGTGTGTGTGTGTGTGTGTGTTAGCTCCACACTGATTCATATCAAGTAAACCCCTTGCATTAACGATTCTCCTGAATTCTCTGCATTATAACACACACGTCGTGTTTACTCTGCTGTTTTATAAGATGTGTCTGTCGGAGTGTGAGGGTGAGACACAGAGCTGCTGCTGCTGCCGAGGGACTGGACACAACTGTTGGAAATGGTAGATGATTAAACTGGACAGGTGTAAAAGAAGCCTTTGTGTGTGTGTGTGTGTGTGTGTGTGTGTGTGTGTGTGTGTGTGTGTGTGTGAGAGAGAGAGAGACCTTTGATAGCGAGCATGTTAACGACCTTCCCAATGATCACTGCAGCCTGAGACACACCCAGTCATGTGACTCTGAGCTGTTCATAACAACTGGACGTTATTTGCTCCCATAACCTGTGCTTCAGTTTGCTCTAACGTACACGTGAGTCCTTTTCACAGCATACACGAGTGATGTTCGTACCACGACGTGCCAGAACAGTGTTTCATTCATGAATAAAAATGAAAGTGTAGTCATTTTTTTAAAATGAAAAAATCTTTATTCATCCATCATTCACAGAGTGGTTACTTCCTGTTTTTCCTTTTGTTTTATTTTTTCTCTTCCTCCACTTTTCCTCTAGTTCCAGAAACTCGAATAAAATAACTCCTAATCACTAATATAGTGGATCTCAGATGTGCGTTCTTTCACCTGCTGAGGATCTACTTACTCATGGTCACATATCACTCGGTTAGTTTAGATGTCTCTTTAAAATTCCCATCTCTGAACTGGACAGAAGGACGTCTTAGTAACAGGAACAAACCAGGACTTTTCTACACTTAGAACTGGGACTGGACTTTTTCCGCACCAGGATACCTAAGCTGTTTATTTTGTACAGTATATACTGTATAAATGCACTAAAATCACACATATCATTCATACACTGTATTATTGTTATCACATTCTTAGTCCCATTATTTTTTTTCTATTCTATTCTATTCTATTCTATTCTATTCTATTCTATTCTATTCTATTCTTTATTGTTAGCCTGTTCTCTATTTTATTTTCCTTTATTTTCTGTTTTAATTATTAGTCTATTTATTATATTTTCTATTCTACTTTTATTCTTAGCACATTCAATTCTATTCTATTCTCTGTTTTCTTTTTCTTTCGTTTCTATTTTTATTCTTGGTCTATTCTATTCTATTCTATTCTATTCTATTCTCTATTTTCCTTTCCTTTATTTTCTATTAGTATTCTTAGCCTATTTATTCTATTTTTCTATTCTATTTTTATTCATACTCCATTTTTGTTCTTTGCTTCTATTGTATATTTCCATTGTATTCTATTTGATTCTATTTTTATACTCTGTCTCTGTTTCTATTCTAAATTTCTATTCAATTCTACTTTCGATTCTTATTCTATTTCATTCTAAAGTTTGAAGAAAGAATCCTTATTAAACTATCTGTACACGTAGCTTTAATTCCACACTGATAACGGATCAAAAGCCGGACATCAAAACACAAACCCAGATTATTCCAATATTCCAATAACAATAGTGAACTTAAGTGTGGAAAACAGAAGTAGTGCTTTTCAGCCTCGCCATCTCCACAAGACGTTATTACGTTTTTATGAGGCGTCATTAGCACCGAATAGGAAGCGAGTGGCCGCGGCTCTCAGAGGCCTGGAGGCAGTCAGGCTCGCGAAAGCGCCTGCAGAAGATGTGCTGGAATAACAGATAAGAGTCCCAGTCATCAGTCATTAGACTCAAGTGTTTAAAAAGCCATTAGCGCTCGCTCAGATGGCCATCAGGCTCCTTCTGCTCCATGTACTCGGGGGTTAGTGGCAGTTATATTTAGCCGTGCACTGGCTCACGACTGGCTCATTTTCCGCTTCTGGAAAATCCTGAATCGGTCAGATTGGGATGTTTGGAAGCTAATGCGATAGATTGGAAGAAGAGAAGAGAAATCTCTCAATACGTTTCCTGGATTGGGAAAAAATGGTATTGATATATTGATGTTTATTATGTAATTAATGACACAATTCAGTCAAATCTCTGATTCTCACAAAGCTCAGGATGTGAATGTGGAAAAACCTGTGAGTTTTGTTGCCTTTTAATACCATCAATACTTTCTAAAACTTTTTAGAGTCCTTTTCTGCCTCTGCTGATCTACAGCGCTCCAGTTCTGTGGACCTTGTTGTTCTTTCCGTGCTTCATCCACTCAGCCTTCATCCTGTTGCACCCAGGCCGGTGTTTTGTCTAAAAAGAGAAGGTTAGCCTCCAGTGCTGCAGACCCTGCTACTTTTCCCTGAATCAGCTGTTTAAAAGCCACAGCGGACGCTATCAGCTCCAACACCCACTACGTCACCTGGTGCCAAGACTCTGAGACTCTGAGAGAGAGAGAGAGAGAGAGAGAGAGAGAGAGAGAGAGAGAAGCAGACGTCCTGATAGGCAGTGTGACGAGGCTGAAGGACTCTGTGTTGTCTCTTACAGAGGAAGCGTATCAGGGTTAGGCCTGTTTTTTTTTTTGTTTTGTTTTTTTTTTTACAAATATGCAAGGTCATTGTAATGGAGTTAAAATACAAGATGGATGTCTGACACTAGCTTTAAGAACAAAAAAAAATCTCTCTAATTTCTAAGAAGAGGGAACACCGGCTTCTGTCTGTCAGGCCAAATGACAAGCATGTGGCATCTCGCTAGACAAAAAAAAATCTCTGGAAGAAGAAATGCTTGTACAGTTATCTGCTTTTCCCAATACATGTATAATTTCACATAATATTAAGACTTGTGAGCTTTCGGTGACTCCAGACTTTCATCTCTCACTCTTTTCAAACCACACACCTTTATACCGAGACTGAACGTTAGACTAAATACTAAAAGTCAATAATAAGCCAAGGCTTAAAGCTTTAGCAACATTTAATGGCAGCATGTGGCCTTTTCACGGCACTAAATCATTCCGTGTGTCATTAATAAATTGACTTTGACCTCGTTCTATGCTCACGAAACAGAGTGGCACCAGCATTTACCTCTACGTGCAAACTAATCACAAGATCTGATTTCTATACATCTAACGGATTATAATAGAAAAATCAGCAAAATATTTAAATTCTATAAACTGACCAAAAATCAATAACAGTGTCCTACAAAATAATCCAAAAATCTGACTCTTTCACTTTTTTTCAATATTCAAGCCCATCTAAAGCTACAGCTAAATGTCAATGTCAATAGCAATAAAGAAAATAAATAAATAAATAAATAAATAAATAAATAAATAAATAAATAAATAAATAAATAAATAAGGGTATGTAGATAACTACAAAAATGAATAGAAAATTAACTAAATAAATAAAGGTATGTAAATAACATTAATCTTTTTTTTTTACTGCTAATGTACTATTAATAATTGAATATTTTTTTCTATAAAATGTTTTTGTTGTTTTTTGGCCTATTTTCTTATTGATTAAACTAAAGCTGGTTCACTTCACTTTCTTTCTTTCTTTCTTTCTTTCTTTCTTTCTTTCTTTCTTTCTTTCTTTCTTGCTTGTTTGCTTCATCTTTTTATTCATTTTTACTGATCATGCTGTCTAGGGTTGCAGTTTTTGCTATTTTATTTACCCACAAAGCCCTTTTTAATAATAAAAAAAAGACTTTTATAATCACATTAATTAGCAATAAACCGATAATTGTATACGGTTGTGTTCATTTTTAGTTATCAGTCTCATTAGTTTATTTAAGTACTTCTTTATTTTTATTTTTATTTATTTATCTGGTGATTTCTTAATTGTTTTATTTACAAACTTCAATTTCATTACGGAGTTCAACGTCCTGATAAAACAGCTCCTTTCTCAGCTCTGTTCAACGAGAACCGGACGTTGGACGTTTTCCAGCCGTTTACCTTTAACACAACCAGCACCTTTCACTTCTCCGAGGAAAAACTCGGTGTCACAAAATGCTTCACACGTTTCTTTTTTTTTTTTTTCATTTCATTTTTGATAAGAAAACCTTTCAGTTTTGATAAGCCTTTCGCCCCACTCCACTGAAGTGCAGACGCAACAAACATGTCCACTGCGATACGGCTTTATTTCCCCATGTCCTTCAATGACCGTATGAAAAGTACCGGAGTCTCCAGTGACCCCGACATTAGCACCTACGCTCGCAAACACACCACGCCTTTCACCGAGTGTTGTGTGAACACAGACACACAATGACTCACAATGACAGTTTCAATAGTGTGACAAGGTCTTTGTTCTGGCAGAAATTACATACACATTCGACATTCTCCAATTATGGTGTTATCAGCTGCCTTTTTTTTCCCCTCATGTGAGATTTGTTCCAGCGCTGTACCAGGCACCATTTTAGCCAGCCTCACTGTTTGCTTCTCTGTTTACTCATGGCGGGAATGGAGTGTTTGAGCGCACCTCTCTCTCTGGTCCCTACTGGAAAGAAAAAGAGAGACATGACTCCGTCGATAAACAAAGTGTCGTTCCCCTCCCACTTCTCCCAGACTGATTGGTTTTTAAAATCGACTTGTTTGTTAGTTTCATATTTGAAAATGCATGACCTTTGTTTTGTTTCTTTCTAGAGGGCACTCGAGGTCTCTGAACTGAGCGGAACTTTCAGAAAATGAGTCGTATCTCAGTCGTAACTCGATCCGAGGTTGGTGGTTGGTGGATGGCGTTAACATTGTGCTCTAATTTGGTGGCTTAAATCCAAAGAATTAGCCCTAAGCAACTCTCTTCCAGAGAACGTCAAATGTCCGCGTTGCGCCTGTACTTAGTACGTATTATCCTTCTTTTACGACACTTCCAGAAATCTCAACCTGCACATAAATACTGAAGCTAATGAGAGCTTCACAGGTTGAGCAACTAACAACCCTAACGACTCTCGCCCTCGTCTGTTGGCCCATAAAAACATTTCCTTATACTTCACACCTAGTGTTTTTATGAGATCGGTCACATTTACGAGACAAGTTTTCAACACAATTGTTTTCTTGTATTTTTTTTTTTTTTTTACAATATAAAGCAATATGTCTCATGTAATATTCCCAGTTCCCATGAAACCTGAGCGGTTAAAGTTACACCTGATTTAACGAGGGATCTTCAGCGGACAGCCTCGTTCTTCATACAGGGCTGAAGGAAGCGATGTCTCAGCTTGTGGGTTGTAAAAATCGTTGGAGGTGATCCAAGTGAAAGAACGTGGATAATGAAGTTCATTATTAACTACTTCTCTATGGTCTATTTACTTGAATTATTAAAAATGGATAAAAAAGATATTATGCTGTATTCAGTCATGCGGACTTGGTGAATGGGAATTTAAACCTAATATTAGATCATTATTGCCATTTTTCAACCTAAAAAGTACTCAGCTGGGAAAGGTAACATTCAGAGATGCTTTGGTTCTT
The DNA here is from genome assembly GCA_033459395.1 of Hemibagrus guttatus. Lineage (NCBI taxonomy): Eukaryota > Metazoa > Chordata > Actinopteri > Siluriformes > Bagridae > Hemibagrus > Hemibagrus guttatus. The sequence goes on along the minus strand of JAUCMX010000022.1, from coordinate 3,355,124 downwards.
TTCTCGGATGTAATCGGGTTAGCTCAAATGGGTAAGGCTCTGGGTTGTTGATCAGACTGTCAGGGTTCAAGCCCCAGCACCACCAAGCTGCCACTATTGGACAAGTGAGCAAGGCCCTTAACCCTCTCTGCTCCAGGGGCACTGTATCATATCTGCCCTTGTGCTCTGACCCCAACTTCCTCAGCTGGGATATGTGAAGAAAAGAATTTCACTGTGCTGTAATGTATGTGTGGTGATAATAAAGGCTTCTTCTTTTATCATGGTCTCGTGTTGATCCAGAATGGACATTTAGAGGCATAAACACTGTTCCAGCATGACAAAGCCCCAAAGTCACATATACATTACTGCACAGTGAAATTTTTTTCTTCGCATATCCCATCCTTAGGGGGTTAGGGACAGAACACAGGGGCAGCCATGATGCAGCGCACCTGGAGGAGGGGGTTCGAGGGCCTCGCTTAAGGGCCCAACTGTGGCAGCTTGGCAGTGCTGGGGCTTGAACCCTTGAAATCTTCCGAACAACCCAAACGCTTACTCACTTGATCTACCACCAAAGATATGATGTGGAGGTGAAGCTTAGAGTGGAGGAATGTCTTGAGTTTCCTGCACAGAGCCCTGACTTTGACTCAACCCCACTGACCACCTTTTGGGATAAACTGGAGTCTCTTCAACATCCCAACATCAGAGTCTGATCTCACTAATGCTGTTGTGAATGAATGAATGATCACAAACCACAAACCAACAGCCATGCTCCAACATCTAGCGGAAAACCTTCTCATAAGAGTGGAGTTTATTACAAGAACATACTGTCCTGACGGTCAGCTGTGTTGATGTATGGGTGTATATCACTGACCATCTTTGCTCCTGTTCTACTTCTGGATCAGCTGCTTCCACAAACTCAAATGAGGTTTAAATTTCGCCGGATTTTGCTTCTCAATCTACCAGGTTAACTACCATTTTTTTTAATCTATAAAGGCATCTGTACAAAATCTGTTTTTCAATACAATTAAATGCATTGTATCAAGTATCAAGTCTTCAAACATATGCCAACTTTATTTTAGTTCATTAACGTTTGATTTTAGCTTATGAATATTGGTTAAAAATGTCTTTAGGCCTAAAGAAAAAGTTCATAAGGATTCATAATGACCTGAACCCCCCCCCCACACACACACCCACACACACACAATAGCCCCCACCCCAAACCCAACCACAACCACCCACCTACTGAGCCCAATAATGACCCCCCCCTGCCAAATACTCAATGGCTAACACCTCTAAACCCTCCTCCCCTGGTTTGTTTGGATAATCTTCTTCATCTAGCCATCTTGCTAGCTCTCTACGGAGCCTGATGTTTAGAGAATGGCAGAACCTGATGAGATCTGTGTCCTGCAGAGAAGGCTGGGGACTGTCTGTCCATCCGATAGAGAGATCCCACAAACAAGATATGCAAACGACTGGGATGACGCAGTCAGTCAAGTGTCACTCATCTCCTGCGATGTGACTTAAGAAAAAGATTATCCGAAGAAGAAAGATTGCACGTCTGTCTCCCTGAAGATACGAAACAAAACAGTTTGTAATATCTATCTGTCGCGATATTCAGAAATAGGACACGATATTCAGGCACAGGAGCGAGATAACGAAGGTTGCATCACATTTTCGTATTTAGATTTAAAGTCTCCTTGCGCAGACGTTTCACTTCTTTAACCTCCAACTAAAACGTAAAAGCAAAGAATAAAAAGTAAACCTGACCCTGGTGTGAGCCCAGGTTTCTTTTAAACATTAATCCCTGATGCCTTTCAGAGAGAGCACAGCTCAATTGTTCCCGAGATGTTGACACGAAAAACAACACATTCTCACCTTGTGCACTTCAAAGCTCCATCACCTAGGAACAATTGGCTTGCTTGTAATGGCAGTAGCTCTGTGTACCTGGCTGTGTTTGTTCACAGGCCTGCAAAACCGAGCCAACAGACGCTCGACTCACACACACACACACACACACACACACACACACACACACACACACTCTCTCTCTCTCTCTCTCTCTCTCTCTCTCTCAGGTCTCTGAGACCTGCTATTGTAATCTTAAAAAAAAAACCTTACGCCTTACGTAAAAGCGTCTCTCACGCCAACTAAATATAATGGAGATTCAATGCGCTGTTCCTGTAACCTGGATGGACCTCAGACAGTTCTGGCATTGTTGCTTATGTCATTTATAGATAATACTTCGATAAACAGACACCATAAAACATCCAGAAAATGTCAAACTGACACACAACGGTACAAAACGTTCAACAATGATAGATCAGTGTTATATACATCTATGTGAAAAATTCATAACAAAATGATATTTTAATCAGAAGTAGCACTGTTGAACAAGTCAACAACATTTAGATTTATTTTATGGTGTTTAGCGGACACTCTTATCCAGAACGGCTTACATTTGATCTCATTTTTAATAAGGGTCTTGCTCAAGGGCCCAGCAGTGTCAGATCGATGGACCTGGGATTCAAACTCATAACCTTCCTCATCAGTAGTCCAACACCTTAACCACTATATCCCCAGAGTAAAGACACAGCAATCGTTTTTGTGTTTTACAAATAACACGTGATACCGATTGAATTAATAAATTCGCAGTTGAATTAATTCTCACGTAAAAAGACAAAAGGATGCAAACGGTTTACACAGTACAGTGGAACTTCGGCATACGAATGCCCTCTCTTATGAAGTTTCGCCTTAAGGATTGAAATGTTGCAAGAAATTCGCATCGGCATATGAAGCATTATCGGCATACGAACGAACCGAGCCGAACGCCGGCTAAGTTGCGTGTACGTCCGGGAGCCGTTCAAAACGTGTTAGCGTCAGTGGAAAGCCAAACGAAAACAAATGAAGCGAGTTTCCGAATTTTTTTCAGTCAGTGAAAGCTGTTGTGAAAGAGTCAACCCACGATACCAACGTTGCCTTCGGCATGCGTTCAAAAGCTAGGTGATTTTTCAGGCGATTTTTTGTTGACAGATCGGTGGCGTGGGTGCTCTGTTCTATTTTTAGCCCAAGCTTGGTGGCACAACTTCCTGTGAGGAGCCTTGACATGGAATGCTTGGCTTGGGTTCTTTGTAAGCAGCCATACAGTTTACATACGCTTCGTATGGGTCATATCGGTCATATTTTTGGGAGGCTGGAACGGATTATCTGCATTTACATTATTTCTTATGGGAAAATTCGTATCGCAATAAACATTTTCACCTTAAGATCTCGCCTCCAGAACCGATTAAATTCGTATGCCAAGGTTCCGCTGTATTTCAAACATCACAGGTTTTTACTGTATTAGTGCATTTGTTTGGATGTGTAAGTATTCAAGTCTTGTATATCAGACACTTGATAATAATAATGATAATAATAATAAAAATAAATGAAATAAGTAGAAGGAGTCTCCAGTGTCAGCGCTTTTAGTCAAAAAGGAGTAACCATGGAGTGAGTCCATGTTGCGTCAGACTCTTTCACTGATTATTTTCCTATAACACAACACCCCCAAGTGTGTTACTCCTTAATACTAGACTTAGACTTTGGACTCTACTTTAACAGCCGAGTCACTGTGTGTTATTGAGTACAGGCTAATAATATTACATAATTATTACAATTAAGATTTTGGACAGTTGATTTAGAGGAAAGATCATACTGTAATACGTTATGTATAATAAAAAAAAAAAAAGCTGTGATAAAAGAAAGCTGGACTTTATCCCAATAAGCAGGTTTTTCTTAGAGGGAAATTATCATGGCATACTGGAGAAACAACCTGGATGGAATAAAGACCAGTTTTATGCATCGAAAATGAAAGAAATGTTGTCTAGTTAACCTTCAGTCCATCCGAGATCAAGGTCTACAACCTTAACACAGAAGGCTTCTCTTCCAAGGAACTCTCTTTGTAGATTCTACACACAGCAGAGACACTTTGAATGAATGTTTTATCATTTTTGTTAACGAAAACACCCCTGAATTTTTTTTTTTTCAGAGATTGTGAGTGTATAGTTTAGCCAAGCTTGAACCAGTGCTCATATATCAAGACTTCTGCCCTTGAGTTGAAACAAGGAGGCATTAAAAACGTCAGCCTGGACTTCCTGCGCTTTTTGTAAAAGGCGTCTTTATTCCCTTGCGATTAGAGGAAGACAGGATGAGGAGTCGCTCTGGATGTTGTGGTGGAGGGAGTGAAAGCGGATGAGAGCACGAGCTGGAGGTGGATAAGGAGACACCTGTGCACACGGGGGACACGGCGTGGGCATCAAGAACACGAGGCGTCAATCAGTAACGTGGTTATACGAGGCGGTTAATGGTTAACGCTGACCCCCTGGGTTTGTGTCCCTCCTTCAGAACCACAAGTATACATCTAAAAACCAAACACACAATTCTTAAACAGTTTTATTTTTAGTATGCTCATAGCTCTTTTTGAATGAATGGACAAATGAGGGTTATTTAATATAAGCACACACACACACACACACACACACACACACACACACACACACTTGCCTCCCAGGGTCAGTAGAACGTGATTACGGGTCTATTTATCTGCCGCGCTCCCCCGAAATGGCCTTGCGGCTCCATGGCTGAGAGAAAGGAGCGCCATCCTTGACAGACACCTTCAGTGAGCTCCTCCACCTCCCCCACCCCCCCGGCGCCCTCCTGCCCCCTGCCTCCTGCCTCTCTGCCTTGATAAACACTGTGGCAGAGGCTCAAACGAGGGTCAGGATAACCTCATGCTGACCCAGAGGCTCCGTCTTCCAGGTCTCTTTCTCAAACACACACACACACACACACACACACTCACACACTCACACACACACACACACACACACACACACACACACACACACACACACACACACATAACATCTCCATCCCCCAAACTATCCAGGCATCTCTGCTTGCTGGGCCAATGCACACCTGTTATCACTGATAGATTAAAAGGCAAAATGGAAAAGAAAAGAAAATTAAAATCAATTTACTTTTTTTTTGAAGAAGGAAAATGATATTCAAATTTTCTAACAAAGCCGTCGCAAAACTAGTAAACAATTATGGCAAAAAAATGACACAAATCACAAATATATCTAGATTTAAATGGATGAAAAGTATGTTATTTTAAAAAAATATATTTTTATATTATATATTAATACAACTTTTATAAATAAATAAAACATTTTTAAAATTAATATAACTTTTTTTTTTTAAAATAAATAATTTAATAATTTAATACAACTTTTTTTTTAAATAAATAAAACATTAGGTAAATCTGCTCCTTTAAACTAAAAGACTTTAAACTGCTCTATTTCACTAAAAGACGAAGAAAAGCGTCTTTTTTTTTGTCTTCAATAGAAATCCATTTGCTAACAATAAGTTTTTAACATGGCCATTGGATGATCCACAACACGAACCTTTAACTAGAAACGGATAAAAAGTACGTGTTTTTAATGAAAAGTTGTTAGAGTTGTAAATTGTGAGGTATAAAAGGAATAAAACAATACAGGACGTGTCATCACTGGAAAATAATCAACTCCAGGATGGGGAAAGTAAAGACTGTTGATTATATTCCTGTAACAGCTCTCCCTCGAGCGTCTTTCTCCTTAAACAGCAGACAGTAATATCCAGAATCTTCACAGATTTACTGTAGAGTACGTCTCTAAAAATATTCACTTCCATGTCTTTACATCTTTTACTATTTTTGTTACTCTTCACAAAACTGGTAAAAAATCCTTGCAATGAAATGACAAATATTACAAATATATATAGATTTAAATGGATGAAAAGTATGCTATTTTTTGTAATAAATAAATAAATAAAATAAAATAAAATAAAATAAAATAAAATAAAATAAAATAAAATAAAATAAAATAAAATAAAATAAAATAAAATAAAATAAAATAAAATAAATAAATAAAAACTTTTTTTTTTTTTAAATCCTTTAAAAATTGTAAACATGGTCAAGCTGCTGTGGTGTAAGAAGAATAAAATAATTCAGAGGTAAAGCTGCTCCTTTACATTTTCCACCCCACTAAAAGACAATGGAAGGTGTTTATTTATTTATTTAGATTTGCAAAAGTTCTTTTACTTTAATTTCGCTGAAATTATTTAACCTGATGGTTTATATTAAAGCTGGGGGTCAGTAAACCAATCTACTAACATTCCTAAAATTCCAAAAAATTTGTTGACGTTTTCCTTAAATTCCTGATTTTACAAATACAGAAACTCCGCTCTGTGTGGCACAACAGGATATTAATATTAAGGGAGAAAAAAAACCAAATATCATGGACCATCAACCTAACACTGGACATGGAGGTGCCTCTGTTCACTTGTCAATCATGTTGCTGGTCAAAAAATCTCTTCCATCTGTGCTAGATTTCAGGAGTTGTGGTCAAAGCAGTGGATGGGATGTGGGGATGTGTTCTGGAGGTTTGGGATTTTTAAAAGATCAAGATTCAGCTAATTCATTGTCTACCGCTTATCTGATCTATTCTCGGGTCACGGGGAGCCTGTGCCTATCTCAGGTGTAATTGGGCATCAAGGCAGGATACACCCTGTACGGAGTGCCAACCCATCGCAGGGCACACACACACTCTCATTCACTCACGCAATCACACACTACGGACAATTTAGAGATGCCAATCAACCTACCATGCATGTCTTTGGACCAGGGGAGGAAACCGGAGTACCTGGAGGGAACCTCCGAGGCACAGGGAGAACATGCAAACTTCACACACACGGCGGAGGCGGGAATCGAACCCCCAACCCTGGAGGTGTGTGGCAAATGTGCTAACCACCAAGCCACCGCACGCCCCTAAGTTTCAGCTAATTTCCAGCAAAATCTGCTCCTTTAACAGACCAGGATTTTGAACCTTAACACACACCTTAAGCATTAAAGTAAAAGTTCTGTTGAGATTCATTTGTTAAAACAGTTAGCTTCTATTTATTCTCCATTTTTACAGTTTAGCAATCTGACTGAAAAAAAAAGATGACCCGGAATGCCGGAATGTGACGTATTCCTGGTTTGTGGTGAGATGATGACATGGATGTGACGTGTATGAAGGATTGAAGTGTATGATTGTGCAGGCGTGTGTGTGTGTATGTGTGTGTGTGTGTGTGTGTGTGTGCTGAGCAAACAGGACCCTTGTACCACAGGACAGAGAAAATCTACACCAGTATCTGAATCTGCAGCCAAATAGTTTTTTGATAAGGAAGCATTCAGTGATAGCCCTCATCTCCAATTTGATATGAAAAGCGGAAGTGTGCACTTCACGACACCAACACCATCATCTCCACCATCACCTCCACCTCTAACTTCACTTCTACCTCTACCTAAACCTTCACCTCAACCTCCACCATCACCTCCACCTCCACCATCACCTCCACCTCCACCATCATCTCCACCTCCACCTCCACCATCACCTCCACCATCATCTCCACCTCCACCATCACCTCCACCATCATCTCCACCTCCACCTCCCCCCCAATCATCTCCACCTCCACCTCCACCATCACCTCCACCATCACCCCCCTCCCCACCTCCACCTCCAACTTCACTTCTACCTCTACCTAAACCTTAACCTCAACCTCCACCGCCACTTACACCTCCAACTCCACCTGCACCACTGTTTCTCACTGTAATGTCTCCATCAAAGACCAGTATGATCCTACAGGATTCCTTTAAATCACAGAAACCCAGTTACACCTCAGGTATAGAAGCTTTCAGATTGTGAGATCAGTCCATACAGATAAAAAAAAAAAAAAAAAAAACCTTTTTTTAATAATGAATAAGACACTTTTATTTTAGTATTATTCTGCATATTCTCATAAACAACACTGATAGTAGTAGTAATAATAATAATAATAATAAGAAGAAGAAGAAGAAGAAGAAGAAGAAGAAGAAGAAAAGTCAAAGAAGGTTTATTGTCACTTCAACCATATATAACGCTGAGTGTGTGCAAGAAGAACAATGTTAGTGAGTGCAAGAAGAAACAGTGTTGTGACAGTGAGTGAGAGCATCAGAAATAGTTACTTTAGTTATAATAGTTAAAGTGTAGTTCAAAATATTTAAAGTGATGTGCGCATGTAAACAAGATCAGTTGTGTGTGTGTGTGTGTGTGTGTGTGTGTGTGTGTCCGTGTCCAACTCCGTTCAGTTCTCTGTTCAGACACCTGATAGCCTGTTCAACAGTCTGCTTGTGTGGGTCCGAATGCTTCGGTACCTTTTTCCGGATGGCAGAAGGGTGAAGAGTGTGTGTGAATCCGCTGCGATCCGAGACGGTGCAATTCCCGAACCAGGCAGTGATGCGGCTGCTCAGGATGCTCTCGATGGTCCCTCTGTAGAAGGTGGTCAGGATGGGAGGTGGAAGATGAGCCTTCCGCAGCCTTTGCAGGAAGTAGGGACGCTGCTGGGCTTTCTTGGTGATGGAGCTGGTGTTGAGCGACCAGGTGAGGTCCTCCGCCAGGTGAAATTTGGTGCTCTTGACGATCTCCACATCGGACCCGTCAACGTTCAGTGGAGAATGGTCACTCTGTGCTCTCCTGAGGTCAACAACCATCTCTTTAGTTTTCTCCACGTTCAGAGACAGGTTGTTGGCTTTACACCAGGCTGTTAGCCGCTGCACCTCCTCTCTGTACGCTGACTCGTCGTTCTTGCTGATGAGACCCACCACGGGCGTATCATCGGCAAACTTGATGATGTGGTTGGAGCTGTGCATTGCTGCAGTCATGAGTCAGCAGAATGAACAGCAGTGGACTGAGCACGCAGTCCTGAGGAGCTCCAGTGCTCAGTGTGGTGGTGCTAGAGATGCTGTTCCCGATCCGGACTGACTGAGGTCTCCCAGTCAGGAAGTCCAGGATCCAGTTGCAGAGGAAGGTGTTGATGCCCAGCAGGCTCAGCTTCTCGGTCAGGTGCTGAGGAATGATTGTGTTGAATGCTGAACTGAAGACTATGAACAGCATTCGTACATAAGTGTCTTTATTGTCCAGGTGTGTGAGGGCCAGATGCCAGATGGAGGGTTGTGCTGATGGCATCGTCTGTGGACCGATTTGGATACGCAAACCGCATGGGGTCTAGTGATGGTGGCAGCAGGTTCTTGATATGCCTCATGACGAGCCTCTCGAAGCACTTCATGTTGAAGAATAGTATTTATGATGATGATGTTAATAAAACATTTGTGTTATAAAATAAATAATTAATATTAACAACAGTACGTAAGAATAATCATGTTTATTTATTTATAAATAGTCATAATGTATTTATTTAATTATATATAATATAAGTAGCACTACTGGCATTAGTACCAGTAAATCATTATCCATTATTATTAATGATAGTTTGACTAGTTATAACTATTAACAACAACAGCAACAACAACAACAAAACAACTAATAATATTAATAATAATATTAATAATAATAATAATAATAATAATAATAACAATAATAACAATAATAATAACAATAATAATAATTTAATCATTTATAATTACACACCAATTATTTACCATATAGAATTTCATTTGGATAGATAATATTAAATAATAATAATAATAATAATAATAATAATAATAATAATAATAATAATAATAATAATATTTTAGATTTTAATATCAAAAAATATTTTCATTTACTGCTATTATTATTTTAATATTATTATTAGAATTATTATGAATAAATAGAAGGTATTTAAATACTATAGCACATTATTTTTGCAGTTTTTGCAGTAATAATAAATAAATATTATTCATTCATTCATTGTCTACCGCTTATCCGATCTACTCTCGGGTCACGGGGAGCCTGTGCCTATCTCAGGTGTCATTGGGCATCAAGGCAGGATACACCCTGGACGGAGTGCCAACCCATCGCAGGGCACACACACACACTCTCATTCACTCACGCAATCACACACTACGGACAATTTAGAGATGCCAATCAACCTACAATGCATATCTTTGGACCAGGGGAGGAAACCGGAGCACCCGGAGGAAACCCCCGAGGCACGGGGAGAACATGCAAACTCCACACACACACGGCGGAGGCGGGAATCGAACACCCAACCCTGGAGGTGTGAGGAAAACGTGCTAACCACCAAGCCACCGTGCCCCCACTAAATAAATATTATATTATATTATATTATATTATATTGTATTGTATTGTATTGTATTGTATTGTATTATATCATATTATATCATATTATATTAAAAATTGACAAGAAAATTTGAAAATAAAAATAACAATAATAAGGAAATTGAATTCAGTTATTATTATTATTACTACTACTACTACTACTAATAATAATAATAGTAGTAGTAGTAGTAGTAGTAGGATAAAATGATGTGTAATATTTGACAAATCTTGTGTGTGAGAGATGAAAAGGAGTGTGTGTAGAGTAAAGAGAATGTGAGAATGCAGAAGGAGACAGAACAGAAGACGTAAGGTTTTATTTTTAACTATGCATGGTGTGATGTGTTACATTCCTCTGTCCTGCTCTGGTCAGTCTCGATCAGCAGCTCCGAGCTTGGCGGAGTCACTCTATCACATCCACAGCTCATCTGTCTGCAGGCTGACACACACACACACACACACACACACACACACACACACACACACACACACAGAGTAGACTCACACTCTTATCACACTATAACAAATCTGAACGGATCAGCATCATTCAGACTGTGAGCTCTGTCGAATCCCGGCGTTTTACTGCATCTGATTTTTACAACTGATCAGTAAAAATAATTCCATTTCATTTCAAAGGCAGAAATCATTTAGCTTTAGATTATCTGATTGTAAATTCATCATGTTTCTGAAGACTGGAAGCCTTAAGAGAGAGGTACAGCTGTGGTTGAAGGTTCAGTTCACAAACATTACATTGCTGAATATTGTCACACACACACACACACACACACACACACACACACACACACAGTGCAGAAGGCCCAGGTGTCCTGTTCTCAGGCACTGTGGTCTGACCTTGGCTGCTTGCTTCACCTTCTCACTTTAATAAACATCATGAGTGTGCTAGTGAACAGTTCCATGTCTAGTTCACTGTGTGCGTGTGTGTGTGTGTGTGTGTGAGAGAGAGAGATGGGGGGGGGGGGGTGAGAGAGAGAGAATGAGACAGATAGAATAATTCTATTCAATTTATTTGTATATAGCGCTTTTAACAAAATCGGGTTAATCACCTGCTAAAATACTAGAGATAAAGTCCCAGAGCTCTTGCTTTAGCTTCTTAATACCTACAGTGTGGTTAGATTTGATTGTTTTCAATTTTGTAGGTGATATGACAGAAAAGTGCGTTAGAGAGAAAAGGAGAGAGACAGTGAGAGAGAGGGTCGAGGAGATAAAGAGAAAAGGAGTGAAAGAGAGGGAGAGTCAAAGTCGGCAATAGTGAGTCAGTGTCAGAGTCAGAAAGAGAGAGAGAGAGAGAGAGCGAGAGAGAGAGAGAGAGAGAGAGAGAGAGAGAGAGAGAATGAAAGAGAATGAGAGAGAGAATGAGAGAGAATGAGAGAGAGAGAATGAGGGGGGAGAGAGGGAGAGAGAAAGAGCGAATGAGAAAGAAAGAGAGGGAGGGAGAGTTAATGAGAGGGAGAGAGGGAGGGAAAGAATGAGAGAATGAGAGTGTGTGTGTGTGTGTGAGAGAGAGAGAGAGATGAAGAGAGAAATAGAATGAGAGAATGAGAAAGAGTGAGAGAGAGAGAATGAGAGAGATAGAATGAGAGAATGAGAGAGGGGGGAGAGAGAGAGAGTGTGTGAGACAGATAGAATGAGAGAATGAGAGAGGGGAGAGAAAGAGAGAGAGAGAGAGAAAGAGTGAGAGAGAGAGTGAGAGAGAGAGAGAGAGAGAAAGAAGGAGAGAGAGAGAGAGAGAAAGAAGGAAAGAGAGAGAGAGAGGAGAGAGAGAGAGAGAGAGATAGAATGATAGAAAGAAAGAAAGAAAGAAAGAAAGAAAGAAAGAAAGAAAGAAAGAAAGAAAGAAAGAAAGAAAGAAAGAAAGAAAGAAGAGAAAGTGAGAGAGAGAGAGAGAGAGAGAAAGAGAGAGAGAGAGGGGGAGAGAGAGAGAGAGAGAGAAAGAATGAGAGAATGAGAGAGGGGGAGAGTGAGTGAGAGAGAGAGAGAAAGAATGAGAGAATGAGAGAGGGGAGAGTGAGAGAGAGAGAGAGAGAGAGAGAGAGAGAGAGAGAGAGAGAGAGAGAGAGAGAGAGAGGGGAATGTATCTAATCACTGAAATTAATTACAGAGAGTTTATCACTCAGACATGAAGTTGACTTTGGTTTTAAGAACAGTTCTTTCCTGCTCTCTCTTCTAAACCACAATCCAAAACTAATACACAACATTCTGCAAAATTCTTTCCTCAAATCAACCAAAATAAGTTCAGCCTCCAGTGTTGGATTTTATTATTATTATTATTATTATTATTATATTTTTTTTCCGCAGCTGCCTTGAAGGATTTTCCTTTAATAATATGAATAAATGTGTAACGTTTGAATGTCATCAGGAAACAGGAACATTAAAGCATTTCCTCTGACACTGGAGACTCCTTCCTTAATAAAGTGAATAAACAGAGCTGTGGTTTAATTAGATTAATGCCTCGGATATTTCGAGAATACTAAAAGTTCTAGAAAATTCTTTCCTGAGTGCACAGAGGTGTGTGTGTGTGTGTGTGTGTGTGTGTGTGTGTGTGTGTGTGTGTGGCTAGTAGTACAGGGTGTGTACTTAATTTTTTTGCTTTGTGATAAATTACACGTTTCTCCAGATTAATGTAGAAGATTCCTCTTTCGCTCATCACTTTTTCACTCTGTGAAAAATAAGTGAAGTAAGCGTTTTTGTTTTTTCGTGTCAGACAGACAAAAACATCTGGCAGGTGCTACTCTTGGACCTCCTGCAACCTTGAGGCAAGGAGAACGGAATGCTAAGACGCTATCTTGAAGCAAAAAAAGAGAAAAAAAAAGAATATAATTTAAAAAAAATAATAAATATACTACTTTTTTTTGACAAGAGGGGGGAAAAAAATCAATATTCCAGAGTCCATCAGAAGCGAGCTTTCTCTCTCATGTTCTCTTTTGTGAAACTGCAGAGTGACCCCTGGCTGGAGTTAATGCCTAACCGCCTTATCTCTCTTTTACAGCCGAGGGTTGCACCCCAAATCGATAGACCACTCACAAATATCCCGGCTCTCAGCATTCGCCGTTCTCACACCACACATATCACCGGAGTGTTGTATATCAGAGCAGGAGAGATCAGGATTCTAAATACAGTCCAGCAGGAAAGCAGCAGATTCTGTTAACAGGGCTATAATAATGTGTGATAAAAACAGTGCAACTTAAAAAAAAATCAGTAAAGGGAATTTAAAAAAATTAAAAAATGGAAAGGAACTTACACAGGGCTGGAAAGTAAGAAAGGGAATTTTTTTTTTTTTTTTTTTAAAGAAAAAAAAGCTGAGTTAGAAAATTTAGAGTTACAAAAAACTTTAGAGTTACAAACAACTTTAGTTACAAACAACTTTAGAGCTACAAACAACTTTAGTTACAAACAACTTTAGTTACAAACAACTTTAGAGCTACAAACAACTTTAGAGTTACAAACAACTTTAGAGCTACAAACAACTTTAGAGCTACAAACAACTTTAGAGCTACAAACAACTTTAGTTACAAACAACTTTAGAGCTACAAACAACTTTAGTTACAAACAACTTTAGAGCTACAAACAACTTTAGTTACAAACAACTTTAGAGCTACAAACAAGCTTTAGAGCTACAAACAACTTTAGAGTTACAAACAACTTTAGTTACAAACAACTTTAGAGCTTACAAACAACTTTAGAGCTACAAACAACTTTAGTTACAAACAACTTTAGAGCTACAAACAACTTTAGTTACAAACAACTTTAGAGCTACAAACAACCTTAGAGCTACAAACAACTTTAGATACAAACAACTTTAAGTTACAAACAACTTTAGTTACAAACAACTTTAGTTACAAACAACTTTAAAGCTACAAACAACTTTAGAGCTACAAACAACTTTAGTTACAAACAACTTTAAAGCTACAAACAACTTTAGAGCTACAAACAACTTTAGTTACAAACAACTTTAGAGCTACAAACAACTTTAGTTACAAACAACTTTAGAGCTACAAACAACCTTAGAGCTACAAACAACTTTAGAGCTACAAACAACTTTAGATACAAACAACTTTAGAGCTACAAACAACCTTAGAGCTACAAACAACTTTAGATACAAACAACTTTAGAGTTACAAACAACTTTAGTTACAAACAACTTTAGTTACAAACAACTTTAAAGCTACAAACAACTTTAGAGCTACAAACAACTTTAGTTACAAACAACTTTAGAGCTACAAACAACTTTAGTTACAAACAACTTTAGAGCTACAAACAACTTTAGTTACAAACAACTTAGAGCTACAAACAACCTTAGAGCTACAAACAACTTTAGAGCTACAAACAACTTTAGATACAAACAACTTTAGAGCTACAAACAACCTTAGAGCTACAAACAACTTTAGATACAAACAACTTTAGAGTTACAAACAACTTTAGTTACAAACAACTTTAGTTACAAACAACTTTAAAGCTACAAACAACTTTAGAGCTACAAACAACTTTAGTTACAAACAACTTTAGAGCTACAAACAACTTTAGAGCTACAAACAACTTTAGAGCTACAAACAACTTTAGTTACAAACAACTTTAGAGCTACAAACAACTTTAGTTACAAACAACTTTAGAGCTACAAACAACTTTAGTTACAAACAACTTTAGAGCTACAAACAACTTTAGAGCTACAAACAACTTTAGAGCTACAAACAACTTTAGATACAAACAACTTTAGAGCTACAAACAACCTTAGAGCTACAAACAACTTTAGATACAAACAACTTTAGAGTTACAAACAACTTTAGTTACAAACAACTTTAGTTACAAACAACTTTAAAGCTACAAACAACTTTAGAGCTACAAACAACTTTAGTTACAAACAACTTTAGAGCTACAAACAACTTAGATACAAACAACTTTAGAGCTACAAACAACTTTAGAGCTACAAACAACTTTAGAGTCTACAAACAACTTTAGAGCTACAAACAACTTTAGTTACAAACAACTTTAGAGCTACAAACAACTTTAGATACAAACAACTTTAGAGCTACAAACAACTTTAGAGCTACAAACAACTTTAGATACAAACAACTTTAGAGCTACAAACAACTTTAGTTACAAACAACTTTAGAGCTACAAACAACTTTAGATACAAACAACTTAGAGCTACAAACAACTTTAGAGCTACAAACAACTTTAGATACAAACAACTTTAGAGCTACAAACAACTTTAGTTACAAACAACTTTAAGCTACAAACAACTTTAGAGCTACAAACAACTTTAGTTACAAAAACTTTAGTTACAAACAACTTTAGAGCTACAAACAACTTTAGATACAAACAACTTTAGAGCTACAAACAACTTTAGAGCTACAAACAACTTTAGATACAAACAACTTTAGAGCTACAAACAACTTTAGTTACAAACAACTTTAGTTACAAACAACTTTAGAGCTACAAACAACTTTAGTTACAAACAACTTTAGAGCTACAAACAACTTTAGTTACAAACAACTTTAGAGCTACAAACAACTTTAGTTACAAACAACTTTAGAGCTACAAACAACCTTAGAGCTACAAACAACTTTAGAGGTACAAACAACTTTAGAGCTACAAACAACTTTAATTACAAACAACTTTAGAGCTACAAACAACTTTAGAGCTACAAACAACATTAGTTACAAACAACTTTAGATACAAACAACTTTAGTTACAAACAACTTTAGAGCTACAAACAACATTAGTTACAAACAACTTTAGAGCTACAAACAACATTAGATACAAACAACTTTAGAGCTACAAACAACTTTAGATACAAACAACTTTAGGGCTACAAAAAACTTTCACACAATTCAAAGTCACAATTAAAAGCACTGACTCTTTCCATCGTGTTATGTAAACGCCTCCTTTTTCACGGTTAAATAGACCAGACACATTTTTCATCCGTTTTTTTAGATTCTGTGGAAGAAAATTCCAAACAAACATCAACACTACAGTTATGCCGTCTAATTTTTTCTATGAAAGAAACCTCCATGGCGTGTTTTAAGGCTTTAAAGACTGAGGAGCTGAGAGCGAGGCGGTGCAGACGTACAGTCCTCACTGTAGCAACTCTACACTTTTATTATTTTTAATCATTTTATTCATTTCTGTCAATAATGTGCTTTAAGAAGATGACCTGATTATTAAATGTTTATATTGTGATCCATAAACATATAAAAGTATTTTTTACATCAGCCTTGAATGTAAATAAGAAACTAGTTAATTTAATAAATTAGTTAGTGTTTGTTTTTGGTTTAATGTCTTAGTTGCAGCTACATATGTATTTTCTATTTTTTTTGTTTTTTTAAGTTAAATAAAAAATTTTTTTTTTTAAGTTTTAGTTCAAAATGCTCAGGTGCATATTTATTTTCTGGGGTTTTTTTTAATTTACATTTTAAGAAAAAGGAATCTGTGCCAAACTGTACTAATGGGCTTCACGAAAACAAAACAAAACACAATTTTACTTTGCTGAGACCAAACTTGACTAAACTTTAAAGATGTCTTCAAAATTAGTGAGGCCTCAGCGACAAAGCTGAATATTTTATAAACTTACACCCAACGGAAACCTACACCCAATGGCCAGTTTATTAGAAACAAGTAGACACTAACTGCTTTACACTTTGTCTGCTCATCACACTGGACGGTTAAAGATCAGAAAAAAAAAATCAAAAAAGACCTCTGAGTCTCTCTCTCTCTGTCTGTGTCCTTCTCTCACTCTCTGTGTCTCACTCTCTGTGTCTCACTCTCTGTGTCTCACTCTCTGTGTCTCACTCTCTGTGTCTCACTCTCTGTGTCTCTCTCTCTGTCTCTCTCTCTGTGTCTCTCTCTGTGTCTCTCTCTCTGTGTCTGTGTGTGTGTCCCTGTCTCTCGCTCTCTCTGTTTCTCTCTCTATCTGTGTGTGTCTCTCTCTGTCTCTCTCTCTCTGTGCCTCTCTCTCTCTCTCTCTCTC
The DNA here is from genome assembly GCA_033459395.1 of Hemibagrus guttatus. Lineage (NCBI taxonomy): Eukaryota > Metazoa > Chordata > Actinopteri > Siluriformes > Bagridae > Hemibagrus > Hemibagrus guttatus. The sequence continues at coordinate 3,338,010 of JAUCMX010000022.1, read as the reverse complement.
TCTCTCTCTTCTCTCTCTCTCTCTCTCTCTCTCTCTCTCTCTCTCTCTCTCTCTCTCCCCCCACAGGCCTGCAGAAATGCTGCTCGCTGCTCTTGACCTGCATCTGTATGATGCCACATGTGCATGTCCTAATAAAGTGACCAGTGAGTGTGTTTACTTTTGCTTATTGAAAGCTGATGTTTAAATGTGCTTACTTTTGACTCTCACTCAAGTAGCTGTTTGACTCCATACTTCTACTTTTCTTTTTTACTTTAAGTCGAGTTCCTCCTGCATGTCTCTCTCTCTCTCTCTCTCTCTCTCTCTCTCTCTCACACACACACACACACACACACTCTAAGCTCTTGCTTGTTTTCCCTTCCTGTTAAAAGCCATGCCTTTCACTTTACAAGCTCCCAGTCATTAACACTGCGATAAAATTCCGGCTTTCAGGAAGAACGAAACAGTAAGAAAGGGGAAAATAAACCACTTTAACCCGAACTCTTCTTCTCCAATCTGAGAGCCGAGCAGCGTTTCTCCAGGTTTACAATCCAGCCAAAGGTTGTGCTCGGAGAGATTTATGGAATTATTAAGTAAGCAATTATGATAACCCGAACGTTTTAAAGATAATCGAATGATAAGATTGTGCCAGAGGAGCACCAGTGCTAGCACTAGCCCTAGTGATATCCCTGGCAGCGCTGCTTTCTCCTCACTAGCTAATCTGGATTCGTCCTCCAAACACGACTCGACGTTGTGTCTCCCGCCTGCTCTGTTTTCGTGTCTGAGCTCCGGCTCCTAGAGCCCTCTGGCACCACCGAGCAGCGAGGGTTAAAACGACCCCAACGTGCTGGTGGCATTTTTTTTTTTATCAAAGCTCATAAAACCTTGAATGACTATATATTGATAAAGGTTGTTTAAAGTGTCATTGGAACGATAACATTTGCACTGTAAATGCGGCCGGGAGGCTCCAGCTTCGGCACGGACCGGCGATAAGCGCCGCAAAACGGGGGGCCGAACACCACCACACACCTCTGCAGCCTTTATACACCTAAGAAATAAAACAACGAGAAACAAAATAACAAGCGAGACTAGCAGTGTATCAGTCCAGAACACAATAACACACAAATTTAACATATAAACTATTATCTGAAGCTCAGAATTTAAAGGGTTTATTTTTAAAGCTAGCATAAATTTTTTTTCATGAATTTTTATTAATTTAATGAATTATTATTAAGAGATTATATGATAAGTTCCTCGTCAAATCCTAAGCATTTCAATTTACTTAGTAATTATTTACTGTCAACTTTAAACAGCAGCGTTTTACTGATATAAAATATAAAACATGAGCTAACATGGAGCTTTTTTTTCACAGCAACGAAAGCCATAAATATACACTTTAAAAATTTAAAAATTAGATTTTTTTCCTTTCAAATTTTCTTTCTTCCAGAATTTTTATTTATCTATTTATTTTATTTAAAGATTTTTCTTTTATACAGCATTGATTTATGTTGAAGTTGGGGTAATAATAATAATAATAATAATAATAATAATAAAATCACAAAGAGAAATTAGATAATTAATTAATAATTACTAAAATAATTAAATATTCTCTAAAAAAAATGTACATAGAGTTTTGGCTGTGTAAGAAAACTGTAATAATTAAAAACTTTTTTTAAATTGAGGAGCTTTTTTTATGTAAATAAATACAATTTATTTAATAAAGTTAACTTTATGGTTTACTTTAATTCTAAACGATGTGGATAAATCCACTAAATTACATACAGCATGTATTTTTAAATTATTTATTTATTTATTTTTTAAACATAACATTGAATTTTATTTAATTTGTTACTTCCCTAATTTGCATAAAATTTTAGCAAACAGAGAAATTTAAAAATAGGGGGGAAAATCTCATTTAAAAATTAGTATAAGATTCCAAGATTTTTTGACTTTGTGAATACCTAAAATATTCCAATCAATCCGTTCAATTAAATAAGGTTTCGTGTTATAGATGAAAAATAAACGCAAAAATTCATCATTTTGAATGAAATGAAAAAGAAGTCAATAATAATTAAAAGCGGAGACTTTGTTTAAATAAGGTGAGGTGTGTATGTGAGTGTGTGTGTGCTGTGAATCTCCTCTGAGTGAGCTTTAATGCTTGCACACACTCCTAGTGTATGACGCTAAGCGCTATGGAGATGTTTGCACGCATACACACTTTGACCAAGTCCAGATCCATAATGAAATCATTGAGTCAGGCAGCAGGAGGAGGGCGGGAGCGGACATGTTGGCTCCTTTATGGTTTAACAGTTGGGGGGTGGGGTGTTGTGGCAGAGCTCGGGTCCGAACTCCATGGCCTCCCCGAGGCCTCTCGCATCCCGTCTCGGTGGCCTTTGCCCGAGCCTGTCATTAACGCTGAGCCATAAATATCCTCCAACAGCCAGTGACGAGGTGACGCTCGAGAACCTTCAGCCACACGGAGCGATGTGTCACAACAACAGGGCAGGTCTACAGCGGTCTTCACCGGGCGTGGTCCTAGGGAACGCATTTCAGACACTTAGTAGATTAAAAATGCTTTACAGTACTGAGATGGCTCATAGAGAAGAGACCATGATCGCCAGCGTGTGCTGCCACCTTGTGGTGAATCCCGAGTTTGAATTCAGGACCAAACCTCATCATCATCAGCTCCTGATTATCTCCTGATCATGAGAAGCAGGAGCTCAGCGTGCAAGCTAGCAAGGGTCTGTTCCCTCCTCCACAATCACACAGCAGGGCTCTGCGTCTGTTTACTGTTCCCCACTGAGACACGCCCACCATGCTCACGGCTTCTAATCTCTATCCAGTCGAGGTGGAGGTGGAGGTACGGATAAGGAGGATGGTTTATGATCTCAGGAGAATTTCACTAAACTAGTTGAGATTTAAGAGAAGAAAAAGACTTTTAAAGAGAAATTCAGTGTGAGCCAAAAAATATCAAACCGGACACGAGAAATGTTCTGCTCCTGAGTATCCTGTTCCTTCGGGAGGGGGGGCAGGCTGGGGGTGGCAGGGGGTGATTGGGGGGGTATGGGGGGAGTGGTGTCTTGTGTCAATTTTCATAAAATATGATGAACCATATAATTAATTGTGAGTTACCTTGATTTCATCTGGATTACACTGTCAAGTCATTTCCTGTTAACAATTGTAAATAAGACAAATCAGGACGAAAGTAATGGCACCCCGTAACACGGGGAAGCCTTAGTGTTAGTGCGTGTCTGTGGTGCTGAACATAGCTGCAGTGGCTGAAGCATTACTAGAAGATTTATAGTAGTTCACTTCCAGAACAAAAATCTACAAATAATTGACTCATCCCCTCGTCATCCAAGATGTTCATGTCTTTCTTTATTCAGTCGTAAAGAAATGATGTTTTTGAGGAAAACATTTCAGCATTTTTCTCCATATAGTGGACTTCAATGGTGCCCACGAGACTGAACTTCCAAAATACAGATTAAATGCAGCTTCAAAGAGCTCTAAACGATCCCAGCCGAGGAAGAAGGCTCTTATATAGCCAAACTATCGCTCATTTTCTTAGAAAAATAAAAATGTGTACACTTTTTAACCACAAAAGCTCTAGCACTAGCTCTGGGATGCGCGTCCTAAGTAACCACGTCGAAAGGTCACGCGTGACCTAGGCGGCGCTACAGACCCACTGTTTACAAAGCGAACATACGGAGACCAAGGAAGTGCGAATAAATCAAACGCTCTTTATTAATAAAAAGGTACAACAAGAATGTATGGGTGTGTTGATATCCAGGTGCAGAGCGAGCAACCACAGCTTCAATCGCTCAGGATTTTTTTTAAAAGAAAATTTTCGTGACCTGTCGACGTGATTACGTAGTACGTAGCATCGCGGAGGTCACATGTGATGTAGGAGGATCCACCGTGACCCTGACCAGGATAAAATGCTTACATGATGATGACTGAATGAAATGGATCAGAAAATCACAGAGAAGGAAACGAAAGCACCATTTAAGTTGTCTGTCACATATACATTACAGCCAGCACCAGCCCAAGCCTTCAGGGGGCCCTAAGCAGAATTTTATTTGGGGGCCCCTCTGTGCCAGCAATAAGACTAATTATTGTCAATCCTTGATTATTCTCTCACTATAAATCTAACACACCCATATTACTATTATGATTATTATTATTATTTAATTACATTTTGTTTAATAACCATTGTCCACTGACATAATATATAAAAACAAACCAAAAAAAACCCAATGTCATTTCACGTACTTTTGTGGGCCCCCTGGTGGCCACGGGGCCCTAAGCAGCCGCTTAGTTCGCTAAGAGAAATTCTTTATTCACATATTCCATCCTTGGGGGTTGGGGTCAGAGAGCAGGGTCCGCCATGATGCAGTGCCAATGATTGAGCAGGGGGGGTTGGGGGCCTTGCTCAAGGGCCCAATGGTGTCAGCTTGGTGGTGCTGGGGCTCAAACCCCGATCTTCCGGTCAACGACCCAGAGCCCCCTTGAGCTACCACTGCCCCAATAACATAAGTGGAATAGGGTCAATTAAACGTCTCGCAGTCGTTCCCTGCGTTTACTCCGACAAGGCCTGAAGCTGACTCTCGCCTTGACCAAGCCTCGTCCAGCCCCGCCCCATCCTGTCCTGTGCATCGGACAGCTCGAACGAAAACACACACCTCTGTAGGGAATCGGCCGGGAGACGGATGCAGCACAGAGCATCTACTTATCAAAAAAAGATCTCAGATTCTGCCGAGTCAACTGTCAACATCCTGACGCACGCTGATCTATTTCCACTCCATTCACGCATCCGTCTTTAAAAGTGCTCCCAATCCGCTTTTTTCTGGCCGACGCAGCACTTCTCCGATCGGCGACGGAGGCGGCGAGGTGCCGAGTCACAGGGAGTTACAAATCACTATTAAGGAGCGGTGTGTACTCTGGATTTAGCAGATTCAAGGATAGAGAAGAATCACGAAGGAGAAAAAAGAAGGGAGTGAGCGTGATGAATTTCTGCGGTTAGAAGTGACGTCGACTTCAACAGAAGGAGGCTCAGGGGGAGAATCTGTGTTTTAAAATTTTAACAAAAAAGGAATGCTTTAGTGGACCCGTCAAGGCCGAGCGGCTGCATCGCGCTCTTCATGTTCATTTTTCTCTCAGCGCTTTTCACCACACACAGCCTGAATGAAGCGATCCCAGGTCACATGAATCTCTAATCACAGATTTACCAGCACACTTTCCTTATTGTTTATCATAACAGTCAACGTTTTTGATCCAATATATTTTGGTTTCTACGGTAAAAACTTACACAGGGAAGTTTAAGAACCTAATCTGGAATATCCAGGAAACTGATCAACTTCATGACGCCACCTCAGTGCTGATTGTTTTCCTCTAACTGCACACCTCATTGTGTTTTATGCAGAATCTAGTGAAGGTGACAAACGAAAGGAAAAAATTTTAATAAAAGAGCGGAGAAATGAAAATAGATGATTTGACATCGGACATAACTAGATATTCATCTAGATTAGATTTTTGTTGATCTGATTCACAAGAGTGTTTACACCTGATGTGAACAAGCAGGATATTTACATTTCATTTTTTTTTTTTATACAACTGAGGAATTGAGGGCTAAGGGTCTTGCTCAGTGGTCCACCAGTGGCAGTTTGGTGGACGTGGGATGCAAACTCACAACCTTCCGATCAGTACCCTCAACACCTTAACCACTAAGCCATCACATCCCCCATAATTCCTAATGATCACTTGAGAAACTTTAAGTTGTCTTGTGTCTCTGCTACACTTTTTTGCTTCAGAATCACAATCAGGGTTAAAACGTTCATACATCAAGCGAACTTCAGGCAATGTACACCAGATTTTGATGGCTCCAGACCGGAGTGCTTCATCGTACAAGTTCATTAATGAATTAATCAACAATAAAACTGCTAATTAGAGATGACTGATTACAGAAAGAGGACAGGAAATGGAAACAGGAACTGTAATATGAAACTAACACGAGTCACATGACAATCGCGCCTTTCTTCAGATTGTAGGGTTACGGTGGATCCGGTGTCCAAGATGAGAACTTTAGGCATGAGGCATTAGACATGTTTTTGGGAGATGGGAGGAAACTGGAGAACCTCAGGGACACACGGAGAACTCAAAGACCATCATAAAGCCAAGCGACTGTTTCATTAGATCTTTATTCTGCAATTTTAAAAGCTCTTTGCAATACAGACTGATGAACATTTTCCTGTGATAAACGTACTGCATACATCAAACGTTTATTTATTTATTTTTATTTGTATTTTTTTTAAACCTGGATAATTTTTATGTACTGAAAATAAGGTACAAAATAGACCTTTGAAGTAACCATGACACAATACGACACTAGCAGTAAAGTACGTTAGTGCATCTAAGCCTCGGGTGTTAACGTTTACTCGGATGAAAATGATACAAAATACTAAAAAGACAAAAGTATGAAGCTACTTTTCCTCCCCACACCCTATGAAAACAAACGAAAAAAAGAAAAAAGTTTTGCACTGGTGATCTACAGAGTCATACGAATGCAAAAGGCTCCAATAAATTATATAAGAAGTTCCACTGACGGAAAGACCTCGGCGCGGTTAAAACACTGTCCGTAAAGAGGAGAGAGAGGGGTTAGGATCAGAATGGCGACGTGAGTTGCTAGACACGCTGAACTACACGAGCAATCTGTCTTTTGGTAAATATTTCTCTTCGGACTTTCCTCGTCGCTGCTTGAACGAGCAGAAGCAGCTAGCTAGCTTCAAAACCTAGTGTCCTACTTTTCATACTTGCTAAACATAAACAAAAAAAATGTATACACTTCTCTTTTTGAATTTTATATTAGATTGTACGCTCAATTTCAGTCGACAAAGATAAAAAAAAAATAAAAATAAAAATAAAACACATCGCAGAACATAACGTTTGTAGGTTGAGATTTTAGTTTCGCAGTGTCGTTAGCGCTTCGTTCATTCCTCCGTGCCAAAACAAAACAATAAGAACGATCTCAGGTCAGGTCAGTTCTCCATCGGTTCTCCATCGATCTGTTTCGCAGAATCTGTGCTCTTCTTTAAAACTCTAAGACCTCGTGTCTACTAAGTAATACTAAGTGAGTGTAGATACTGAAGTAGAGCTGGTATCATTACATACCCTGGAGGTTATGTTACGTATATATATATATATATATATATATATATATATATATATATATATATATATATATATTTAAACACACACACACACATTCGAGATTCATTTTAAGATGATGGTTTTTAAAGAAAAAAAAAAGGTACGGATGTGCCACTTGAAATGTCGTGACTGTAGACTACGTTATTGAAAAATGGCAGCTAAAAGTATCCTGGCAGTTTTGATAAGAAGATAATGACAGTGTGTGTAGTGTGTGAAGTGTTTCCCAGCTTCGCTCGATCGTGGTCGCCGTAGACGTGTTTGCAGAAGCTCAAAGAGGAAGTTCGTCAATCTTGGGCTTAAATTTGGGTTTAAAGGATGCACCGATTCTTGAAATCTCAATCGATACGCGAACAGGTTTGTGATTTTGTCGATCTGATTGACCGGCGTGTTTATATATACCTACACAAGTTCTTGTTTTCATACTGTTTTCATAAGATCAGTACAGTGCTGGTGAAAAGTCTATTAGAAATGTCTCGGCTTCAGACAGATCACCTGTGGAACGTTTCTGGTTACGAGATTCAGAGGGTAAGGATTTTTATATTATATATTTACACACCTATAGCTTAACTGCTCAAATTTAAGAAACCGGGTGTATACAAGGTTTACTATTTGTGATCGTTCCAAGCAGCCTAATTCGGTTCACCAAACAAACGTGAGAATTTAGATTCAGCTGAACGACACGCTCTTGTTTCATATAACATAACTACATCCCTTTTAGAACTTCTCACATCTTGGCTTAGATTAGGGACGTCCTGGTGACCCTTCTTCCATTTCCAATACGATATCAAGATTAAAAAAAAACAAACTTCTCAGCATCCTCACACTAACTGAGATCAGCTTGAGCAAGTAGTGTTCTATTTTCGCTATAGACGTCCATTTTTGATGCTGGAGTAGCGGCTTGTTTTTTGTACGGAACATGGTGTTTTTGCTTTGATGAAATGGAGTAAAATGGATTCACCTTAGCTGACTGACTTCAAGCTAGCACCTTTTTCATGTTTACCATGTTTTCTGTTTGATCATCAATGTTACCTGTAAGAAATCAACTTCCGTCTTGTTAGCAAGATCTACGGAGCGCTAGCTAAAGAAGCGCTTTTAGGTTTACAGCATCAATGACATGCAGCAACAAAGAATCTTCTAGACAACTAGAACTGTGACAGTTACTTGTTGGCCACACTCTGAGGTTGTCTTCTGCACTTCAGGTCCAAGGAGAACCCAACAAAGAACCTTCTAGACAACTACTACCTATTGGTCTCTGGTTATTCTGGGACAGTTTCTGAGGTTACCTTCCGCACCATATGTCCAAGCAGAACCTGACCAAGAACTAAAACTTTTACGATTACAGCATGAATGACTTGCAGGTTCCTCTGCGACATGTTAAGCCAGATAACCGCATCTCGTCAATCTGCTGCCTCATACTGCAGCGTAACGCTGAGGAAAATGTTATCTGCCCTCTTCCACATACACGGCCTCACATACACCCGTGATTGGCTAGTGTTGCTGTGATTGACAGTCGATGGAATAACCCCGCGCACCCAGATAGCTTTGTTCCACGGATGGCTGTGGTCTTGTGGGGATATGAACATTGGTTTCGAACGCTTTTTTGTTCAAATCGGTGCATCCTTTTCTAAGCTTGTAAGTTTGCGCTTATGCTAAAAAACAGTAGTGGGTAGAAAGCACACAAAGTGCAAGCGCAAGCTTCTGCTCAGCAGTCTCGTTAGACGCTGAAGGTGAACATGCTGCATAGGTAAAGACTCGTAGTGTTGTAGTGTTCTGAGCTCGGAAAATCTGGTACACAGAGATTTGATGCACACTGTTAAATAAAAATAATAAGCAAGGTTACGTTTATGGAGAAGCCAACAACTGGATATGGACAATCAAGCAGAGCACAAGATGCGATGGTTTCCTCATCCACCATGCAATGAGCTTGTAATGAAACCAAGAGAATAAGCCATGATGCAGCAACACATGAGTCCAGAAAGTTGCTTTAAGACCATATCAAAAGGGGGAAAAAAAGAATTGATGTAACACTGATGAGCATCAGCCACAGGAGCGGGTGCTGCGGTGAGAAGCAGGGAGGAGCCGGAGGCCTTGAGCTCTAGTACAGCAGGATCCGCCTCTCGATAGCCTTCCGGCAGATTGGGCACTCGCTCATGCGGTCCCCACACAGCTGGCACGTGCCATGGCCGCACATGAAGATCATGTTCTTCAGACGATCCAGACACACCGGACACATGGTCTGGAACAAATAACACATGGTGGTTTAGGGAGTTTCACCAGTTTCCTGTAGCAGTGGTTATATTCTGGGACAGTTACTCATTGGCAACACTTTGAGGTTGCCTTCTGCACTTCAGGTCCAAGAAGAACCCAATAAAGAACCTTCTAGACAACTACTACATATTGGTCTATGGTTATTCTGGGACAGTTACTCATTGGCAACACTTTGAGGTTGCCTTCTGCACTTCAGGTCCAAGAAGAACCCAACAAAGAACCTTCTAGACTACTAATACATATTGGTGTCTGGTTATTCTGGGACAGTTACTTTTAGGCCACACTCTGAGGTTGCCTTCTGCATTTCAGTTCCAAGGAGAACCCAACAAAGGACCTTCTAGAGAACTACCACATATTAGTCTCTGGTTATTCTAGAACAGTTATTTTTGGGCCAAAAGCTGAGGTTGCCTTCTGTGCTTCAGGTCCAGGGAGAACCTAACAAAAGAACCTTCTAGACAACTAATACATATTGGTTTCTGGTTATTCCGGGACAGTTTCTTGTTGGCCACACTCTGAGGTTGCCTCTTTCACCTCATGTCCAAGCAAAACCCGACCAAGAACTACATCGTGGGCTTATTTCAGAATCTAATCACTAATCATCTCTCGAGACTCACACAGCTGTCCACTTGTTACTGAACTACCCACTATGGTTATTAAAAAAATACAAAGTTGTAAGCTTGTGTGTCCTTACCTGCTCTTTGATGTCCTGGAGCTGCTGCTGGAGCTTCTGCACGTCTGCATTGACGTTTGTGTTGTCCTTGTCCCTCTGCAAGGCTGGGATGTTTCCGCTGGCTGCAACGCAAAGACATAGCAGATGTTGACAACTCTTATCATAACAACGCCACCTGATGGTAAGACACACCACGTCGGGTGAACCATCGGGCTTCAACAAGAACCTTGACCAAAGCTGGATTCTCTTTGGTGTCCTTTTTTTCCCTCTCAGTTTATAAACTCAAATGTGAGGTCATGAGGAAGGCAGCTAGCTTCAATTAGATTTTATACTTTAAACAAAGTCTAAGGGAAGATATTGCTCATTGTCGGGAGCTGGACCCAACACACAATGGCCCCCGGAGACTCCCGAAAGAGCGGAGCAGCCAGTGCCAAAGAGCTCTGCGGTCTGAGAGAGCAGGAAGGAAGTTTTGGAAAAGAGAGAATTGAAGGGGGAGGAAGGGAATACTTACACCAACTTAGCGCCAGATTGTTGGGCTGGAGAAGATCCTGCGACCCCCCTGCCACTGAGTTAGAGCCCCCTGCTGAGAAGCAACCAATCACAGGGTTATGTAATGCATGGCGCTCTGCAATTGCTCAGGACTAACCTGGACTGCCCTACAGCACAGTGTCATGAGGTATTCAAGAGCAGGAGTCAAAGGAATGAGTAATCTGTTAAGGTGATATAAGGAGGAGAGGGTTGGTCCTCAAGCAGGCGAGGAGATCACTGACAAAACAACCCCCCTTTTCAAAAACCTAGCAGAAGCACACTCTTTTAATCCCATCATTGCGTCCTTATTTGTGAATCGACCATGCGATAAAAATCTGGTAAAGTGTGTAAAAATCTAACACGCCGGTCTCAAATGACCTCGAGTAACACTCGGTTTCCCACCCCGAGTTATTTTTTCCAGGCTGCCGTGGTGTTCGTCATATCCACTTTCGGGCTGATGAGTCTCTCGGACGGAGATGCTAAAGTGTTCTGGTCTACAGGGTGTGTGACTACAGCTTCCAGGCAGGATCCCATCCGAGGCGGAATCTGAGAACGAGAGTGTGTAACGTTTGTATCTGAGAGGACATTGTCGGCCCGTCTCGGCGAGGATGGATGACATTTTGTGGGACGCTAAACTAAAAGTGGCCCCTTATGACAAACAGAATGCAGGCACTGGGGCGAGGGGGTGGGGGGGTGGTTGGTTAATGTGGGGGTGAGATAAGAGTTACGAGCTGCATTCCTCTGTTGACTGAACTGTGTGTGTGAGACTATGAGACGTCAGCTTAGAAGGATCTGTCTGACATCGGTGCGTGGCTCTACAAAGAAACAGATCCCTCTGAAATACAAACACCATATAAGTGAACTTACACTAGTGTCCCTTTGAACTCAAACTAAACCAACAGAAAAAATTAGACGGAGGGCTGTGAGCACTGGGATCGAGATGAATGGAGGTGAATAATAATGTACGAAAAAACACAATACACTCATGACAAAACACAAGACTGAAAATCTTCAGCCGGGGGTGGGGGGGTTGGGTTTGTGGGGCGTGGGGTTTGGGGGAAGAAACAAAAAATTTTTGGACGCAAATTTCGGGAAAACACAGGAACTACTTAACGGCAACGTTAAAAGAAAAATTCCACCCTGAAACACAAACTATTTTATAACAGTTGAAATATTTTGTGATGTTTTTAGTGAATCTGGTTCTAATTTGACGTTTCGGTTTGTATCGTTTGCACCAACTTCACAAAGGGGGCGGGGTTATGTTGAGCTAGTGCAAAATTCAATAATAATCAAGCAGACTGATGCAAACATTGGACACAAAGTCCCAGAATGCACTGCAGCTACACATTGCAGTTGCTCGACTAGTTAGCAAACTAGAAGATAAGATATGACTGTGTTGACGGCGTGATTAGCATGAAAGCTGTTCTTTCGGAAAATGTCTGAGCAGAGTGTATAGATAAGGAATCGGCACAGCCGGGACAGACCAAATCACTAAAGCGCCGCTGCATCACACTAAAATTTTATTCTAAAATGAATCTTTGATGCCGCTGACGATCGCATGGCAATTGTAAACATCAAGGTGGATTTTATCTTTAAGACATTATAAAGTATCACATAACTAATATCACATAAACCTATAGCGGGGGAAGGGAGAGGGGGACATTAGAAACATGAACATGAGCGAAAGGGAAACAGAAGCAACAAGTCAAAACATTGAGTAATGAATACAATATGAAAAGAAGAGAGAAAGAAAAAAAAATAAGGGAGCTTGTGGAAGTTCACTCACTAAGGTCCTCATCATCAGTGGCATCCTCCATACCTTTCCCTCCGCAGCACAGGACGAAAGGAGTACGCCGCTCCACCACCGCCCGACACTGTACACACTTCTTCATCAGGCTGGCACAGTCTACACACACACACACCACACAAATGATGTGACTTGGGAGTTGTCTCTTGAATGGTGTTATTCTGGATGGAGTGCACTGGAGTGAACTGTGAATGTAGTCTGCTGAAATCTGCTGCTGATGATGTCATATGATGGGGGGGTGTGAGACACGTTACAGGAGAGCTATATAACACTTTCTCACACACTCACGCACATGCCCTCACACTCTTACTCTTGCATGTGTACACACACACACTTGCGCACATGCACACAATTGCACGCACACACATCCTTACTCATGCGCACACACACACACACACACTTGCACACACAAATACTTTTGCACGCACAAATTCTCTCGCACGCACGAACTCTCGTGCACAAACACACACACAAACACTGTCACACATGCAAATACTCTCACGCAAGTCAAATATTCGCACACACAAACACTCTTGCACACGCAAACACTCGCACACTCACTCTCTCGCACGCACGTGGAAGGAAGATTTGACGGCTGACTTACTCTCGCAGGCGCACATGTGACCGCAGGGCTGGAAGAGCACGGCTGCTTTCTTGTCTGAGCAAACCACGCACTCTTCGATCTACAGAATCAGAGCAAAGGCTTGGTTCAGGAACAGGTTATGACATACACAGGTACACACCGCCATGACACAAACTCTGAGATGTGTGCATTCGCAAAGTCACATGATTGAAGAAACAAATCAAATCAACAGATTGACCACAACAAGTTAACGGCTTATGGACCAAGAAACAGTTTGAAATGAAATGTAGAACTTTATTGTGTTCTTCAGAATATCGTGCACTACCTTGGTCCTGGACTGGACCTGATCTTTACAGATCAGACACTTCTTGACACGAGGAGAGCAGAGCGAGCAGGTGGCAATGTGGCCGCACGGCCCGAACAGCGTGTCCCGCTTCATGTCCGAGCACACCATGCACTCCTCCAGGGTCTCGTTGTTGCTGTTGAGAGACGGGCTACGCGAGCCCACCTGACCACTGAGAGACACGGAGAGAGAGAAAGGAAGGAAGCGACGAGCAGGACGGGGCGGAGAAGACGAGGGGGAAAGAGGGGAAACAAAAGAGGAATGGGGAGAAAGGAAAACATGGCAGACCGTGAAGATGGATGAGAGCAGGAAGGAACCGAGGATGGAAGAGACAGAAAATTTAGAGACATCAATGGAGACAGACGGAAAAAACAAAACAAACGTTGGTCAGACATACACAAAGTGCAAGGTGAGATCACAAATGTAAAAATTCAAGACTTTTAGTTTACTTTAAATAGCCGTGTCTGAACTATAACAATGTACAAATGTAAATCAGTGAGTATTTTCGAAGTACCTGCTCTTTTCCTTGTGGCACTTGGCCAGGGCTTTGCACAGGCTTGGGTCGGGGCACAGGTCAAGCGGAGACTGGCCCTTCTTGTTGCGGATGGTCAGGTCGGCGCCGTTGGCTGCCAGGAAGCAGGCGATGGAGGCGGCGCTCTTCTTCTCTGCTCCTTGAGTCCCCAGTCCCATAATCAGCTACAGGAGGAAACATGAAACAGCAAGAAAGGAACTCAGATCTCCAGAGTAGAAATGTGTAATTCCAGCTAGACTGATAATCTGTGACGTTTTTTTTTTGGAACTGAAAACAATGTGGTTCTTGGAATGATGGCCTAGGAACTAAAATTGTGCCAGAAATTTGAGAGAGTTTCTGAAAAACTGAAAAAGTTGCTGGATTCTTGAATAAAGTTTCTGGAGTTCCTGAACATGTTTAAGGCCCTCAAAAGGTTATTCAGGTTTCCTCAATAGGCTTCAGAGTTTCTCAAAACGTTTCAGATTTCCTCAAAAGGTTTGAGTTCCTCAAAATCTTTGAGAGACCCAAAAAGGCTTCAAGTTCCCCAAAAGGTTTCCAGATCCCTCAAAAAGTAGGGCTTTAAATATATGGCGGGTTCAGTACAAGGGTTGGTCGGTCACTATGTGAAGAAAAATAGCAACTTTGGAGCAGGAACTGAAAAGCGACTATGGCCTGGGAACTAAAATCTTTAGTCTTCAGTTCTGTTAGAAAGGTTTTAGAACGGCAAATGAGCAATGCCTAAAGCTCTGGGGTTGAAAACATTCTTTACTAAAAGCGGGTGTTTAAAATGGCAAGTATGAAAGTTTTGTAATTGTGTGAAGCTAGCTTATGGGCAATTAGGAGCCTTTATTTCAATCAGGAACCTCAATAATGGTTCCTGTTCTAGAGAAAACTAGCAGAACCACTGGTCTTGATACCTAAAAAGGTTCCTGCAGTGGAAACACCTCAATACACAGCTTTGTGTATGCAAAAGTGAGAGGAGATGAGCGGACAGAGATGTACGATTCCATTTGAGGAAGACAGCGGCACACTTCAGCATTCCGAGCCTCGCTAGAGAAGTCGTCTGAAATGGATGGCTTACATGCCGGGTAACGGGCGAGAGATTTGTCACGCTGCTTTGCCTGCGTTAATAAATGACAAGCCTCCAGTCCCCGGATCAGCCTCCTGCCATCGGCTGCGTGATTTAGAGTGGTCGCGTGGAGCGGAGGTGGCCCGTTGGCAGGGCTGAGGGCAGAGCGAATGAGGAAGTGGTGATGCTATCTGTGCAGGTCAGAGGTCAGGTGTTGGGCGTGACCGAGGGAGAGACGGAAGGTCTTCGGGATCTGACATGGACGGACAGCACGGGGTGTTAAGGAGGATGACGGACGGCAGGTCAAACAGATGTGTGAATAAAAAGCACAGGGGGAAAAAAAAAAAAAACAGATGATGTGTTCAGTTTTAGCGCAAATTATCTGTTATAATTCAATCAGAAGAGAAAAACCTCGACTAGGCAGAGAAGAAGCTCTAGTTAAGTCTAGAATTTAATCGCCTGAGAGCAGTAACAGTTTTTGTAAAGACAGGCCCACATGCTGAAGACGTGATGAATATTTTTTACTTGCGTCAGCGCTTTCTCCAGCGTGTGACTGACTGATGAGATCTGATCTGGAGGAGATTTCGTTTTCCTCCTGCTTTCATTTCATCGTCCACAAGAGGACACTAACTCTCTCATCAACACTCGAACACAAGAACATTTAGGACTGAATTCAACTTTATGACAAAATGAGTCAGTAATCACAGCGAGTCATTTGACTCGATTCACTAAAAAGAGTCAACTCCCAAAATGACACACTGAATAATTCTGACCTTTTTTTCCCTTGAATAAATGATAGACTGGATCTGCTTTGTTTATCAGCATTATATGTAAATCAGAAACATGGTGAAGACTCACACACTGTTTGGACACACACACACACACACACACACACAGTATAATAAGCAGTGTTGCAGAACATGAACAGGGGATCTGAGAATTTATATCTGACTTCTGAAAGCCTAGTTGCACAAATGCTGTAAAATGTTGCATCATTTATAATTACATTACAGTAAAAAAAATAAATAAATAAAACTTGCATACACTACAGCTTTATATTTTAGCCATCACTCAGAAGAGTCGCTTAGAGAGATATTAAATCGTCGGCACGATGGCATGATTTATTTCCTTAAGCTTGCTTCATTTATCATTTTACTGTCTAAATATCAACAGAATATGTAAATATCTGCAAAAATCCCACATCAGTAAGACCCATTTTTTTTTAGCCACTAATAGTTACCGTCTCATTAACTTTTGAGAACACAATCTCAGCAGCTGTTTGTGGTAAGCCTTATATAAAAAATTAGCTGCAGTAATGCACACGGACAGTCCTTAAGGCTCCAAAAACATTCTAAGGTGTTTTTTTCCCCTTCCTGTTTTTTAAGGACCGGTTGGAGAGTCACTGATTTGCTTAAAAGTTCATAAGAAGGCACTTCAGAGTGCGAATATTCTCCCCCCAAACTGCCAATACGGACCTTAATGGGCTGCGAACAAGCGATTCATTTAGCAGCTGTTCCGCTATTTTAACTCCGCTGCCATTTCTCCTCTCGTGGTGCTCTCGCTTTCCATCCACTTAGGTCAACGGGACAGGCGAAACAGTCGAGTGGGGGTAGGGGGTGGGGTAAAAAAAAAAAAAAAAAAAAAAAGAAGAAGAAAAAGAAGAAGAAGAAAAAGAAGAAGGGTGGAACGCTGTCGTTCCAATGACTCTGGATCGTTTCCCCTGATTGTGCCTTGGCTCGCCGCTTCTTACATCTGCTCTGATGGAGCCGCTGGGCCGGGAAATTCAATTTTCTCCATTGCGCTGCTGGATTGTACAAGCGAACGTGCTGGAGATTTCAATTAGGCTTCCGAGCGCACCGGCCGTCCTCCTGCCGATCTCACGAGCGCCCTCTGTGGTTCATCACGCACAGACGAGGTGAGGCGGAGAAGGAGAAGCTGAAGAGCGTGAACATGAACAGCCACAGAGAGACTTCATAAATCACTGGGCTTGTGCAGAAGAGGCTTGGAACGAAGATGCTAGGCTTTAATAAACACTGTTCCAGTTTCTCTCGGATTCTGGGTCAGCTCTCTTCCTCGGATTCGTTATGAACTTAAGATCTATTAATAAGATCGATCAGATAAATAAGACCGTCTTATCCACAGCTCGCTTCTCGATTCTGATTGGTCAGTCGACAGATAACAGGTTTATATTAACACGCACGTTTTTTATCAGGAGACGTTTATTTAACGTGTATGGAAGGAGTCTCCAGTGTCAGCAAGACTAACTTTCAGGAGCGTTTTTTTTTTTTTTGGCTTATTAACATTAAATGGAACGATAAATGATAAAGTGCTGTTTATTTTGTTTATAAATACGATGGACATCAGAGACGTATGCTGCTATTGGAAAATAATCAACTACCAGCACTTCCACTTCGCACCGCAGCACCACGCTGACGATTATTTATTTTTTCCTTTCAGGTTTTATTCCTTGAGGAAACAGTGAAATAACACCGAAATAGATTTAAGTCACGTCTGTTTAATACGCCAGATATCATTTTGTGAGTGTATTCTCAGTGTTTTGTGATGAGGTCAAAATTTGGAGAAGATTATTTGAATATAATAACTAAATAAATAAAAATAAGCATGAGTAACAGAGTTTGCCTGAAAATACCAAATATACACAATTCTGTTCTCCTTATCGTACTTCTCTCTGAGACATGTGCGGAAGCTGGGTGGAGGTGAGGTGTGTACCGTGTTCTTGGAAGGTTCCCAGGGCTCCACTTTGCTGACGTCCTGCATGTCCTGGAGCTGCCGGAGCTGAGACAGGGTGTGATGACGAAGGGCCTCATGCAGCGGTGTGTCTCCGTCCTTGTCCTGCACGTCCAGCTTGGCCTCAGCTCTCACCAGCAGCTGCAGAGACACACAGAAGACTCCAGTTAATTTAACTGCGAGAGCTAAGAGCTGCTTCCTGTTTCAACAAGGCTCCTATAGACAAATACTCGATTCTGATTGGCTGAAAATCTGTGTTCTGTTTTACCGTGTAAAACAAATAGCAAAAATTAAACTTTAATTTCAACATGAAACTATTGGATGGAATTTATCACGTTTGAATAACTGCATTGATAACAAAAATAAAGATGCACAGCATGGCTAAAATTGATTTACGCATGTTTTAATCAGCAACAGGGCTTTTAATCTGTGTGATTTTTGTCTTATTTATTTAAAAAGAGTGAAGCAAAAAAAAACCTGAAGAGGGAATATATATAGCTTCTGTATAGAGATAGTATAACATTTCTAATAAAATGGATGCTCTAAAAGATTAAAAGTAAATATAAATAGATAAAATTCTGATTTTTTTTTTTAAATAAAAAAATAATATATTATGTCAAATTCTATATTATTTTATAATAATATATATAAAATAATATAATATAATTTAAATAATATAATATATTATTTATAATAATATAATAATTGCTATATATAAAAATATATTTTAAAATAAAAAAATTAATTAATTAATATATTTTAAATTAAAATAATTGTTGTAAATGGAATGAATTAAATAAAACTTTGGGGTTGAAGCAGGAACTCAGCTTCATCAGAACACACTGCAGTTGAACAGCATGCGCCGAAATGCTTTTATATTTTAATCATGATCAAAATATTAAAATAATGTAGTTATGAAAGGTGTATTAAAGGACAGTGACTATTCATAATGTAATATTAAAATATGGATGATATCAAACACGAGCACATATGAGCGCAATCCTGCTCCACATCCAGAAGATGGCGCTCGAATAATCCTGAAATTCCCCATTCAGACCACACACTCGTTTCTCTCCTATTAGCGCTCTGGAGTCCTTGGGGCTGAATTAATTCGATCACAGAGGCTAATTCTGCTGCAGGAGGCCGTGCGAGGTAGAGCCACGCTGAGCCGTTCTCTCACAGTTTGTGTCCTTAAAGTGGACGAGCTCAGAATGAGGAAGAGGAGGAGGAGGAGTGTTTGGTGGAGATCAGTAAATGAGAGCTGTGTGATTAGGAGAACAGCAATATGGAGCAAAGGAAAGACGGGCGATCGCTCACCCGGACGATCTGCGTGTGCTGGCGCTCCACGGCCAAGTGCAACGCCGTCTGCTGGTTTACGTTCTGTATGTCCAGACTGGCACTTCCCTGAGAGGAAGAACAAAAAAGACAAAGTGCTTAAATCGCATTTGGCTGAGAGCGTCCTGTCTGGAAGTCAGTGCTTATGCAGAACAAACTACATTCAATCAAATGCCATTAGGGAAATCTGCAATGAACCTGCCAATGAAATATGCAGCAAAGTAAACGACCTGGAATGCTTTAATACATATAATGGACTGCATCCTATACATTTTTTCTTTCGTTCCCATTACCCTACCCCAAACCACCCCCATCCCCAGAACCTACCCGTTTTATTGCGCATCTGCACGTTAGCACGTGCCGCATTCTGCTCCCATGGGCTGCCTTGGGAAACGTGAGCTACTGGGACGTAATTTGTATTCAGATATTCCCTGAATGAACCCCCTCAGCAACACGGACTATCTGCACTGCTGCAGTGCAGCTTCTACTGCGGCTCGGCGGCGGAGGAGGCTCAAGTCACACTGGTGTGAACCCTCTCTCCCTCTAAAGCCCTGCGCTTTTCTACTACCAGCTAACGGAATAAGGAGGAAGCACAAGCGCTGCAGCTGGAGCGTGACTGTGCTACGACGGGCCACTGGGAAAGCGTGAGGCTTAACACGGAGAAGTAACACCCGAGCTCGAGTTCGGGATACGAGGTGGCTACTGAGTCTTAAATTCAAAGCCAGTGAGTCAGGAATCATGACTGGGAGCCGAGAGGCCCAGAATAGTGCTGTATGATTATTAATCCTTATCGTGATGTTGGTCTAGAACATTCCGGGTTTTTTTGGACCTATAGTACCCAAGGCAAGGGTGTCAATACTTCAAATTTTGCAGAGGATTTTACAATAAAAAAATTTGTGATGTTATATTCCATGTGGGGCTTTCAATCCGAACACTATTATGCACCCTACACCCTATGTAGTGAGCATAAGTAGGGAACAGGAAGTGAATCTACTTTAATAAAATGTCAGACTTTAAATAAACAGAAAAGCGATTCTATCTAGCTCCATTTTTATGTATATGTCTGACATGAGTGGTGACTCGTGTGAGCTCTGTGATGATCTAGCAAACAGTGTGAGGACTACGAGGCTCTCGAGAGCTCTTTCCTGAGCCCTCCAACTATAATTACCGTAAGTGGATCAATTATCAGCCTCAATTAATGTTGAGCATTTTGTGGTAGTTGTAAGCGCAGGTGCTTTCACACTTCTAAGTGGATTGGATAATCTTACAGGATTACTGACACTCCAGGAGGGAGACTGACTGTTACAATAGGGCATGACGAGTGTGTGTGTGTGTGTGTGTGTGTGTGTGTGTGTGTGTGTGTGTGTGTGTACCTGGTGGACTAGAAGCTCTGCAACCTCTACATGATTGTTAAGAGCAGCCAGATGAAGGGCAGTGTAACCATCGTCCTTCTTCTCATCCACTATCCATGGCCGTGGCAGCTTGGATAACAGCACGCGCATGGCACTGAGAGAGAGAGAGAGAGAGAGAGAGAGAGAGAGAGAGAGAGAGAGAGAGAGAGAGAGAGAGAGAGAGAAGAAAGAAAGAGAAGAAAGAAAGAAAGAAAGAAAGAAAGAAAGAAAGAAAGAAAGAAAGATATAGAGACAGCAGGGGGCAGAGAGCAAAGAGGGAAAGAGAAAGAATGAGAGAAAGAGAGGGGGAAAATTAGAATAGAAGAAAGAGAGAAAGAAAATAAAGAGTGCAAAAGAATGAAGAGAGAGAGAGAGAGAGAGAGAGAGAGAGAGAGAGAGAGAGAGAGAGGGGGGAAATGAGAGAAATATATAAAAAGAAAGAAAAATGAAAGATAAGGGAATAAATGGATGAAGATGAAAGCAAAAAAAGAAAGCAAAAAAGAAAGAGTAATGCAAGAAAGACAGACAGAAAGGGAGAGAAATGAAAAAGGAAGGAGAGAGAGAGAGAGAGAGAGGGAGAGAGATTAGTCAGTTATTCTTCAAGTTGTCTTTAGGAGGAGAAGTAAATGTTGTAAATCTTTAACAACAGGATCAGAGAGAAAGAAAAGAAGACGCAGAGCACAATAAACGTCGGCAATAAGCGTAAACTCAGCGACACAGAGCGCACTCCTGAAAACACTCTTACATTTCAAACAGACATTCCGTCTATGAGGACACCACTGATTTTATGGCTAATACAAGCTGCTGTTAATGGAGGACTTGCAGTGTGGGGTGTGAAGGTTACGTAGAGGGTACGGAGTCCTGGGAAGCACTGCAGGGCCTGATGTGTGCCTGGAATCAGCTTTCTTCTCCTCTTCCTACATCCTGTCCGACACACGGACACACAAGGACCGACACACAGAGCCTGACTTCGGATCAGTGGGAGACAAAAACTGTGCTGAAACATTGGAGCAGTGATGAGGGGGGAGGTGGTGTAAGGAAGCTGATTGGGAATCTGTGCAGCACCTGCAACGGGCAGGCAAACCTCTAAACGAGGAAGATGAGAAAAGCTGGGAAAAGAGTAGGTACAGGAGCAAAAGGTAGGCTGAGGCAAGAGCAGGAAGAGAAAAGGTTGTGTATGTGACACGCAAGAGAAAGAATATGTAAGAGAACAGGGGGAAAAGGGGGGGAGATGAGATCTGAGAAAGATTAGCGCAGCTGTTCTGAGTGTGAATAGGTTACGTTCGTGGAGGAGAGAAGCCGAGAAACGAGGAGATAACGAATGTGGTGCCTGGAAAGTATACCATATTTTTTTCTAGCCACATAGGAAAAGTCAGCACAGGCTTTATGACAGTTCTCACCGGATCTGACATCTCCAATCAATGCTTAAGCCAGATCAAGGCTTCCAGGAAAGCAAGCAGGAGGAAACGGAGTGGGGGTGGGGAGAAAATAAAAAGCAAAAATTAGAGAACACATCTATCTTGTAGAACAAATTGATAAAAATGCCTGTATTGAGACGAGTGCTGGACTCCGGCAGCCTCTGGGGCTACACGATGGATTACGCTAAAACCAGTCTTTTTTTCCAGAGAGAGAGAGAGAGAGAGAGAGAGAGAGAGAGAGAGAGAGAGAGAGAGAAAGAAAGAAAGAGAGAGAGAGAGAGAGAGAGAGAGAGAGAGAGAGAGTGTCAGCAGCAGTATATACACTCAGAGGGCTGCAGAGCGAAGCAGCTGCACTGCAGTGTACATGCTGCACACACAAAATCCATACAACCTCCATTCAACCTCATATAGAAACCCAGTTTTTTTTATTTCTGGGTTTGGTTTAGCACTTGTCTTTGGAGTCTGATGCATTTTATGCAGCATTTTTAATAGAACCGATGACAATCAAAAGTACAATTATAATCCTACCTAGGGTCAGTGTCAATGCCCGACTCGTCCCCTTACCCCCCTTGGCAAATTGAAAATTGAACCTCATTAATGTTATTTTGTCTAGTGAACTTTGGTGTGCTCCAGGCTTCCTGCTTTGGCACGTCTCATAAAAAGGTGAAGGTGAAGGTGAAGGAACTATTTAGCAACGTCAGCCTATTAGCAAGTCTTGGTCACTTGGTCATGAACTGCCAACCTCACACACAAACTGGGGTAGAATTCCGGTTTTGCTTTTGCACTTGCATCTGGA
Organism: Hemibagrus guttatus; assembly: GCA_033459395.1. NCBI lineage: Eukaryota > Metazoa > Chordata > Actinopteri > Siluriformes > Bagridae > Hemibagrus > Hemibagrus guttatus. The sequence continues at coordinate 3,315,361 of JAUCMX010000022.1, read as the reverse complement.
CTCTGCTAGACATTTTGTAATAGATATGATGCAAAAACACTTATTCAGAAACACAATTACAATTCCCTTTAGCATTTATTTCTTTAGCACTGGCCAAAGAAAGTAAAACCATTACGTGTACTTTTTCTAAAGTCATGCTCGAGTCTTGAGCCTTGGTGTACATGAGGGCCCCTGCTTTAACGGGATCATGAAAAAAAGAAAAAAAAAGTAAGGTATGCAAAGATGAAGGAACTACTTGGCAATGCCATCCCCCCCGTCTTGATCACTGAATTGTTTATCTATACAACTGACAACCTCGCACAGAAACCCACTTTTAAATGTGGCTTTAGTTTTGCAATTGTATCTGGACATTTTTAATAGATGCAAGGACAAAACAGACAAAACAAATGAGCGATTTCTGAAGCAAACATCATAGCGACGGCATCAGATTCCGATCCTCATCATGTACACTTTTGGCAAATGAGACCCAAACTCAAGAGATGTACTTGAGTCACGGTTCCCCGGTTTGGCAGGATCTCTCTAGAATGGCAAGAGTAGGCAAAAGTGAGGGAACTACTTTGCACTGCCTCCCTCTTGACCACTGGGTTAACTTTTGCACTTGCAACAAAAGTGCATTGATATACCTACCAAAGGTCATAGTGCCAGCATCGGACTCCAAACACTATAGCAGTACTCCCTTAGCAAACGAGAAACCAGTCAGGTTTAATTTCATAGAGAAGTGCTTGGCTCATGAGCCCTGGAGGGATCTCCTAGGCAAAGGAGTGGTAGCTTAAAGCTGTCAGGACTTGGCAACTCTAACCCCTAATCTTGGTCACTCAGTCTGGTCAACAGTTGATGCTCACTTAGCACATTGGAGTGACAGGATGGCAAAAATAGGCAGGCATTAATATTAATACGACTTCCCGTCATTGCTGCATTGCAGTTATTTGTCCACTGGATAAGCATTGAAACAGAAACTGCAGAATTTTCAAGTACCTTTAAAGCTTTCAGGAAATTATTTGCTAAGTAGCAAAAAAAATTCTGCTATCAATTTGACGGTGGTTGAGTGTAATGAGGTTAAAGGATTCATTGACTGACAAACATTGAGGCTAAACAAGCCATCAACGCAGGGAAAAAAGGAAGGAAGAAAAGAGAGGTGAAAGAGAAGCATGATGGAACTGGGTCACCCTGTGAGACGTAAAGGCCCCTTGGGTGTGCACCGGTGGGGTCTGTTGTCTCGAGTAGCAGCGCTGTAATTTGTTGTAGTGCAGAAGCTCAACGCTGCTGAGGAAAGCTTGGCGGTCACACAGCACACTTTTATCCCTTCTTTGAGGTGGTCAGGCAAACTTTCCAAGGTAGCAGGGAGGGCAATAATTATAATGGAAGACCAACCGCATGTCCAGGCCATCATGCCCAGAAAGGAAGCGAAGTGGCATGTCATAACTGCATAGTATTAATAATGACCTTGTGATGATGTGTGTAGAAAAGAAATACTTGGACATGCTCCTCATCTCCCCATTAAACGAGGCCTGTTACGAATACCAGAATGTGCGCTGTTATTCAACCCATCATAACACTTTGTCAAGACATCTGTTTTATCTCAGATATGCAGAACTTTTCTTTCGGTACGAAGCAAGAAATTGATCTGAAGATGCACCAATTGTTTTTACACAATTCATAATTTGGTCAGTTGCCAAATGAGGGTAGTATTGCCATCCTTTCCACCCAGACAGTGTGACCAATTTCGCCTGCATTGCTTGCCGTCAGATCACAAGTTCCAATCTCGATGGTAGTCCAAAAGAGCAAAATTAGTTCTGCTATCTGGGATAAGCCCAAGGTTATTTTCTATTATGCCACTCTAATGGTTCTAGCCCTTAAACCAGACCTTGGCTCACGATCAGGCAAGCAAGCGGTGAAGCATAAGAAAGTAAAAACTTATACTAGATCAATTTAGAAAAGGTATAAGATCTTTACATACAATATTTAGGGGAAGAAATTAATATGATTAGGGACATCTCAAGTGGCTCAATAAAGAGCAGCTAGTTGTCAGCTGTGACTTGCATAAATTTCTCTTCACTTTGACCTTCCTCTGTATTCATCAGTGCTAGACTGCATACTTTGATCTAATGCTATTCGAAGTATCCGAGTTGTCTGGTGAATTTCTAAAGAGCTTGGCTTTTGCTACCGAGCAACCTACGTATGCCGTTAGATCAAAACTGGTCATAATGCAAGGTCATTGGGAGGAAAAAAAACGAGTGTGGATGACAACTCGCTTTAACAAAGTATTCATTTACCATTACAGATAGTCCTTCTCACACAAAACGTTCTGAGTCAACGAGGGACCCAATGGCACAGTAATATCCATGACCCAATTATATATACACGCTCAGTTCCTCTAGGCACTCTGGTAAAAAGCTCATCCTTTTTCAGACTGCTTTGCTCTAATACCAAGGACTGTTTTGGTTTAAATATGAATCAAAGTAGCACTGTTTAACAGATGCTTTATTATTCAGGTGATCGTGACGTAAAAACAGCATTCTAATCTGTTTATATGAAGTAATAAATGACCCTGTGGCTAAGATATTCTAGAACCTAAAGCTTGAGTAAAACTAAATCTGAAGGATAAAGTAGAGATAAAACAATGTGGAGAGTTTTTGTCTTCGTGTGATGGAGAATTCGATGCCTTTGGACCAGAGTTTTTCGATCGGTGGCTGACTGCTGCTTAGCCGATGTGGAGGAATGGAGCAGCTTCTGCTGATATATAGTGAGGTTATAAATTTCAGCTTTTAAATCACTTCATTTCCAAACCGTTTACCAGCCATGAGGGCGTTAGGTCCATCTGAGCACATTATGTATACAGACGACATTCAAGACCGAAGGACCGAGCAGGAACTTTAAGCGTAGAATTATTGGGATAGACATTAAAGAAGATTGAACATAGTCTGAAAATAATAGCTAACATTATACAGCGGAATATACCTCAGCATACGAGCTCTGGAGCCGAGTTGTTAAGGCGAAAATTCGTATCGAGATGCGAATTTTCCCATAAGAAATAATGTGACTCTTTCAAAACAGCTTTCGCTGACTGAAAAAGAAATTCGTAAACTCGCTTCGGTTGGCTTCGCTTGGCTTTCCACTGACGCACACAAGTTTTGAAAGGCTCCTGGACGTAAGCGCAACTTAGCCATTGTTCGGTTCGGTTCGGTTCGTATGCCGAGAATGTCATATGCCGATGCAAATTTCTTGTAAAATTTCAATTCTTAAGGTGAAAATTCGTATGGGAAGGCATTCATGTGCCGAGGTTTCAATGTATAGCTAAATTTGTGCTAAATCTAGGTCTCAACGTTTAACACGATGATGAAACACAAACATGGTGTATTTACTTCAGTTTTACCTCAGTTTTTTTATTCTGAACCAACTAGCAAGAAAAAAAACTTCAAATGCATCAATCCCAATTAGGTTATAGTCCTTTGATAATTACTGCTTCCCACAACAGATGGGTTTTCCCAGAATTCCCATCAGGAAAACTTGTAACCGTTGTGTCAACAATGAAAGAAGGTTTAAACCATTACTTTTCAGTTCACCAACCACAATAGCTAGCCAGATGTTTTACTAGCCAGGATACCGTTTACTGCTAACAGGAAAGTCCTACCAGACCAAGAGGAAAAACTAAATTAATAAAAACAATTTTACCACAAAACTTTAGTGCAAGTTGAGCGGTTATTTGCTAACAGCGTATATGATATAGCATGTACCGGTTGAAATGATATTTAACTGAAATCTGGATAAATTTCTCACATATTACCACAGCAACAAATAAAACTGCTAAATGTAATTGTTGGCAAACTTTGCCATCACGTGAAATCTAACTGTATCCTTAAACACATCTTGTATACGTAACAAACTATATATAAGACGCAGATGTTTGTCTTAGCTTTGCCTGGATTGCTAAAAATCAGATCTTTGATTATAGGCGTACAGAACTTAACCAAAATAGTTCAATATGACATTTTAGTCTTTTGGAAACTGATTATTTTTTTTGAACGCCACAGTCTCATCACCGAAAGAGTTACAGTCTGTTCTTCAAAATGACGCATAGCTCCAGTGAAGACAAACAAAGCATGCGAGAAGCATTTTTGGTATTCCCCCAAGTCTAGCCTGCTGCTTCTCACTTGACTCGACTTCGGCGTTGTGTACAGCCCGTGTCTCTCAGAATTACAACAGACAAGTGAAACGCTTGGCACCGGGCCACAGTCTGACCCAAACCGAGAGGAAGCACGAGCTCTCGGATTGGCCCCTGGAGACTTGTTTGACTGATACGTCCTTTGTCCTAGTGTTTGTGGATGCATGATTGTAGGGGAAAGGTCGGAATGTGCTAATCTTGTACCCGAGTGATATCAGTAACGCAACTGAGAGCGGATGGGGTACGATTTCATGACATATACGGGACATGGACATCTGTGGAAATTATGATGGGTTTGTAAGGAATAAGCAACATCACTGTAATAAAATTTACTGCTTTGTCCTTTCAGAAATTGTGGTCATCATTAGAAGTCACATGACCATAACATACAGTACTAATGTTAACATCCCTTAACCCAAGTTCTTTTAAAATGTCATCTTCGTTTTATTCTTGTGCGTTTTGTATAGATTTGACACAAAAGAGCGAGCAATTCCTAGACTGTCCTGAACAAAAAAACAAAAACAAGTCCTCCTTTCATTGGGGATACAATGTGATGTTAATTCAAATGGGAAAATGTGGATAAATTGGAGAATTGGGATAAATACTTTATTGGTTTTTGTGGATCTTCACAGACTGGACCCATCTAATATAAGATGGGATGGAATTAACCTTTTTTCGTGAAGCGATAAATAATACACAGCATTCCGAAAGGCACCTTGTGGCAACGGTCAAAACTTTGAGGAAATGAGGTAAATCCCATATAGATTGTACCCTAGATGATTATGAAGCTTGTGTCCAGAAAAGTACACCAAAGTCTCGGACACATCTTGTCTGAAGTCGGGCATAACCGGGGGCTAACCGTAAAAAATCAGCAGGACATTTAATGGTCTTTAACCGTCAGAATTGATGAATTATTAATCAGAGCAAGCTGTCAATATACCTTGTTTAACTGGGAGGATGAATTTCAACCCGGCACGAAGGAACGAATTAAAAATCCATGTACGTGACAGCAATCAGAGACGTGATTCTGACCGCACGTCGCGATTCGACAGCCTGCTTTACGTATACAAAAGAGACGGTGCACGGGATTGAAGGACGGAGGCGGAGTTTCATCTATGAGGAATGTAAGCGGGCGCTCGGGAGATCGGCCGCTACAGGCTTTCCTCAACGAGGCTCGGGGTGGCCTGCAATAAATCACTTTTATGCTGTGTGCCGCTCAGCAGCTTTAGCCGCCCGATGATAGAAAGCTTTAAGGGAGAACGAGTGTACCAAGTGACTACTCAAGAAGCCTTGTCACAAGCGTTCGGGAGTAATAGGGCTTGCAGCGAGTTCGAAAGTGCACAATGCCGAGAATGAAATGGAGGGAGGAGGGAAAACTCTGGACTGCGGTCTTAATTTATTTGTATGGCGTTCACTTGGTTTATAGCAATCTCATATAAATGAGAATTGGCCCTTAGACAGATCTAGTGGAAAGGTGGAAAGAAAAAAACAAAAAACAAAATCCTTGATCCTAAGAGCCATGCCTAAATGAATCAGCAACCAATAACATTAAGCAAGTCGTTTGTCTTTCTCCAGCTGAAGGGGTCACTGTAATTAAAACCGCTTGTTAAAACTTTCACAAATCATGACAGGTCACGTGTTCAAAAGGTACTGACGTGATTCATGACGCTCTTCGTTACATCCGGGTCCGAGCTCATCGCTTATTATATGGTCATGTTTTGACTCAGGACACAGACAAGGCTGTATCGTAAACTTTATTTGTGTGTCATAGAGAGCAATTTGGAAAGAAATCGAAGGCTATGGCTAAATTCTGACTAGAACCATCTTGGATATTGAAAACTTTCTTCTCTTGCTGTGTATCAGCTCAGGGAGGTAAACAAAGCCTGGAAAACAAACAAAAAAACACCATGAGATGGGGGTTCCATAGTCTGAAACATCAACATCTGCTCTGCTTGTTGCCTTCAGTCTGCCAAACAGGACTATAGCTAGTAAAAAGTTTATAAAACACGCTGCACAAAAAAGGGTTTCAATGGTTTTCAAGGGTTTCTTGGATATTTCATTGTTTTTTTTCATAATAATTTCCACAATAAGTCAACATATACGAAATTAATAAAGACGACAAGAACGATAATACTAGCAAGTTGGTGTGAAAGATAGCAATAAAAAATTCAATAAAACTTGCCATGGATTGCTTTTTACTTTTTGATTAACTTTACAAAAGAGTCCAGGAGTGTCTCAGTGCTTGCTGGAGTGAAGTGCTCATGAATAACTTTGTAACCTTCAAGTACTTAGTAAGAAGCTACACCAAAAGGAGACCAAGAATCTTCTCTAATTACTGCATGATTTTATATTTAAACTCATTTTCCATACAATACACACACACACACACACACACACACACACACACACACACACACACACACACACAGCTGTCGTAGCTCTTAAGACTCCACACTGCTACAAGGTTTCCGAAACCCTGACGCCAGGTCCAGCAAATGAACGCAAGGCGTATAATTAATTCCATTTAACACATCCTTTTGTGTCTCTTCCATTTATCAACAGAATACTCAGCTAAGCCGTAAGGGTCGAGGAGATTGATTGGCATTGTTAGTTCCCATCAGGAAATGAGACTCCAGAGCAACGACTCGCATTTGAGCTAAACGCTCGGCCCTGAAAAGAGATGGAGTTTGCTAATTGTTACGACCGAATGCATTTCCAGCACGTAGCTCAGACGGAAATACCAAACAAGAGCCGGTGAAAACATTGTGGTTTGTTTGGCCATGTCTAGTGGCGGAGATGCATTAGTCAGGGGAGTGCATTACACCTGGCACGTAGTCAATCCTTGTACGACCCATAAATACCGAGTAATCGAATGGCTATATATTTAGGGCTGACAACAGAGTAATTGAATTGCACTTCACACAATACAAGAAGAATTGGAGAGAACAAAATAAACCAGATCGGAATGGTAAAGCGCAGCAATTAAGAAATTTGGATTTGTGAGCCGAGACTAGAACTAATCTTAGAGATTAGCCTTTAGATAATGGGTCTAGGAAGCTATATGGACTATAACTAATAGGTCTAACACTGTGGCACGATCTGAACCTGTTTAGTGCTACAAATATCTGGAGTCTTAATAGGGTGTGGCTTGAACCAGATTTTTTTTTTTGCTGTTAAATATGAAAGGAAGATTCCTCTGGAAACAAAATGCCAGCACCGGCACTGCGTCCTGAATCCCGACAGGCTATTTTTTAAATCTGGCACGCAGGGTTATTTTTGTTTGCACTTCTACGTGATATTTTCTACTGACTTTTGTTGGTTCTATTTCCCCAAACCTAGTATCTAAATGTAAACCACGGCAATCTATGAATCTACCCATTAAAAAAAAAAAACAACAACAACTGGTCAGTCTGAAACCTGGTCACTATGAATAAAATTAGCATAACTAAAGGCCGTCATCTGGGCACAAAAGTAAAAATATAAGTATTATAACTTAAAGCTTAAAACTTGCCCTTTTTTCATTCAGATTGGACTTGTGATGGTTTCTTTGTAATTGTTTAAGCCAAAATTGCTGGATTTAGCTGCTATTTTCAAAATTTCCGGTGCAATTTGCAGAGTTTTTATTCATTCATTGTCTGCCGCTTATCCGAACTACACTCGGGTCACGGGGAGCCTGTGCCTATCTCAGGCGTCATTGGGCATCAAGGCAGGATACACCCTGGACGGAGTGCCAACCCATCGCAGGGCACACACACACACACACACTCTCATTCACTCACGCAATCACACACTACGGACAATTTAGAGATGCCAATCAACCTACCATGCATGTCTTTGGACTGGGGTCTGAAACCGGAGTACCCGGAGGAAACCCCCAAGGCACAGGGAGAACATGCAAACTCCACACACACACATGGCGGAGGCGGGAATCGAACCCCCAACCCTGGAGGTGTGAGGCAAACATGCTAACCACTAAGCCACCGTGCCCCCCTGCAGAGTTTTTATGCTTTTACTTATTTCATTTTTTTTGTGGAAAACAACTTGAATTAGTAAAATTGCAAGCATGAAATTCTTCCTTTACATTCCTACAAGCGAAGATGCATTTTACTTGAATTTGAGTTCATTTCTGCGGCCGGGAAAAACAACAGTATCCTGCTGTGTTAGCCGTACACCAATACCCATCTTCGACGTGAGATATCAATCGGTTTATTAACAGACTATTAGGCTGCATAGAAAACAAACAGGAAGTCTGAATCCCTGAGGTAGAGCTCAACTCTGTCCAGACCTGCGGTCCAAGCTGTAAGTGTTGATAAAAGGAGAAGGAATAAAAACAACAACAACAACATTTGGTCAAGTAGCAGGTCCATGTCGCACTTTAGTACTCACAAGACCCTATTTGCAATTTTCTCTCACGCCTTGCTCTTTCACACCCAACTGTGCACGTTACTAAGTATAGAGGTAAGCAGAGGCAAGATCTACTGTACCATATGCAGCCTGTTCCGGTACTGTTTAAAAGAGAGAGAGAGAGAGAGAGAGAGAGAGAGAGAGAGAGAGAGAGAGAGAGAGGGAGAGAGAGAGGGAGGGAGGGAGGGAGGTGGTGGTGTGTTTGTGTGTGGTGGGGTGGGGGGGTTCAAAATATGCCAAAAAAAAGGAGGGAGGGAACTATTGAGAAGCACAGGAGGGGCGAAAAGGGAGTGAGCGAAACACAAGTGGGACCATGAGAGACCACTTTATTTGGCAGTACTAAAAATAGAGCAGCGAATGGCAGCCAGACGAGCAGGTTCTTTGCGATAATGCAGCCGAGCTTCTTGCCTTGCAGGATGCACAATCGATAGGTGGAACATCGGATGGAAGGCTTCCCGGAGCTTGTGCACCACCGTGGCGGTGGTGGCTGAACTGGTGGTGTTGGTTATGGTGTAGTGTGGAGGAAGAGGAGAAAAGGGGGTGGTGTAGTGGGGGAAGAGACACTGCTCTGGAGGGTGGAGGAGGGGGTTATTTTTTGCACCGCTTGACTAAATATGGTCACAGGGAGATGAGTGAGACCCAAGAGAGAAGCCTAGTGACTGATGTGAGTGGGGGTTTTTTTTCTCTCCCCAAAGTGTTAACGGTTTTGAGCTCTCTGCACTGCGCCGTGGTGCGCCCCGTCCCTTGACTCATGATCTCTGATCTTTGACCTTTGTCCTGCATGCAAACAAAAGTACGACCGATTCCTTGCGGATCCTTGGCTCACCTTTGATATTTTCCTCACGGCAAATAAAGGAAGTCATCATAAAGACTTATCAGCCGGTCACAGTGCGCAACACCTTGAATACTAATCAGAAAGACACATCCTTGTTAAAAGAAGCGACTTTTTTTTTTTTTTTTTTTTTTTACTTCTGAGGAAGGGTAAAATGTTCTATAATAAAAATAAGAAGGGCTATAGAAAGACGGGGCTTGGGGAGATGCAAAACTGGAGCACAGGCGCCTCGAAGATCTTTACACAATCTCCCGATCAGGCACACGCACACACACAAAACAACACACACAAGCACACATACACATCAGAGACAATTGTAGGGAAAGTGCTGCAATTATATCTGCCTAGCTTTAGAGTAGCAACAGCAGCTCCTCGTGTCAGTGTGATGCCTATCCCCTCCTAAAGGTAAGGGTGCCTTCTTCTATCTCCAGCTTCACTGCTCCCTCGCTCCCCTCCTCCCACACACACACACACACACACTCACTCACACTCTCTCTCTCTCTCTCTCACTCTCTCTCTCTCTCTCTAGCACACTCTCTCCATACCCCTTCAACCCCACCCCCTGGTTAGAGCAGCTGATTCAGCGAGTCGGCATCCGATGGCTGCAGCATCTGGAAGAACTACGCCGGAGGTCATTACAGCTCTTCACACAGTGAAGAAAACGAAAGAGGGAGGAGTGGAGAGCCAAGGAAAGTGCACTGCCAGGTAATATATGCTCTGTGCCCCACGCTTCCTCCCTCTGAGTGAGACTTTGCATCCCGGAGCCGGACAATCCGCATTGACGTCTTCCCCCCCCTTTCTCTCTTAAGCATGTGCCTCATCAGACTGGGTGTGCGCGCATGCACGCATGCATGCATGCAGGAAGAGTGCAATTTACTGTTCTGCAGCAGCGCTACCGCTATCGGATGAAGTGACTGCGTCTCAGTGGGATGCGCCTCCGACTCAACCTTTACAGGAAAGGCAATACGGAATCAGGTGATGCTGGAACTGGGGGGAAAGTTGCTACTGTCCACATGGATTTCCTCTCTCTCTCTCTCTCTCTCTCTCGTTCTCATCTTCCCTCCCTTCCTCTCTCTCTCTCTCTCTCTCTCTCTCTCTCTCTCTCTCTCCCCTCTGACAATTCCAGCGCTGCCCAGGCAAGCAGTTTGCTGCAGCACAGCCTTCTCTAGCTCATTAGCCACTTATGGCTGCAGCGCAACTGATATCTAATGAAGGACTCCTTAACTTAAATCCACTCCACAATGGAGAACATTCATTTTTTTGGACCTCTGACTCGGACTTTTCCACTTTGCAGTACTTCAGAATGGAATACAGTTTTCTGCTGGGGCACTGACACACCTTTATAACAGTGCTGCTATAATTGAAATGATATTTTTGATACGTGACAGCCACCTTTTATTTCTGGAACCTTATTTGGAGTTCCTGGACTCGTCCCATCACGGTAGGGCGAAAGGCTTATGTTATCTGGATAGCTCCTGATCGAGAGACGCTGGTGTCACTGTGGGACGCGAGGTAGGGGGTTGAGATCGGATTAACGGAAAACAGCTGTGGTGGTGTATTAATTCTCATAGGTGGTGGGGTGGGAAGGCTTCACAAGGTAGCTCCTTGGTATTTGTGTCAAGCACTAAACTGATGGACAGGAAAATAACCCACTTTTTTGTGCATGCTGCAGCACCACCACCTCCACTTCCCCCACTGGCTACTGGAGAGGAAACACCCCTATTTTTTCCTTTTTGCTTGTATGAGCGCCACGAGGCCTTGAATCCCAAAGAAAGCCCTCCCACATTGGACCTCTCGGATCTCTGTGACATTTCCTAAATGGGACGTCATAACTCGGACCAGGGACTTTGCGTCCAACCCCCTTTCGAAAATAGTGGCGTCACCGGAGCGGCCAACCATTCACGGATCGCGTTCAGTCATGCAACGCCAACATATCTTACTCTGTCAAGCACTAAAACTCGTCCAGGATTTCCACCGGTGCCCAGAATAGCAAGTCTAAATGCCCTTCTGTTATTTTTCCACCGTCGTCCTGTCCTCCTGGGCCTTGTGTCCGATAGGGCTTCAGCAGAGAGGGAGGGAGGGAGGGAGGGAGAGGTAGAGGGGTGAAACGGGGCGGCGTTGACTTGTGGAATGTGTGGAGCTGGAGCAAAGATTCATTAGAGAGTGACTGAACATTTCACGCTAGCACGCAAACGGTTATTGATCTCTAGCATCCTCGGATCTCGGCTGCTGCTTCTGAAGTGCATGCAATCAGAAGACAAAATGGGACATGAGTAAACTGTGCTGTAAGAAAAAGGGAGAGGGCTTAGAAAAAAAAAAAGGGAGGAAAAAAAACGTAGCAGGGCCAATCCGCAACTGCTGAGTGGGCATTAGCCCTTGCATGTGACCTCTGGCCTCGTCTGTGTACCTAAAGCCCAAATCCCAGTCACAATAGCTTCCTGTTCCACTTGGATCAACCTCGTTTTCAAACATCAGCAAGCGGATTGATATACGACTAGTGGACGTGGTCAGACAGCTGCGTGGAAATGAAGAGATGGTGAAATCTGGGTATGAAGGATTCTGCCTTAATTTCCAGGATTTTAACACGCGTTACCCCTCAAGGAGTACAGAAATGAGAAGCCGAGCAAGGACACTCTCGCTTGAGTCATTTCTTTTTTAGGACTTTTTTTTATTTCCCCAGGACAAAAGATTCTAGCAACTTTTTTTCTCGCTCTCCCTCGGCATCAGAAGTCCTGGGTGCTGCTGTTCTCAGTTTTTCCCTTGTGGATCCTCACAGGATCTCTAGAGGACGACCAGGGTCACTGGAGCAGACGGTACTGTGTGGACCCGTACACTCTTAATGTATGCTGGTGAGAACAGCCAGTTCTGATGGGTTGGGTGAGACCGAGCCGGCAGGTCTATTTTAAATCTCTGCTCAAAGTCACCTTACGTTATATACAGAGTATTGCCATAAGATTGCACTGTGCAAAAAAAAAAAAAAAAACCCCAACTGCGCTCCTGGACTAACCCAGAACACAAATGTTTGTGCTTGTATATCAAATCCCTGATGTTACCAGAGCAAACCAAAAAAGGTAAGGATGCTGAGCTATGCTTCGGGGTTACCTACTTGGTGTACATACTTCTTTATGTGCCCATATGAACATATGACAGCTATGGAATGTAAAGAAGTATGTATTCTTGGTACGGTGCTGATCGTCAAATTTAGGTTCGTTCCAGGTAAGTATAAAGATGTTGCTCAGGTGCTGAATTCAGAAGCGCAGAGACTGACTGCAGCACGTATTCTTGAAGAAGCCAGCAGATTACACCAGCAGTCCAATTGTGCCCCTCCCTGATAAAGCAATTTGCATGCTAGATAACGAATCTGAGCAAAACTGCTAGCATGAAGTACAATTTTATTTTATGTGGCTAATTTTCGGACAGGTCGTCACTGCTACACAAGCTCATCAGAAAGACAGTGATTGGCGATTTGCTGCAATACAGGCCTTGAACGGTTGCCAGACGCATCTCAGCCTGTACCTCTGCCATGGCTGAATGATTAATGACGTAATCTTTTCCAAAGTCCTGATCAGGGGAAAAAAAAAAAAAAACACTGGAAGGGAATTTCTGAGGTGACACTCGCAGAAAAATGCACACGCTTAGCGAGATCCCATTGATCGTGTTTTGTTCACATTTGCTAGGCTTGCCAAAAGCTTTGACAGGCCACAGAAGTCAGATTAGGACAGGTGACAAAGCAGGAAATTCCAGCGGTCAGCTGATTTCTTAACAAAAAGATGAGGCGTGTTCGAGGGACGAGATGTTCTACGCACTAGATTACGCCACGCTTTCCGAACAATCGGAGTTAGCATAAATATAACTTAGTCGTTATACGATTTGGGACTTATACAGGTAACCTGAAGCTGTTACCTAATCCCTGTATTTCGTAACCCTTCTTTAAAGTGTATGTGGTTTGTCCTGAACACCAGGCCTTGACACACTGAAGATAAATAGCCAGAAAGTGAGAAGCTTTAATTGTGTTTGAGGTGAACAGCAGGACAATTTTCAGACAGTGTTAATGCCTTTGGTTGTGATTGAGACAGAAAGCAGGCGACTCATCTCACTATCCCGCACTGTCCCGTCTGGTCATTGTGGCACTTTGCTCTTTCCAAATCTGTGCTGTTGGGTCACCGCTATCGCTTGTGTATCTGCGATCCCTCCCACCCCCTCACCCCCCTCGGCCTGACTGACATCCACAGCAGATGCTGACATTATAAAACGTTCAGCTGCCGACCCTGGCTTTTGCCCACTTATGGCCTGCATATTTGGGGGTTTGAAAGTAGCCTGGGATGCCGCAAGCGAGGAGGGTGGATCGGTGTTGTAAATAGCACTTCGTCACCCGATGCTTAAAAAGTGCCATATTGAGCGCAAGGTTTAAAAAAAATAAAAAACCAGCATTATTCTTTAACCGAGTCGTGAAACTGTTGTCTTGAGGAATGCACAAATATCAGCATTTGTTTTCTAACATCAGTACGACTCTCCGAGGAGCACTTTCCCTCCCCACTCTCTGTAATTAAGCTGGAAAATGATCAAAGCTTCGCAGTGCACCATGGGATGCCGGCGCTGGTACGGGTAGAGAATGTGATGACTGTTACAGAGAGAGTAGGACATGTGACGAATGCCGGAGCGACACCAGGCCCCATCCATCAGCTGCTGTAATTGCTACATGACTTCCCGACATGGCTCAAGTGTACCAGGACAGATTATTATTATCCTTTTCTCCGGCCACAATTTTTCTTTCTCGGGCAAAGACTGAAGTAAAAGGGACGCCGGATTGCCGGAGGGTGTGTGTGGGGGGATGCTGAGACGTAGAGGGAAGTCAATAACACAATCCTGTTGTCTTTAGACGGAAAAGGAGTACATCCCTCGAGTAGCAGGTCAGGTGGAGTCTTTGAGCTGGAGTTTCTGTCGTCTTCGAGCTGAACCGTCCCACCAGCGGTCTCCGCACCTACAAGCCCAATGCTTTGCTAAAGCTGGTAAAATGGAACCAAATCACATCTTCAATGGATTTGGTCCCCTTCAACCAGCTGTAGCTATGCTTTGATGACAGCAGGAATGGTTCTGGTTCTCCCCATAGTGGTGTCGCTTTCATTCAATTCAACGAGTGCGGCAATTATTTATTTATTTGTTTGGATGTTTATATTAAAGCTGGCACTTATGATGATATAAAATGAATGCTGTCTGTTGATCTGATGTGTGTATTGTAATACTCAGTTGATGACAACAATTAAAGACTGATTGGAAGCTAATAAAGTCGTGCAAAATGTTCGTTTAATTCATTTTATTTTTATAAATTTCTAAAAAGATTAAATCAAAGTGATCGCATTAATTTAACGAATTAAAACAAAATATTTATTTCATTTCACTGCACTCTCAAAAACTCACTCAAGCAAATGAATCTTTACATTTAAACATTTTTCACTGTAATGTTGATTTTTGTCAATAAAAGTGTCAATAAATATTTTGCATATATATATATAAAATATAACTTTGCTCTATTTTCTTTACTGAAATCAAATAAAACTATCAAGATAAAAATATGCTAAATGTTTATTTAAATACAGATATTTTTAAATGTTTTTTTCCTCCTCTTCAGTGTTGATTCAGTTTTGCAAAATAAATAAAAGTCGATTCGAACATAAATTTTTTTAAACCGATTAAAACACCCAAACTCTGACCGCTGTTCATTTTTGTTAATCAGCGTTAATTAAAATTTTTCAACATTAAATTAAACTTTAAAAAAGAAAATTTTTTTTTAAAAAAAACAACTAAAACTATTGTGAACTTTTACTGCAAGCATTGTTTATTTTTCATTTATTAATTAAAAATGTATTCAATTAATTTATATGCATTAATTCATTCAAAATTTTATATATATATATTTTTTTTAAATAAAAAAAAATCAAACCAATGGGAATTAAATATAACTAATAGACTATAAATATAAAAATAAATATGGATTATAAATGGACTATTAATATAAAATCTAAATAATTAATGGACTAATCTTCAAATTTTCCATTCTTTTTAATGTTTATTCATTTCTGGGAACATTAAATGAAACTGAAAACATTTTTTTTTTTTAAATGAGACACTACACGTGAGTTTTTATCAATGCTGTGTATCACAGAAATATGAAGTTATATTTCAGTTATATCACTTTAGATTTTATTTATATAGGTCAGTAAATTGTGTGTACTTTCCAGAAATGCTTTTCCTTTCCAGAAATTAAAAAAAAAAAAGAAAGAAATCTTCAGCTCATTTCCTTTGCTTTTTAAAAAAAAAATGCTTTCTGTATAAATGTTTGCTATCTGATCTGTCTTGATCTTTAATTCTGTGTTGCTCAGGTTTTGTGCTGTAGGATATCCAGGGCTGAATACCAAAAAAGCACGGAAGAGTTAGCTGAGAGTTAGCTAAGCCAGAACACACACACACACCTTCATGCCTTATACAGGCAGTGGGAATGAGGAGACACTGAGACATGCTCGGTTCAGGAGTCTCTCAATAATCTGGTGTGGAGAGGAGTGCGGATAAAAGCCAGATGCCGTAGAGCACGGGGGGTTGCATACACACACACACACACACACACACACACACACAAATCAGAGGTTCTCCTTGCACAATGCTGCCACACGCACATCAGATACATCTCTCTCTCTCTCTCTCGAATATATATATATATATATATATATATATATATATATATATATATATATATATATATATATATATATATATATATATTTTTTCCCTATCAATACACACTTTGTACTTTCACCATTTACGTTCATTTAAATTTTTTCTTTCTTTCTCTGCCACTATTTATCTCATTATTATTTGCCTATTATTTTTTAACAACACTGTTCTTCCCCTATTTTCTTTTTTTTAATAACTTCAAACTATAAACTTTTTTTAGTATTACTCCATCAGCACCAATTCTACACAGCATCGCTCCACAGCTCCTGGTTTTGGAGGAAACTTTACGGTGTATTCGTATCTATCTCTTCCTGTCCTAAAAACGTATTCACACGCAACAGCTAGCTGACGAGCTCGAAAAAGCAGACGCTGAGGCGATAGTCGAGATAGTCCCGGATCGCTAAAGTGGTTGGAACAATCTGCCTACGCCGTTGTTCCAGCATCCTGCTGAGCTCGTGTGTTTCAGAGATGGAGCTCTGACTGGTAATAAAAAAAATTGGAAAAAAAGAGGCTTGGCTTGTTCATGGTATCGAAAGGTATCATTTTTTTAAAGGAAAAAAAAAAAAAAAAGTGTATAAAGCATGTGGTGAGGCCTCTGCAGGGTCTGTTGCAGATGCTACTGTAAGTCACGGGCTATTAATCGCATTGTTTGGGCTGCTGGAAGCGAACGCTGCGACAGCACTGTAAACAGAGCGACACAGAGGGAGGACCCGGGCCTCTTTGACAACCAGAGACTGCAACACACACAAATACACACACACACACACACACACACACACACACACACACGCACAGTGAACTTGGCTACAAGAGAGATATACCACCACAAAATCGACTGTTTAATGAAGCTTTGTGTTTATATTACAAAACTAACACAGAGCTTCTACTTAAAACCTTAAACCTTAAGGTTTAAGTTCAAGGATAAATCAACGGATTTTAGCGTATCTGTTTTGTGATTCTTCAAAATGCTCGAGTTCGTCTCAGACTACTGTGTCTTGTGGGATGCACTTTTTTTTGCACCCGAACACAAGCTCTTTTCCTGCTGATCAAACAGCTTAGGAAACGATGTGGATCATTAATACTGACCGTCATCCTTATTCACTTCGACACGGTGAGGAATAAAAAGGATAACATCTTTAAAACATCAACGTCAAATAAAAACACAGTTTTCCCCCTTTGACAGAGCTCTTTTTCGGCAACAAGGACCACAGTTCAGTGCGGTGTTTGTGATTTTTCCCAGCAACGACCTCTTCTAAACGCTGTGTATGGTGAAAGCATCTTCAGGTAGAGGATCGTGTTGCCTCTCATGCTGCCCACCCAAAACACAGGCACGAAATTAATTCCAATAAAACGGAGTATTGCAGGAAAAAAAAGTCTAAGTTTAGCTACAAGATGCCATAATTGCATCCCAGAGAGCTAATAAAAACATCCCAGGATATCGCTAGCAAGAAATAATTAAACAAAAGCAGAAAGTGTGTGTGTGTGTGTGTGTGTGTTTGGATAAACCCACGCCTGAGTGTTCTTTGGAAAGAAGACGTCATAATCAGTAAGATACGTGGAATATTCGTTGTGGGAGGAAGTGCGCTGCATTTTAAAACTCACACGCCTCTTATTTATACAAAGTTGAAGTCTGAATCTAAACGAGGCCATTTTGTGATTTTAGAAACCAGAGGCAGCTCCAGTGAGACATAAACGCTTTATAAATTTAAAGCGGGTGTAAATCTGACACATGAGGTGTTCAGGTCTGTTCAACGGAACCCTAGTGGTGTGGTTCTTTAAGGCAGGCGATGACCAAGTGATCAAGCTTGGGACGATTGTGAACAATCACGTTTGCCTCGAAATAGTTTGGGCGAGATCGTCTTGATCCGATTCCAACTGAACTCCAGTGACAAAACGAATGGACTCTGAATTGACTCTGAATTGACTCTGAGTCGAGTCTGAATGAACATGTCTGAACCCTTTTTTTTTCACACATCTCAGCTGATAAACTGAGCCATGAGGCACAGACTGAGATTCCATGTGAACTCACACACACACGATGATGATTGTGTTCAGCTCCATGTTCTGTGTGTTATGTGATGATTTTTAATCAGCTGGGAAATTGTATCTAAACTGGATCCTCCATTCAGACATGTCTGCTATGCCCAAAGTGATATTCCTGATAGAGAAGATGGAATAAAGATGGAGCAGTATCCTGGAAAACACCACTAAACAGCCCTAGGTTGGTTCAAGGCTCTGAAAATTGACTGAACTTCACCTTCTTTCAAATGAACAAACTACAACCATTTACTCTGAACCAAGAGATCTCTGGAAACCGGAAGCATGTGGACTTTCGGAAGACGCCAGACAGACATCGGAATTCTGCCAAAGCTAGATAGTTCTGATGCTTGAGGAAAACAACTGCTTCCCAAAAAAAACAGAATTAAGAAAGGATCTGAAGCTTAGTTATTTTCTCCAGAGCTTTCGAACACGTAACCCCAATATTATCATCCCTGCATTGGCTACCTGTTAAGTTTAGAATTGATTATAAACTAGCACTTCTTACATACAAGACTCTAAATGGTTTAGCTCCCACGTATCTAGCCAGTCTTCTAACATGTTACAATCCATCATGCTCCCTAAGATCTCGAAACTCCGGACTTCTGGTAGTTCCCAGAATATCAAAGTCTACAAAAGGGGGTAGAGCTTTTTCATATTTAGCTCCTAAACTTTGGAACAGTCTTCCTGACAGTGTTCGGGGCTCAGACACAGTCTCCCAGTTCAAATGTAGACTAAAGACATATCTCTTTAGCCAGGCATACACCTAATAAATCCCATAACTTTGTACTCCAATACATCCGATTAGATGCACATCATCATCTAGTGCCTCCTAATATCATGAACAGCAGCTACGCTAATCCCTTTCCATTTGTTTCCCTTCTTCTACCCATCCCCGAGACACACAGAGATTGTGCCAGCTCCGGTGGCATCCAGAGATGGACCAGCTCCAGCCGGGTTCTGCTTTCTGAGGACTGGAGTATTCAAAGCAGCACTGCCAACCCTATGTGGACATTTTACACATAACATTCTACACATGCTGTATCTGCATCACACAACTAATGCAGAAAGGACATTGTTCATATCACACTCTCCGTGTGTCACCCAGATGAGGATGGGTTCCCTTTTGAGTCTGGTTCCTCTCAAGGTTTCTTCCTAATACCATCTGAGGGAGTTTTTCCTTGCCACAGTCGCCTGAGTCACCTCAGGCTCGCTCACTAGGGAAAATTTTGTCTAACATCTAGGACTGTTTGTTTGTATGTTTATTGTTTTTTTATGTTCTGTAAAGCTGCTTTGAGACAATGCTCTTTGTTAAAAGCGCTATACAAATAAAATTGAATTCAATTGAATTGAGTTCTAATACCAACAACCATGAATACCTTCACAAACTCTGGCTGCTCACAAACGCATGCGATGGAAGAGAGAAGCAGCTGTACCTGGGGTTCCCCCGCAGTGCCGCGTGATGGAGGGCGTTGAAGCCGTTGTTGTTGGTGATGGTGACGTCGGCGCCGGCCTCCAGCAGAACGGACAGCATGTCGTCTCTCTTCTTGCTGATGGCATCGTGGAGAGGCGTGTCTCCCTCCGAGTCCTACAAAGAGCACAGACATCCACAGGCACACGTAAGTCCGGGACCAAGAACTTGTTAGCGGTGTGTTAACTCCGCCCCTGTTCTGTCTTTACCTGAAGGCTGGGGTGGCAGCCGAAGTCCAGCAGCGTCTTCACTACCTGCAGGTGACCCTTGTTGACTGCGATGTGCAGCGGCGTCTGTCTGCGCTTGTTCCTAGCGTTGAGGTCAGCTCCGCCTCGGTGCAGGACCTCGATGACGGAGCCTTCGTCGCCAAACGCGGCGTGATGAACGGCCCGGTCTCCGTCCTTATCCTACACAACAAGCAAAATTCCAAAGTGAATGTATTAATCTTTACAGTTAACAAGCAATGCAGCGGCGCTTTAGTACTTTACCCTATCCTGCTATCTTACCTCGGCATCAATATACGCTGCTTAAAATTTCTTTAGACAAAGAAAGTTATTACGTGGTTTGTTTTCTGATTAAACCGTAAACAGGAACTGAAGCGTGAGAGAGGAAGTGAAGAAACGTCAGACCAGAAGGGGCACAGGAGTGAGGACTGAGGAATCATTAACGCTAGAAGTCTGGATTTGTGGCTTCTTGATAGAATAAGAAACAACTTGCAAAGAAAATCTCAATTCAAACTTTTATTCTTACAATCCAAATTTTTACTAGTGTGAACGAAAACTTCGCACATTCCAAATACAGCAAGGAATGGACAGAATATCTAAACACAAATATTATAAATATTATGTTTCACGGATCAAATTTTTCAGCAAAAGTGTAACACACTCATGGAACCGCTATCCTCCATCTTCTGCATACACAAGCAGACACAATACACAATCTCTTTAGTTATAACCGAACCTAACGAACCGAACAAAAACATCTTCACAAAACGTTCATTCTCTGAGAAAGAAAAACCCGACTTAAGCGGCTCAGAAATAGAAGTCTGATTAATAGTCTGAGCTCAGGAGAAAAAGCGCTGCATTTTTTTTTCCGGAATTAAGCCGTCGGTTTTTACAGGCCGAGTTATTACACAATATGAGAGGAAATATTTATAAAGCTGGAGGAATTTAGATTACGAGTAATCATGTCGTTTATTTCTGAAACTTGGATCACACCACCATCACGTTCTTTCAGTCTGTTCAGCTGGGGGGGAAAAAAAGTTTGATTTAATAAAGAAGGATTAATAAGAGAGAGTTCGATAGCGGATGTGACGTATAACCTCCAGTGTAAAGCGTGTGATCTGGTCATGTGACTTTTCAGGAAGAAAACATATTATTCAGGGCTACAATATTCATGTGTGTAGCACAGCAAACACGCTGGATTTTAAAGCTCTTTCATTCAAAAAAAAAATATATTTATCTATTTGTTTGTTTGTTTTTAATTACTATTTTTATGTCTTAACAAAGCAGGTTTTCATTAATATTTTAATATCTTATTTTTTAAATTAAACTTTGAATGAGAGGGAAAAAGAGTAGAAGGGGTGAACTCTGTGGAACAGAAAGTAGATAAGATTAGGAAGGATGAAGTCAGGAAGGCTTTGAAGAGGATGAAAAGTGGGAAGGCAGTTGGTCCTGACAACATCCCGGTGGAGGTCTGGAAGCGTCTGGGAGAGGCAGCAGTGGAATTTTTAACTAGTTTGTTCAACAGGGTTTTAGAGAGTGAGAGGATGCCTGAGGAATGGAGAAGAAGTGTGTTAGTGCCGATCTTTAAGAATAAGGGTGACGTGCAGAGTTGCAGCAACTATAGGGGGATAAAGTTGATGAGCCATACAATGAAGCTATGGGAAAGAGTAGTGGAAGCTAGGTTAAGGAAGGTAGTGGAAATTTGTGAGCAGCAGTATGGCTTCATGCCCAGAAAGAGCACAACTGATGCAATTTTTGCTCTGAGAATTTTGATGGAGAAGTATAGGGATGGTCAGAGGGAGTTGCACTGTGTGTTTGTAGACTTGGAGAAAGCGTATGAGAGGAGGTCAGACAGGAGTCTCCTTGGACAATGATGTTTGCAGATGACATTGTGATCTGTAGTGAGAGCAGGGAGCAGGTGGAGGAAAACCTGGAGAGGTGGAGGTTTGCGCTGGAGAGAAGAGGAATGAAAGTCAGTCGTAGTAAGACTGAGTACATGTGTGTGAATGAAAGGGAGGGAAGTGGAACAGTAAGGTTACAGGGTGAAGAGGTGAAGAAGGTACAGGAGTTTAAGTACTTGGGGTCAACAGTCCAGAGTAATGGAGAGTGTGGGAAAGAGGTAAAGAAGCGAGTGCAGGCAGGTTGGAATGGGTGGAGAAAGGTGTCAGGAGTTCTGTGTGATAGGAAAATGTCAGCGAGAATCAAGGGGAAGGTGTACAGGACAGTGTTGAGACCGGCCATGCTGTATGGTTTAGAGACAGTGTCACTGAGGAAGAGACAGGAGTCAGAGCTAGAGGTAGCAGAGCTGAAGATGTTGAGGTTCTCTTTGGGAGTGACAAGATTGGACAGGATTAGGAACGAGTACATCAGAGGGACAGCTCATGTTGGACGTTTGGGGGACAAAGTTAGGGAGGCCAGATTAAGATGGTTTGGACATGTTCAGAGGAGGGAGAGTGAGTATATTGGTAGGAGAATGTTGGACATGGAGCTGCCAGGCAGGAGGCAAAGAGGAAGGCCAAAGAGGAGGTATATGGATGGAATTAATGAGGATATGAAGCTAGTGGGTGCAAGTGTTGAGGATGCAGAAGATAGGGATAGGTGGAGAGAGATGATTCGCTGTGGCGACCCCTGAAGGGAAAAGCCGAAAGAAGAAGAAGAAGATTTTAAACAAATACATAATATTAGAATGTTAAATCATTATTATTATTATGAAGAAAAAGAAGAAGAAAAATTACAATAGTATTTATGCTGAAAAATTATGCACAACCTTGTTCACTAAAATTTAGGATTAAAAAAAAATAAATAAATAAACAAAACAACAATAATCATCATGGTCATAACTGTCGTTATTTTTATTAATATTATTTGAATCTCTATGGAAAAATCACATTCTTACAGAATTTTCTAGACTTATTCTTTTATTTTATTAATTATTCATCACATGCAAACCAGGTTTCTCAACTTTTTGTCTTTAACATTAAAATATGATCATGGTTTATTCCTTTCGTATAAAAGAAAGTGAATTATATATTCATATTTATTCATATTTTAGATTATTGGATGAATAATAAAAATTGTTATTATTATTATTATTATTATTATTATTACTACTACATACATAGAGTGGACAAAACTATTATATATTCACCATTATTATTGTATGACTTACTTTTTAATTAAAATTATTTATATCAATTTAATATTCCTGTAATATTCAGTATTATTATTTTTTATAATTATTTTAAGCTCATGTCTCTTAAACTGCTTTAGATTACACTAAAGATAAAAAACTATTTATGTATGTAATTATTTCAGATATATTTTAAAATAAACCCCTCGTATCAGATCTGGATATACAATCTATATTTTATTATTATTATTATTATTATTATTATTATTATATAATATTTAGCATGTATTTTTTAATATAATATAAATAAAACATTTATAATATAAATATTTTAATGCAATTATTTACTCACGTTATTTCTGACACGCCTCGCTCTTGATCTATCTGTATTATTGAAGATAATCCAGAGTTAAAATCTAAAAAAGGAACTAAATAAATTGCTATGAGGGTGATGACGTATGATGAAGGAGTGTCACGTGAACGTGTGAAGTGTAACGTGATCGTTTGAGGTGATGATGCTGGAGGTGCGCAGGACGCTACGCAGGACGCTGCGCAGCAGGATTACCTCAGCCTCCAGGTCCACGTTGTGTTTCAGCAGCAGCTTGAGGACGTCCACGTGGCCGTTCTGACTGGCCGCCTGCATGGCCGTGTGTCCTGCGCACTGCCCGTTCACCTGCGGGGTGAAAAAAAAAACAGGGCTGAGGCAGACGTACACACGTATACAGGGTGTGCATATAGATGAGCGCGTGTGTGTGCGCGCGTGTGTGTGTAGCCCCGTGTGCACTCGGGTGTGTGATCTGCAGCGCTGCGGTAAGTTAAAGCAGTGTGTGATGGCATGAATATTGATGCCCGAGCTCCTTGGAGCGCTCGCAGGACACGTCTCGTCCTGACGGGCGAACCACTCGGACGCTTACCCCCTCCTTTTCCTTCCTCACTCTTCTCTTCTTCTCATCTCTCTCTCTCTCTCTCTGTGTGTGTTCTAAGCTATGAATCCTATAGGGACAGACAGACAGGCCACTGCGCCACTCGCTGCTCCTCCACCAGCACGCCATTTTTTTTCCTCTTCTAATGATCCTCATGCAGGCGTTACAGAGGGTCAGCAAACCGGTCCGTCCCTGGAGGAGCAGGACGCCGATGCCGCTACAGAGCGGCTAAACAGGATTTCGGACTTACAGAAAGGTCAAACTGGTGTCTAAAGCTCAGCGCTCAGCCAAAGCCGGACCCAGGCTGGGATTTATATTTCAGCACAGACAAAATAATACTAAACCTCCGTAAGCGCTGAAGAAAGAAAAGAGTGAGTGGGAAATGTATACATTTATATTAATATATTGCACAGCATGCCTTTTTATACTCATAAAACTGAACACACACAGGTTTAAATCCAAATCTAATCAATCCCAAACTGAAGAAGTGACAAAAAATTCAAAAATAAAATAACCCAAAGAAGGAAAAATCCACGTTTTTTATCCTCGTGCATGCGGACAAGTGTAAAGTTTTCACACACATGCGTTCACTACACACACTAACTCGACACACCAATACAGCAGCTCTGTGTAGAGTCTACTCACTGATACAAGCTGCACACACGCACAAACACACAGACACACTCACAAAGACACAGACACACTCACACAGACACACACTTGCACACAGACACACACAGACTTTGATGAAAAGTTTGATGTGGGAGATGGTGATGAAAATGCAGCGGCGCTTTTCAGGACTGCGGCACTTCAAAGCTTTTCCGTCTGTTAGAGCATGATGCTCTACTCAGCTCGGGTCATGTGATCCCAGAGCGATCACTGTGATCTCAGGAACAATAACGGCTACAGAGGTCTGAAGGTACGGAAAGTGAAAGTACACACACACACACACACACACACACACACACACACACACACACAAACACACTTGCTCCTCACTGTACATTACAAAAAAAAAAAAAGTTTCTTACGTCCACGTCCGGTCTCTTGAGGATGTCCTCCACTTTGGCCAGGTCTCCGTTAGCCGCAGCCTTCACCAGCTCCTCGTTGATGTCTCCAGACTCCTGAGTCTCGAACAGCTTCTTCAGCAGCTGAGACAGACGCTCTGAGGACACAGGGACACGCTTTCATCAGGATGAAGCACAACGTTATCTAGAATCAGCCTCGAGAATCAGTTTCAGATAAATAACTAATACAACCAGTGCA
Organism: Hemibagrus guttatus; assembly: GCA_033459395.1. Classification (NCBI taxonomy): domain Eukaryota; kingdom Metazoa; phylum Chordata; class Actinopteri; order Siluriformes; family Bagridae; genus Hemibagrus; species Hemibagrus guttatus. Next base: position 3,290,183 of record JAUCMX010000022.1, on the reverse strand, counting down.
TTACTTATTAAACACGTGTATAAAAAAAAAATTTAATTTAAAAAAAAAGAAGAAGAAGAAGAAGAAGAAAAAATCCAGGAGAAAAAAAAAGACATGACGTGATCCACGTCTCACTCAAAAAAAAATAAAAACAATATAGAAGCAGAATGATGTTCTTTTTTAAAAAAAAATGATTTGTAATTTTAAAAAATTAATTAATGAATTAATTAATTAGATAAATGAGCACAAAAAATGCATATAGACTCAGAGGTATGTTCTATAATTAAAAAAAAAAATTACAACTGATGCTAAATAATTATAATCTATGAATCTATGATCTATGATTCATGTTTCATAAAAAATAAATAAATAAATAGATAAATAAATAGATAAATAAATAGATAAATGGAAAATATGAGCCAAGTCTAAAAAAATAAAAAAAAAACTTCATGAATATTTAAAAAATTAAAAATGAA
>JAUCMX010000022.1:3269728-3284728 GCA_033459395.1 Hemibagrus guttatus | reverse complement strand
TCAGGATTGAAAGGAAACCTCAGGATTAAAGAGGAACCTCAGGATTAAAGAGGAACCTCAGGATTAATGAGGAACCTCAGGATTAATGAGGAACCTCAGGATTAATGAGGAACCTCAGGATTAATGAGGAACCTCAGGATTAAAGAGAAACCTCAGGATTAATGAGGAACCTCAGGATTAAAGAGGAACCTCAGGATTAAAGAGGAACCTCAGGATTAAAGAGGAACCTCAGGATTAAAAGGAAACCTCAGGATTAAAGAGGAACCTCAGGATTAAAGAGGAAACCTCAGGATTAAAGAGGAACCTCAGGATTAATGAGGAACCTCAGGATTAATAAGGAACCTCAGGATTAAAGAGAAACCTCAGGATTAAAGAGGAAACCTCAGGATTAAAGAGGAAACCTCAGGATTAAAGAGGAAACTCAGGATTAATGAGGAACCTCAGGATTAATAAGGAACCTCAGGATTAATGAGGAACCTCAGGATTAAAGAGGAACCTCAGGATTGAAAGGAAACCTCAGGATTAAAGAGGAACCTCAGGATTAAAGAGAAACCTCAGGATTAAAGAGGAACCTCAGGATTAAAGAGAAACCTCAGGATTAATGAGGAACCTCAGGATTAAAGAGAAACCTCAGGATTAAAGAGGAACCTCAGGATTAAAAGGAAACCTCAGGATTAAAGAGGAACCTCAGGATTAATAAGGAACCTCAGGATTAATGAGGAACCTCAGGATTAAAGAGAAACCTCAGGATTAAAGAGGAAACCTCAGGATTAAAGAGGAAACCTCAGTATTAAAGAGGAACCTCAGGATTAATGAAGAACCTCAGGATTAATAAGGAACCTCAGGATTAATGAGGAACCTCAGGATTAAAGAGGAACCTCAGGATTAATGAGGAACCTCAGGATTAAAGAGGAACCTCAGGATTAAAGAGGAACCTCAGGATTGAAAGGAAACCTCAGGATTAAAGAGGAACCTCAGGATTGAAAGGAAACCTCAGGATTAAAGAGGAACCTCAGGATTAAACGGAAATCTCGGGATTAAAGAGGAACCTCAATAAATCAAACAAAACAAACAAAAACAAGTTACTAAGAAGTAGTAAAGTAACCTAAGTACTAAGAAACTGTAAAAGTGTACACTTTTTATTCCTGATGAACATTGCATCATGTTACAAAGCTCTGAAACTGTAAACTCCCATAAATCACAGAAAACATTTGTTTTTCAATCTGTTTATGGCCAAAGTCTCTGCAAAAGCTGTTGCTATAGAAACCAGACCACATTGTAAGGTCACAAATATAAACCTGTGACCCGCAGATGAAACGCCACAGTTGCGAAACGTCTCCTGACCAATCAGGAGAGGATTCGGCGGCGCTCCGGGTGCAAATCCGTCGCATTTTGATTCATATCTCAGCTTTAAATCCTGCTCTGCGTTCTCCATGAAAGCTTTCATGACTAGGCAAGCTGACGCTAATTCTGTGCGCGCAGTGAGACACTTGGCAGGTCGTTATGAGTTTAAATGTCACATCCATAGCACTAGAATAGCTCGTCATAAAATATCGGTTGCACAGCAAATAGCAGAGGATGTGGTAATGTGTACTGAATAAAATCAGCAACGCTTCAGCTTTACATCGTATTATTATTATTATTATTATTATTATTATTATTATTATTATTATTGTGATTTGAAACAACGAGCCCCTGGTCGTAATTTTAAGGAGACTGGACGTACTTAGAGCCCACTTTAGCGGATCGAGCAGGTTCACTCGGATGTGGAAGCGTTATTGAGCGTTTGTTAAGTGAGTGCATTCTGTTTACTTCAGCTGTAAGACTGCGGCCCCGACCGGCTCCGGCACGAGGACGCGGTCGATTATGGCTCCCAGTCAGGAAGGCTTTTAAACCACGAAGCTGGAAAAAAGTGCTGCCACCTAGTGGACATCTCACACTATACCCCCAGACCGGTACATGGGGGACGTCCGGGTCTGAGACGCTCAATTTCGGGGCGAGGCGACACGAGCAAGATCATATCATCGGTCCTAAAGGCATTTCTGTGATACGTGACATGCAGCCTGAGCTCCAGGTTCGCTCACAAACTTCTGGCAAAACGGCAACGGTGTATTTTTGTTGGATCGTTTAATTTTTACAAAAAACTTAATGTAAATTTGAGGATTTTTTTTTTTTATTTAAAAAATAATTCATTTCAATAATAAAATGAAAAAAATATACATCATTCAAAAGGAAAAAAAATGTGTCTATAAATAATTTTAGCAATTGCTCCCAGTCAGTCTGGAATTAAATTATTATTATTTTTTTTAAATAAGTAAATAAACACACAAACAACAAATAAATATATTAATAATGAACTTAATAAATGAATAAATAATTTTTTTTATTTAAAAAAATCACAATATCTCAGAAAAACATCGATATCATATAATATTTCTGCGTCTTGACTTGATTATTTTATTGCATCGCCCAGCCGTTTTCTCACACACACACACACACACACACACACACGGTAGTGATACTCACCTAAGACTGGACAGTGGTCTCTGTAGAAAGTTCCTCCTTTTGCGTCTTGCACACATTTCAGGTCCGACTGCAAGGGAAAAAAAGGCGCGTGTGCACACACACACACACACACACACACACACACACACACACACACACACACACAAACATGTCAAAACAAACATCATTTCTTCCTCATGTAGTACACATTGATGTTTTTTATTAATCATTCGATCATGTCTGAGATCCTAATATAGATACTACAAATACAGAGCCTCCGAGCCATGCTGTGATGGACACTGCGTAATGTTACGTCATGTTAGTGATACATCCTAGTTAAAAACATGGACACCTCCACGTTCGTCTCTTCTTAGCACAAAGCTCGCCGGCTAACGGTGTTATGAGTGAGTATTTTCACCTCAGCGATCCAGAAAACTGTGTAGTCAATGCCAGTGTGTCTCTCTAACACAAACACTGCTGTTAAGTGCTGCTGATAATCACCACGTTCACTTGATGTCACTTACTGAACTCCAGGTTTAAGAGACGTCGAGTAAAAATTCCATCACAAAAGGTCTTTTTCCTAATCTAAAGTCGGAAAATTCCCATTTACGACTTTCTCCAGAACGTGAACTAGTAGCTCGGTGACGTCCTTTTGTAGGTTTTTATAGATTGCAGGGTGACGCAAACAACAACGTACTCGCTTATTATTAACTAACCATGTGGAAAAAAGTGTCACAAACAAGCACAAGCTTTTATGAGGAACAAAAGAATCGTGTGTGTGTGTGTGTGTGTGTGTTTCTCATCAAGTAATCTATTGTAATAACCGTACAGCTTTTTTTTTTCTTCTTTACTAAACTTTTACGAGACCTTTTTTTTAAAGAAAATCCTTTGTTTAATATATATATATATATATATATATATATATATATATATATATATATATATATATATATTATTATTATTACATATACACTTATATACACACACACACACAAAAGTGAAGGTGAAAAAGGTGAAAAAAATTTAAATAAACATAAATAAAAAATACAAATTATATTACTCCAATCCTGTACTAAATGAAGAAAAAAAAGAAATTGGATTCAAAAACTTTTTTTTAATCTGTAAATGTTTACTGGAAATGTAAGATTTATTGTATTTTTTTTTTTTTAGAATTGATTTGCATAATATTTACACTTTCGCAGTTTTGAAAATCGCTATCAGATGTGTGTGTATTGATCCGTTCGATGGGAACCGCAAGTCTTCAGCGTATCCATCCCCGAAAGCAGAAGTGAAAAAGCTCAGAGCAGAAGTATTTTATGATCATACTTCCTGTCAACTTGTTTTTTTTTAATCTAGCTATAATCAAAAATCTCAAAAAGGAACCTGAAGAGAAAAAGCTGCCGATTTCCGAGTAACGCAAATCGTTTTATATCGGAAGATGTTGTCTCGGCGAACACAGGACTGGACTGTGGTCTCTATAATTACATACTTTTTTAAATACAGACGCTCGAACGTAGCGAATGACCCCAACGTGACGATTTCAATGACAAAGCCTGGAGATGTTCCTCCTGCAGCCGTCCTATATGTTCAAATTCAAACCCCGCACAATGACTTTCAACCAATAAGGAGGCGGGAAAGCGGGTCAGACAAAAGCGGCACGCTTTCTCCAGACGGCCATCCCTCCCCCTTTCTCCCTTTGACCCCCGAGTCCGCTCTGTCCTTTATCATGTAGATGGAGCTTCCAGCTGCTCCAACAAAAGCAGCAGAACACATGCCGGCTGCTGGGGGTCTCTCAATGGACCTCAGCCGGGAACAGCTGCCTCTTTGTGTGACGTGTGTGTGTGTGTAACTCACCATGCCCTCAAAGCCGACTCGGTAAAGGTTCTTGGCCCCGTTGTCCCAAAGGACGTAGGCGGCGCTGTGAGGACTCGCAGCACTCCAGTCCTGGATCTCCGTCACCTGGAGGTGAAAGGGGTTGGGGTGGGGTGGTTAGGGGGGTATATCACAAAGAAAAAACATGACATGGCATCACGTGCGCACGTGTCTACACAGCATGCTCACCGGGAATAAAGTATCGGCACCCTCGCCTTCCTTTGGAAGTTTGGTGTGCTTAAAGTGTGACTAAACGCCGTGGCGGCGCAAGTGACATTTTACGGGAAAATAATCGACGACAACGTGGTGTGATGAAGCGGAAGCACTGTTACTTACTTATTTTCTTATAACTTTTATCTTCCTTATTGCACGGCAATGAAGAACGACACCTCATGTGTTTGTTCATTTACGTTTATAATTAAAGGTGCAACGGTTAATTGTTTATCCCTTACTTTTATCAAACTGATGGGGAAGAAGAAGCCTTTATTATCGCCACACATACATTACAGCACCGTGGGATTATTTTCTTCGCTTATCCCAGCTGTGGGGATGTGTGATAAACATGGGCGGAGATAAATCCTCCTAATGTCAAACCGACCTACTAATTAGAAGATCTTCCCTAACAAAGATGACCTAATTACCTAGAAAAGTTGTTCCCTCATCATCCTCTGTTTTTTTTGTGCGTCGTTAAAGTTTTTTAACGAAGATGGATGCCATCAAATAATTTTTTTGAGACATTACTCAGAAATCATCCAGGTTTCGGTCTTCACGAGTGCCTCAATGTCGTTACGGCAGACAGCATCGTTGCGTCCTGATTTATAAAAGCGTTGTCTCTAAGCGATCGTTCGACCAGGCAGCTGGAGAACGAATGAAAAGCTGCCGGTGAAACAGCAGTGATGTTTATTTACTATAAAGTGCTCAGGTCCTGAGCCACCGCTGGAATCGTGAGTTGATTTTTCTGTGACGCCGAACAGCGAGTTAGCAGCTGATACTGCACGCTGCACTGGAAATCTGCTCTCAGGCTTTAACGACACCTACATCAAGCCAGTGCCTCGACAGCACCATTACACCTGTTTAAACAAATAGCGAGCATATGGAAATAAATAAGCTGCTCTGACGCTAATGCGGCCGTGGAGATCTCCTTCCCAGACGTTTGCTTCATAATATTTCAGGAAGTTAGCGAATATCTCCTATGTTCTCTCTGAAGCCACGCCCCCAAAACACATCATGTTTAGTACACAACATGTGAGGTCAAGTTTTCTGAAATAACATGCAGGTAAATCCTCTCTGTCCTGATATTTGAGATACTGGTAGTCCAATTTGTGTCTCTTAACTCTTCTTTTCAGAGCTCGGTGTGTAGCAGTGGTGTGTAAAGTTTGTTGTGGTGTGTGGTGTGTAATCCTCATTTATCAATTACCTAGTAAAGTCATGTGTAAAGTTATGGTGTGTAAAGCCTTTCGACCAAAATCACAAGGCGGTGTACAAATCTGCCGTGTGTTAAGCGTGGGTCTCATTTATCGAGCACCTAATAATGTTGTGTGTTAACTTGAAGCGTGTAAATGTGTGTGTAGGCCTTGTTTATTAATCCCTCAGGATAATAGTGTGTAATGTTGTTCTGTATAAAGTTGTGTGCAAAGTTGCCGTGTGCGTGTAAAACTGTTCTGTATAAAGTTGTGTAAAATTGTGGTGTATGTAAAACTGTTCTGTATAAAGTTGTGGTGTGTTAAGCTGTGTAAAACTGTGGTGTGTAAAGTTGTGTGTACAATTGTTCTGTATAAAATTGCTCTGTATTAAGTTGCTGTGTGAAAAGCTGTAGTGTGTGATGTGGTGTCAAATTTTAGTGTGTAAATTTGTTCTGTTTTAAGTTATGTGTAAAGTTGTAGTGTGTAAAGTTGTGTGTAAAGCTGTAGTATGTAAAGCTGTGGTGTGCAACATTGTAGTATGTAATGGTGTAGTGTGTAAAGTTGTTCTGTTTTAAGTTGTGTGTAAAGTTGTAGTGTGTAAAGTTTTGGTGTGTAAAGATTTAGTTTGTAAAGTTGTTCTGTTTTAAGTTGTGTGTAAAGTTGTAGTGAGTAAAGTTGTAGTGTGTAAAGTTGTAGTGAGTAAAGTTGTAGTGTGTAAAGTTGTAGTGTGTAAAGTTGTAGTGTGTAAAGTTGTAGTATGTAACATTGTAGTGTGTAAAGTTGTTCTGTTTTATGTTGTGTGTAAAGTTGTGTGTAAAGCTGTGGTGTGTAAAGATTTAGTTTGTAAGGTTGTTCTGTTTTAAGTTGTGTGTAAAGTTGTAGTGTGTAAAGTTGTAGTGTGTAAAGTTTTGCTGTGTAAAGATTTAGTTTGTAAAGTTGTTCTGTTTTAGGTTGTGTGTAAAGTTGTAGTGAGTAAAGTTGTAGTGTGCAACATTGTAGTATATAACATTGTAGTTTGTAAAGTTGTTCTGTTTTAAGTTGTGTGTAAAGTTGTGTGTAAAGCTGTGGTGTGTAAAGATTTAGTTTGTAAGGTTGTTCTGTTTTAAGTTGTGTGTAAAGTTGTAGTGTGTAAAGTTGTAGTGTGTAAAGTTTTGCTGTGTAAAGATTTAGTTTGTAAAGTTGTTCTGTTTTAGGTTGTGTGTAAAGTTGTAGTGAGTAAAGTTGTAGTGTGCAACATTGTAGTATATAACATTGTAGTTTGTAAAGTTGTTCTGTTTTAAGTTGTGTGTAAAGTTGTAGTGTGTAAAGCTGTAGTGTGTAAAGCTGTAGTGTGTAAAGCTGTAGTGTGTAAAGCTGTAGTGTGTAAAGTTTTGGTCCTAAGAAACGTCACATGAGTCTTCCAGTCTGCAGCAGTGTTGTTAACCTTACCTTTCCTCTCCTGCCGTTTCCTCCGTCCTGGTCCTCCCACTGCCAGTCCACTCCTCGCACCACACGGCCTCCGGTGAAGATTCCTCGCGCCGTGATCTTCTTGGATTTGCGCCGAGATTCTAAAAGAACCCTGGACACACACACACACACAAAAAAAGGACACGCTTGATGAGATAACAGCAGACGGGACGTTTACTAGAAGTTTGCTGTGCTGTTAAAATTCTACAGACCAAATCCACAATGTTTAATCAATATTTAAAACACTTTATAGAGTTTATGAGGATAAAGTTAAGTTGCCTTTATTTGTCACATATACATTACTGCACAGTGAAATTCTTTCTTCTCATATCCCATCCTTGGGGGTTGGGGTCAGAGCACAGGGTCAGCCATGATACAGCGCCCCTGGAGCAGGGTGGGTTGGGGGCCTTGCTCAATGGCCCAACGGTGGCAGCTTGACGGTGCTGGGGCTTGAAACCCTGATCTTCTGGTCAACAATCCAGAGCCTTAACTACTTGAGCTACCACCACCCGATAAATCGATGAACAAGATATAATTAAATGTCAGGGATAATATTGAAATAGAGGAAAAATAAAATTGGAAAAATAGGAATAACCTATAGAATCTAGTAGCCTGTTTTACCATCCTGATCTTATTTAATTGCTTTTTCAGTGCAAATCCACTGAGGCAATAAAAATAAATAAAAACACATTCTCTGAGCTGCTGTTCAGCCACATCTGAGATCTTTCTAGGTTAATATTCCTCCTCTGATCTCACCCCAAAACACACACATAGCCCTAAGGTTTATTGTTCTACAGTCTGCTGGAGTAGACGAGGCAGCTGGCAGGCAAAGGAACACGCCAGCAATTCCTTCACAGAGAGGAGAAAATCCCACCGTAGCACGGAGCCACGTTCCCGAGAGAACTCCATTTTACACGAGCAGCTGTTAGACAAACCCATTGTTTCCTGTCTCGCAATGAGGGCTGTTACCGAGCGCAGGCAGCACAACACAAGCCAGCTCTAACCAACTGCTGGCCTTTTCAACGTTAATCGCCTGACCATATGGAGACCGGAGACGTCATTCAGCCCCAGTGTTAGGGCTAAAATACACGCTGCTTATCCTGAATTTAAAACAAAATGGAAATATATACTAACAAATACGCACGCTAATGATTTTTAAATACCATAGGTTGTTCATGTCAAGAAGAAGAGTGCGCTTCTTTCTGATGCAAAACCTGCGTCTAAATTAAACCTCGCTCGATTTGCATTTAACATCTGCATCATGGTTTAAGCTGCAAATCTAGCCATGGGGGTCACAGTCCAGTGATTTCTGTGCCGGTCCCAAGCCCGGATAGATAGAGAGGGTTGCGTCAGGAAGGGCATCCGGCATAAAACATTGCCAAATTTAACCATGCGAATCGTCAGTACTCTGAATTTCATACCGGATCGGTCGAGGCCCATGTTAACAACAACCGCCATCGGCGCCGTTGACCTACAGGGCGCCGGTGGAAATTGGGTTACTGTTGGTCGAACAAGTAGAGGAGGGAGGAGAGTGCGCAGAGAGACAGAGAGAGTATAAAGGTAAGAGTGTAGGACTGAGAATAGAAACTCTGAATGTTGGTACTATGACAAGGAAAGGTAGAGAGCTGGCTGATGTGATGGAGAGAAGGAAGGTGGATATACTGTGTGTACAGGAGACCAGGTGGAAGGGTAGCAAGGCTCGTAGTATAGGAGCAGGATTCAAGCTGTTTTATTATGGTGTGGATAGTAAGAGAAATGGGGTAGGTGTGGTCCTGAAGGAGGAGTTTGTGAGGAATGTCCTGGAGGTGAAGAGAGTGTCAGACAGGGTGATGAGTCTGAAGTTAGAGATTGAAGGGGTGATGTTGAATGTTGTTAGTGGTTATGCCCCACAGGTAGGTTGTGAGGAGAAAGAGAGATTCTGGAGTGAATTAGATGCGGCGATGGAGAGTATTCCCACGGGTGATAGGAGCGGATTTTAATGAACATGTTAGTGAGGGGAACACAGGTGATGAGGAGGTGATGGGCAAGTTTGGAGTTAAGGAAAGGAACCAAGAATGACAGATGGTAGTGGACTTTGCTAAGAGGATGGACATGGCTGTGGGTAACACTTATTTTCAGAAGAGGGAGGAGCATAGAGTGACTTACAAGAGTGGAGGTAGGAGCACACAGATAGACTACATCCTATGTAGAAGAGGCAATCTGAAAGAGATTAGTGACTGTAAAGTGATAGTGGGAGAGAGTGTAGCCAAACAGCATAGGATGGTGGTGTGTAGGATGACTCTGATGGTCTGTAAGAAGAAGAGGTCAAAAATAGAGATGAAAACCAAGTGGTGGAAGCTGAAAAAGGAGGAATGTTTTGAGGAATTTAGACAGAAGTTGAGGCAGGCTCTGGGTGGTCAGGTAGTGCTGCCAGATGACTGGGAAACTACAGCAGAAGTGATCAGGGAGACAGGGATAAAGGTGCTGGGTGTGTCATCTGGAAGGAGGAAAGAAGATAAGGAGACTTGGTGGTGGAATGAGGAAGTTCAGGATAGTATCCAGAGGAAGAGGTTAGCCAAGAAGAAGTTGGACATGGACAGGACTGAAGAGAATAGACAGGAATACAAGGAGTTACAGCACAGAGTGAAGAGGGAGGTGTCTAAAGCCAAGCAGAAGGCATATGACGAGTTGTACACTAGGTTAGACACTAGAGAAGGACAGAAGGACTTGTACAGGTTAGCTAGGCAGAGGGATCGAGATGGGAAGGATGTGCAGCAAGTTAGAGTTATTAAGGATAGAGATGGAAGGGTGCTCACAAGTGAGGAGAGTGTACAGAGGAGATGGAAGGAGTACTTTGAGGAGCTGATGAATGAGGAAAATGAGGGGGGAAAAAAAGAGTAGAAGGGGTGAACTCTGTGGAACAGAAAGTAGATAAGATTAGAAAGGATGAAGTCAGGAAGGCTTTGAAGAGGATGAAAAGTGGAAACGCAGTTGGTCCTGACGACATCCCGGTGGAGGTCTGGAAGTGTCTGGGAGAGGCAGCAGTGGAATTTTTAACTAGTTTGTTTAACAGGGTTTTAGAGAGTGAGAGGATGCCTGAGGAATGGAGAAGAAGTCTATTAGTGCCGATCTTTAAGAATAATGGTGACGTGCAGAGTTGCAGCAACTGTAGGTGTATAAAGTTGATGAGCCATACAATGATATAATGCTATGGGAAAGAGTAGTGGAAGCTAGGTTAAGGAAGGTAGTGGAAATTTGTGAGCAGCAGTATGGCTTCATGCCCAGAAAGAGCACAACAGATGCAATTTTTGCTCTGAGAATTTTGATGGAGAAGTATAGGGAGGGGTCAGAGGGAGTTGCACTGTGTGTTTGTAGACTTGGAGAAAGCGTATGACAGGGTGCCAAGAGAAGATCTGTGGTACTGTATGAGGAAGTCAGGAGTAGCAGAGAAGTATGTCAGAGTGGTGCAGGACATGTATGAGAGGAGATAGAAAGACAGTCAGAGAGACAGGGACAGTGTCTCAGTGTGGTGCAGGACATGTGTGGTGAGGTGTGCTGTAGGTCAGACAGAGGAGTTCAAAGTGGAGGTGGGACTGCATCAGGGATCGGCTCTGAGCCCCTTCCCGTTTGCTATTGCTTCCTGTTTGCTATGGACCAGTTGTCAGAGGAAGTCAGACAGGAGTCTCCTTGGACAATGATGTTTGCAGAAGTGGGACATGGACAGGACTGAAGAGAATAGACAGGAATACAAGGAGTTACAGTGCAGAGTGAAGACATTGTGATCTGTAGTGAGAGCAGGGAGCAGGTGGAGGAAAACCTGGAGAGGTGGAAGTGTCAGGAGTTCTGTGTGATAGGAAAATATCAGCGAGAATCAAGGGGAAGGTGTACAGGACAGTGGTGAGAGCGGCCATGCTGTATGGTTTAGAGTCAGTGTCACTGAGGAAGAGACAGGAGTCAGAGCTAGAGGTAGCAGAGCTGAAGATGTTGAGGTTCTCTTTGGGAGTGACAAGATTGGACAGGATGAGGAACGAGTATATCAGAGGGACAGCTCATGTTGGACGTTTGGGGGACAAAGTTAGGGAGGCCAGATTAAGATGGTTTGGACATGTTCAGAGGAGGGAGAGTGAGTATATTGGTAGGAGAATGTTGGACATGGAGCTGCCAGGCAGGAGGCAAAGAGGAAGGCCAAAGAGGAGGTATATGGATGGAATAAATGAGGATATGAAGCTAGTGGGTGCAAGTGTTGAGGATGCAGAAGATAGGGATAGGTGGAGAAAGATGATCCGCTGTGGCGACCCCTGAAGGGAAAAGCCGAAAGAAGAAGAAGATGATCATGGTTTAAGCTGCAAGTAAAAATCACATCACTTTCACATCATTCCTAATCCTTGAGGGAAATCAACTCTTTTGATGAGCTTTTTTTCGTTTGGTTTGACTCGGATTCAGACAGCAAATACACTTATATTGCCAAAAGTTTTGGGACACCCCTCCAAATCATTGAATTCAGGTGTTGTTTTTAAGGGGTTGGGCTCGGCCCATTAGTTCCAGTGAAAGGAACTCTTAATGCTTCAGCATACCAAGACATTTTGGACAATTTTATGCTCCCAAATTTGTGGGAACAGTTTGGGGATGACCCCTTCCTGTTCCAACATGACTGCACACCAGTGCACAAAGCAAGGTCCACAAGACATGGATGAGCGAGTTTGGTGTGGAGGAACTTGACTGACCTGCACAAAGTCCTGACCTCAACCCCATAGAACACCTTTGGGATGAATTAGAACAGAGACTGCAAGCCAGGCCAAAACTGTTCCCACAAAGTTGGGAGCATGAAATTGTCCAAAATGTCTTGGTATGCTGAAGCATTAAGAGTTCCTTTCACTGGAACTAAGGGGCAAAGACCAACCCCTGAATTCAATGATTTGGAGCAGTGTCCCAAAACTTTTGTCAATATAGTGTAACAAACCAACCAAAAAAAGTACAGAAAAGAGCTGAAATAAAATCATACTTTTTTTTTTTTTTAACTCTTATGTATTGGTCAGGAATACAACGAATAAATAAAGACAGAGACAAGTCCCCGATTAACACGCACTAGAGCTGGACGTAATAATGACATAATATTGAGATTTCTGTCTGCAACAATCAGAAAAAAACTATGAAATCCTGAAGGGACTCATGGTTGTGGCATCAGTCACCTAGCAACAACATCCCATAATTCATTTACCTCTAGTCACATACAAGTGTGAACAAATCCCAATAATGTTTATTTCCTTATCATTAACACTAATCATGTACTTTACTGTATGTAGTAACCAGTGGCGGACCGTCAGGGCCTGCAAGGCCTTCTCTGCTGGCCTAAAAAAATATCTGAATCACAAACTGATGTTAATTATATTTTGTCCATGAATACTTATGAAATAATTCCAAATGGTCTGTCAGCTTCCTTCCATAGCTTTTCCGATGGTTGTGCTGCTTCAAGACATGTATTTTCGTATTAAAGCATTTAACCAATCACATTTCAGCCATCATTTGTTGCCAGGCAGGGTCAAAGTCAAAGAAGTCTGCCCGGAGGCCTTCACAATCCGTTCTGCAGGCCCTCTAACACAAAATAAATGTCGATGAAACTTTTGCTTCAACCAATCAGATTTTGAGTTGGTTTCACTAGGGCCCTCTAGCGGGCGTACGGCAACGTCACCGTATGCAGACCCGTTGATTGGATAGGATGTGTAATAGCTATTTTGTTTTTGAGGAAAGAGAGGAGGATGGATTTTGTTTACAAATAATCCGAATTTTTGGTGAGTAAAACGTTGCGATTTTCTTAAATAATATTGCAAGTTTATGAGTTTATTATTGATGTTTTTTATGTGTGTCGCGGATATAGCTGCAGTAGGAGGAGACTTGTTCACCCCTGGTTTGTCTATTCAATAAAGGCATTTATTGTGGCTACAGGAGTTATCTACCTGCGATGCAACGGCTCTTTATACTGTATTTCTGCATATTAAGATGGTTTTTATAACCATAAATTGGTTTTTGAGGGGCGGGTTGATTCAGACGGAGCACTACTGAAGGCCTAGGTGTGAAATGCACGGTCTGCCACTGGTAGTAACACATATATAACCTACACAGCATAAACAACCTGAACAACATATGGTGTTTGTTGTACATGTTATAAATTTGGTAAATGTTGTGTATGGTGTACGTGTCGTCTAGGCTGCATATGTCTATGGTGTGTATGTTGTATATGCTGTAAATGTTGTACATTTATGTGCATGTTGTATGTGTTGTGTATGGTGTACATGTCTATGATGTGTGTGGTGTACAAAGGTGTACATGTTGTGTATGGTGTACATGTTGTACATGTCTATGTTGTACATGGTGTACATGTTGTGTATATGTTGTCAATGGTGTGTATGTTGTGTATGGTGTACATCTTGTGTATGTTTACTTATTTGCCAGGTTGTTCTCTCTGATTTCAAAACCCTGCGTTATTGACCCTAGTCACTGGACCTGATAAAGCTCTACCGGACTCACCTCTCGCTGCCTGGCGTGGTGATGCGGTAGAACCGGTGTCTTAGGTGGTGTTTGTCTCCATGGTAACAGGTGGTGCAGAGGTCGTAGTTGGCGCATTCGGCACATTTCCAGCGGATGCCGATGATGGGCTGCTGCCTGCACGTGTCGCACATGGTGCCATCGTGCTTGATACCTACAACACAGAGGCACAAGGTCAGAGGTCACATCTGTTGTATGTGTGGAAGGAGTCTCCAGTCTTAGCAGGTTTTGCTTAAAGACAAAGTAAGAGAAGCTGAGGAGTGAGGGAGGAAAAGTATGAGGGAGTGAGTGTTTACATCTGTTAGAATGAAAGTGATAAGAGGAACTAACTTGTTTCACAGACGTTTGAACACACGTAGTATAAATGGATAAAATATAAATAGAGTTTTCCCCTCACCCCCAGTGCCTCTTGCCTGCTCGTTACGGATATTTCCATAAAATCCATATTTTTCTATATCCGGATTTCTTTAAAGCTGCTTTGTGACAATGTTAAACGTGGTATGTTAGTAACAGTAAACTGCACTTATTTCTTATGTAGTGGAAACCTGTAGTGCTGAAGTACCTGTGTTCTGGCAGAAGAGGAGATCTTAAACGTTGAGATCATTGCTCTAGTGGTTCCTCGGACCTCGTTTTGAGAACCCAGGTTCTAGAATGTACTCCAAACTAGTGCCCGAGAGCGAGAGAGTAACCAGAGAACGTTGTTGCCTAGTTACACAAGTCGCCAGGTCGACAAACTCCTCGCTGCATTTCAGTTTTTCTTCATTTATTATTCCTTTCTCAAATGTTTCATCTACACCTCGTATGTTGTGCATGGTGTGTATGTTGCGCATGGTGTGTATGTTGTGCATGGTGTACATGGTGTGTATGTTGTGCATGGTGTACGTGGTATGTATGGTGT
Organism: Hemibagrus guttatus; assembly: GCA_033459395.1. Classification (NCBI taxonomy): domain Eukaryota; kingdom Metazoa; phylum Chordata; class Actinopteri; order Siluriformes; family Bagridae; genus Hemibagrus; species Hemibagrus guttatus. Next base: position 3,270,082 of record JAUCMX010000022.1, on the reverse strand, counting down.
ACATGTTGTGTATGTTGTGTATGTTGTGCATGGTGTGTATGTTGTGCATGGTGTACATGGGGTGTATGTTGTACATGGTGTGTATGGTGTGTATTTTGTGTATGTTGTGCATGGTGTACATGGGGTGTATGTTGTACATGGTGTGTATGGTGTGTATGTTGTGTATTTTGTGTATGTTGTGCATGGTGTACATGGGGTGTATGTTGTACATGGTGTGTATGGTGTGTATGTTGTGCATGGTGTACATGCTGTACATTTTGTGTATAGTGTACATGTTGTGTATGTTGTACATGGTGTGGATGTTGTGTATGGTGTGCATGTCATACATGTGTATGTTGTACATGTTGTGTATGT
>JAUCMX010000022.1:3219728-3264728 GCA_033459395.1 Hemibagrus guttatus | reverse complement strand
ACTAAGTAGTGTGCGGAAGTTAACGTGTGTAGTGAGCGTATATAGGAAGTAGGGAGGTATTTAGGATCTGGCCATCTAGTTTAAGGCCTAGAGTAACGGAGCTGACTGCAAAACAATATTATTGTTAGTTTTATTATTATTAGGAAACAATATGTACGTTTTCAGTTTTCCAAAGATTAATCGTAAACGAAACAACGTTTAAAAATCTAGCCAAAGCAGATTAATAATAATCTTTAATAGATCAGAATTTTATAGTTCACTGTTGCGTCAGAAAACTAACTGCGCATGCGTGAAATTAACACCTGTATGTCATTATTCATTCTCAGGTCACGGTTCCACTGAGTCACCTGATCAACACCTTTCACTCTTTAAAAGGTTCAGTGGTCAAACCTCAGCACAGAGAAAGGAGAACGGAGCAAGAGCTACATGTCACAGAGGTACATCTATAATATTCCCATGGAATAACCGGACAGAATTGATGTACCTGGTCGAACATTTTACCTGTTTCACATCCAGACCGTAATATTGGGTTCCTCTCATCTGCTGAAAACATGACTCTAAATTGGCCTCAAGTGTGAACGAGTGTCTGGGATGTGTTCCCACCTCGTGAAGACCAAGATACAACGGCTACTGAAGATTAATTAAAGAGAGTTATTATACATGCATAATAAATTCTCTATGAAAAAATATATAACACTGATAAGGAGGGTTTAAAAAAAAAAAAGAAATCCGGTGAAGAATACGTAAAATGTAAAAAATTTATTGCAGCATTTAAGACATTACATTACTTACAGTTTGGTTGTATTTTATTTAAAATAATAATAACAATTTAAATAATAAAAACTATAAAATTAAACACGTATCCCACTATAAGCAACGTCCCAGAAAAGTTTGTATAGGTTTTCATAGCATGATCACTGAGCGAGTGATTTTAAATATAAATTTTAATATTATGTTCTGATTATATCCACTTACCTTTACCCCGTATTTGTGTCACGCAGCCGTCATGGAGCCTCAAAGATGTGGGATTGTCTGATCTGGGAGCAACACAACTGAACGAACTTGTGAACAAGCTGCTGCCATGTGTGACTCAGGACGTGTCTTTGAAATCCCCTGGAGCTGAATCGCACACCTGGAGGATGTCCTACCTGTCCACTGACTCATTTTTTCACAACAAATATGGTGAGAGAAATCTAGAACAGTGATGTTTCTGTTGTCTATATACATTTAATTCGAGGTCGTATGACGCACAAGGTTGTATACTTTTCTTCCATACAGTAAATGGGAATTAATTGCAAGCAGGAACTGTGGGTTTATGTGGGGAATTTCAGTCTGAGAAATCATTCGAGCGGCTCCTTTGGATTTTACCGTATACCTAATTTGCAAAGAATTAGAATACACTGATGATCTCCTCATCATGGCACCTGTTAGTGGGTGGGATATATTAGGCAGCAAGAGAACATTTTGTCCTCAAAGTTGATGTGTTAGAAGCAGGAAAAATGGACATCCGTAAGGATTTGAGCGAGTTTGACGAAGGGGCAAATTGTGATGGCTAGACCACTGGATCAGAACATCTCCGAAACTGCAGCTTTTGTGAGGTGTTCCCGGTCTGCAGTGGTCAGTATCTATCAAAAGTGTTCTGTAAGTCCTGTAAGTTGTGAAGTGTGGCACCCATGGGACACTTTAAGGATCTGCTGCTAACATCTTGGTGCCAGATACCACAGCACACCTTCAGGGATCTAGTGGAGTCCATACCTCGACGGGTCAGGGCTGTTTTGGCAGCAAAAGGGGGACCAACACAATATTAGGCAGGTGGTCATAATGTTATGCCTGATCAGTGTGGTAGATTGGTTACAGTTTGGAAAAAACTGGCTTCGTCACAAATGAGTGTGACTGTAATGCAAACAGCTCAGAATTCTGGATGTTTTTTTTTAAATCTTTCTTTCTGTGAAAACACTTTGCTATTTTTCTCTCATCCAGGTTTTTCCACAGCCAAGATGGGAGCCGTATCTCCAATTTTCTGCAGACAGAACCGTTCAGCTCTTCAGGCTGTGTGTGCTGATCTGAACATCTGGTCAGGTAACTTCCACCAAACATCTGGAATCTGGATGTTTGTATCACAAATCCTGTTAGTGGATTATTGGTAAGATTAGGGGCGGGGCTACCACGCGCTGACACCAGATGAGAAAATCTTCAAGGTATCTGACAGCTCTCTGGTGTTCGAGATGTTTTGGAGATGTTTTAAACGTTGTGTAATTTTTTGTTTTTCGACCTTTTAAAAATTTTGCATTTTCTTGCTAAAGTTACAAAAGCAGCGTCACATTTACCATCAACTGGGAAACGGCTTCTACTTCTGCTTAAAAACCAGCTAGTGTTCAGTTTGAGACAAAACTACCAGGTACACAGAGCGTGGTGTATAAGACGTCATTTGGGACGCAGATTACAGTCATGCTGTTGTGGCTTACAGGAATATTACGTGAAGCTTTACATCATTTCCTTTCTAATGCACTCAAATTGAAACCAGTATACAGGAAGTCACTCAAACGTCACACAGTCGGGGATTAGTTCATTCATTCATTGTCTACCGCTTATCCGATCTATTCTCGGGTCACAGGGAGCCTGTGCCTATCTCAGGCGTCATTGGGCATCAAGGCAGGATACACCCTGGACGGAGTGCCAACCCATCGCAGGGCACACACACACACGCTCTCATTCACTCACACCATCACACACTACGGACAATTTAGAGATGCCAATCAACCTACAATGCATGTCTTTGGACCGGGGGAGGAAACTGGAGTACCCGGAGGAAACCCCTGAGGCACGGGGAGAACATGCAAACTCCACACACACACGGCGGAGGCGGGAATCGAACCCCCAACCCTGGAGGTGTGAGGCAAACGTGCTAGCCAGAGTGCCCCCCTGGGGATTAGTTTTAGTTATTTATTTATTTATTTATTCTGTTGCATGTGCCAAAACAGCCGAAGTACCCTGCTTTTACAGACAGTTTTACTTTTTGTTTACTTTCAGTCTCGATCCAAAAACGAGGTTTTAAAACCCTGAAGTCCAAAACGAGGCGTCTTCAGAGCGGCTTTGACCAATCACCGGAACCGGACACGTTCACTCCATCTTTTATGAAGGTCTGATCCACATCCAAGTGTGAAAACCCTCTGAATCCTCTGTGTGGAGAAAAAATGACCGAAAGTTTTCATGCATCCCTAAAGTTTTCTTATTCTGTTTTGCATCACGTTTGTCTCAGCAGGGCTTACTCTTGCGGGACAAAGGTCAACTTCCTGAGACTTTAGACACCCTTTTGAAAAGCAAAAACATTCCTGACACGCCTCACGAAGCTTTTAAGACAGGTTTCGCCGAGGGCTTTCTGAAAGCTCAGGCTCTCACACAGAGAACACAAGGTGAGACTTGCATCTGTTTTGGTATCTAAAGTTCTAGCTTCAATTTCTGGTTTTATTCAAGGTTATTTCTTCAATTTAATCAGTTCAGGGATTAACAACGGACATTCCAGGCAAAATTCCTATTCGTGTTTCTTAAATCGTTATTCAGTATCACAATAGTTTAGTTATAGTTAAGTTCTTTTATTTGTCACATATACATTACTGCACTGTGAAATTCTTTCTTCGCGTATCCCATCCTTGGGGTTTGGGGTCAGAGCGCAGGGTCAGCCATGATGCACCACCCCTGGAGCAGGGTGGGTTGGGGGCCTTGCTCTAGGGCCCAACGGTGGCAGCTTGGCGGTGCTGGGGTTTGAACCCATGACCTTCCGGTCAACGACTCAGAGCCTTAACCACTTGAGCTTAACGCAGTAATGTTTGTGGATTTGAAACGTGTTTTTTCTCCACAGAGTCGTTACGGAGAACACGGCTGATCCTGTTGATCCTCTTGCTTCTTGGATTGTATGGACTCTCCAAAACACCGTTTCTATCAGGTAAAGGCTTTTTGTGCTTTTCAACACTTGCTCCATGTTTATTCTGTAACAGCAAGAGCCTCTGTAATGTTTTACACGTATGATATCTAAAAGATGAAAAGGTTTCTGACGTGAAGCGCAGCATATGGTAATACTCCAATCCCTGTGAGCATGGCAGCAGGTTTTGTGAAGTGTGTGTGGCGTGCAGCATGCCTTTGGTGTGTGAACTGTAATCTAACCTTTCCGGACAGTGCGATTCCGAACCACATCAGGCCTGGACTCGGCAGTAGACCCAGTGCAGATGAAAAACGTCACCTTCGAGCATGTGAAAGGGGCGGAGGAGGCCAAGAACGAGCTGCAGGAGGTAGTGGAGTTCCTCAGGAACCCGCAGAAGTTCACCGTCCTGGGAGGAAAACTACCTAAAGGTAAACCTGTGTATCTTTTTTTTTTTTTTTTTTTTTTTTTTTTTTTTTTTTTATAAATTCTAGTGTGTTTGGGGAACACCAGCATGGTGACTGGGATGGTAATGAGGCGATGTTTCCTCTGCAGGGATTTTGTTAGTCGGACCTCCAGGGACGGGGAAAACTCTGCTGGCACGCGCTGTGGCAGGGGAGGCTGACGTGCCTTTCTACTACGCCTCAGGATCAGAGTTTGACGAGATGTTCGTCGGAGTCGGAGCAAGCCGAATCAGGAACCTTTTTCGTAAGTATCGTCATAATGCTTCAGCATACCAACACCTTTTGGAGAATTTCATGTTCCTTTGCATGAACAGTTTGGGGATGACCCCTTCCTGTTCCAACATCACTGCGCACCAGTACACAAAGCAAGGTCCATAAAGACACGGATGAGCGAGTTTGGTATGGAGGAACTTGACTGGCCTGCACAGAGTCCTGACCTCAACCCCATAGAACACCTTTGGGATGAATTAGAGCGGAGACTGTGAGCCAGGCCTTCTCATCCAACATCAGTGCCTTACTTCACAAATGCGCTTCTAGATGAAAAAGTTGCTTTCGGCTGCTCCCTGTTTGGGGTCGCCACAACGGACCAATTGGTCCACACAATAACTTGGCACAGCTTTTACGCCGGATACTCTTCCTGACGCAACCCTACCATTTTTCCGGGCTTGGGACTGGCACTGTAGCCAGTGGCTGGGGTTTGGGCATTGGCTGGGAATCGAACTCGGGCCTTCCACATGATAGGCGAGAAACCACTGAGTCACCAATGCCCAAATGCGCTTCTAGAGGAACGGTCAAAAATTCCCTTAAACACACTCCTAAACCTTGTGGAAAGCCTTCCCAGAAGAGTTGAAGCTGTTATAGCTGCAAAGGGTGGGACAACTCCATATTACATTCCTGTGCATGTAAAGGCAGACATCCCAAAACTTATGTATCACCCCTTTTTTTTAAAAATCTGCTTAGATCAGATCATATATCCTATAGCAGGAAGCAACGAATTCTAGACAGGAAATTGGGTTTGTATGGAAAACGTTTAGTTATAAACTATACTCTTTTGAAATCATAATGTTATTAAGCAGTTAAGCGCATTTTCATTCTACACTGTTTAAAAAAAAATTAAAGGAACACTTTGAAAACACATCAGATCTCAATGGGGACAAATATCCTGCTGGATATCTATACTGATATGGACTGGGTAATGTGTTGGGAGCGAAATATGCATGTATGCATGCCTGACCATGTCGGCCGTATGAAACATAATGTCCCAGAGGTGTTGTATTGGATTTAGGTCAGGCGAGCGTGGGGGCCATTCAATGGTATTACTTCCTTCATCCTCCAGGAACTGCCTGCATACTCTCGCCACATGAGGCTGGGCATTGTCGTGCACCAGAAGGAACCCAGGACCCGCTGCACCAGCGTAGGGTCTGACATTGGGTCCAGGGATTTCATCCATATACCTAATGGCAGCCAGCCTGTAGAGATCTGTGCTTCCCTCCTTTCACGTCTGTCACATATGCTCAGGGTGAACCTGCTCTCATCTGTGAAAAACACAGGGCGCCAGTGGCAGACCTGCCAATTCTGGTGTTCAACAGTGCCGGGCAGTGAGCACAGGGCCCACTAGAGGATGTTGGGCCGTCAGGCCACCCTCATGAAGTCTGTTTCAGATCGTTTGGTTAGAGACATTCACACCAGTGGCCTGCTGAAGGTCATTTTGTTGGACTCTGGCAGTGCTCATCCTGTTCCTCCTTGCACAAAGGAGCAGATACCGGTCCTGCTGATGGGTTAAGGACCTTCTACGGCCCTGTCCAGCTCTCCTAGAGTAACTGCCTGTATCCTGGAATATTCTCCATGCTCTTGACTGTGCTGGAAGATGCAGAAAACCTTCTGGCAATGGCACGAATTGATGTGCCATCCTGGAGGAGTTGATGTGTCATCCTGGACTGCCTGTGCAACCTCTGTAGGGTCCAGGTATTGTCTCATGCTACCAGTAGTGACACTGACCCTAGCCAAATGCAAAACTAGTAGAAAAGATGAGTAGAGGAAAAAATGTCTGTGGCCTTCACCTGTAAAACCATTCCTGTTTTCGGGGACATCTCATTGATGCCCATCTAGTGCAGCTGAAACTGATTAACAACCCCCTCTGCTACTTAAATGACAAGATCAATATCCCTGGAGTTTAATTGACTTGATGCTATACTCATTAAAAAGTGTTCCTTTAATTTTTTTGAGCAGTGTATAACAAGGCATTTTTCTTCACTTTTTTGATTACACTCAATAAAAAATGTTTTTCTTTTTATTTTCTTTGCTTGTAACATTTGTAATCCCAAAATCTACAGCTTAGATGTTACATTTTGGATTTTTTCATTTTTTTAAAACATTTTTTAGCCCTCATAACTCCATGGGAAAAAAACTACGTTTTTCATTTCTCCATCAGGGGAGGCCAAAGCGAACGCTCCGTGCGTGATCTTCATCGACGAGCTCGACAGCGTCGGAGGGAAGAGAATCGAGTCTCCCATGCACCCTTATTCCAGGCAGACCATCAACCAGCTTCTGGCTGAAATGGACGGGTGAGCGATCCTCGACTCTGCATCTACACACTGCGCTTATCTTTGAGCTGAATGTGTGTGTGAGAAATGTTGTGGTTTTATTTTACCTACAGATTTAAACCAAACGAAGGCGTGATCATTATCGGTGCTACAAACTTCCCTGAAGCTTTAGATAGGTGAGTATTTTCACTCTGGGGTTTCCAACTAGCGTGTAAGCACCTAACATGACTGACCAGTGACTTTTGACTGCTTAATTAATTTTTGGTTATGACCGAGATGACTCGAAGCAGTCGTGTTTTGTTTCGTAGAAGTGAGGCAAGGTTTGTTGCCTAAAAAAGCTGTAACACTAGTTCCTTAATCAGACTAGTGATCAAATGTATAAAGGTTTTATTGAAAAACTCCACTTTAGATAAATACATAATGGAAATTTGTCATTTGTCTTTATAGTGCAATAGAAACAAATACATCAACACAACAACCTAAAGACACACACAGATACTTTATAACCTAATGGCTAGTCCTGTAGCTAGCTTCTAGTTTCCATCAATTATTTAAATAAATGCACGTAATTGGATAAGCCCCCATCCGTGGGTCTGATGCACTTCGCTGAGGCATTTTCTTTGTATCTCTGCTACACTTATCTTTCAAGCACTCTGTTAGGTCCAGTCTGCGCCGTGCCAGATGATGACCTCTCCTCTAAATAGTCCTTAACAGATAAGAGACCTGAATCAATAATTAATCCGATGGGTTTCATGTTTCCGTCTCGCAGTGCCCTGATCCGGCCGGGACGCTTCGACTTGCAGGTCACCGTCCCCCGACCCGACGTGAAAGGACGGACCGAGATCCTTAAGTGGTACCTCAAAAAAATCAAAGTAGACCCAGGTATACATTCGTAATTAAATCTATTACAATTAAAAGAAATTCCAGGAATGCAGTAACAGAGTTCCAACATTTCACCTCAGTTAAATGTTTACACCGGTCAGTCAAGTGTCTTTTCTGTATGTGCAGCCGTGGAGGCCGAGATCATCGCCAGAGGAACGGTGGGTTTCTCCGGAGCCGAGCTGGAGAACCTGGTGAACCAAGCTGCCTTGAAGGCTGCTGTTGACGAGAAAGACATGGTGACCATGAAGGAGCTGGAGTTTGCCAAGGACAAAATCCTGATGGGTTAGAATGACTCCTAAATCATGGGCAATTATCAGAATTGCGCTCTGGGATTTGTTATAATACTGACCATTGTTTCTCACTAAGCCAACTCACTGATATGAATCATTTGTAGCAGATGTTTGATTTTTCTTTTCCGTCCATCCTGTTTTCTAGCCTTTTAAGTCATTTTTGTTAGACTAAACTCAACATAATAGTATGATTTTGTTTATTTATTTTAATCTGATGTTAATGTGTCTTATTATTCAGGTACGTTTTAAACACTCGTTAGATGAGAACAATACTCCAGAAAATTCTAGAGACTCTAGACATAATTAGCCGCACAGACGCCTGCTGGATGTTTATTTTCCCAATTTCTACTATAAAACAAACAGCAGCGTTAGGCAAAGAAGACTGGAATGGTCTTATGAAATACACTAAAATTTCCCTTTTCTTGTTTCTGTCTCCCAAACAGGCCCGGAGCGCCGGAGTGCAGAGATAGATGAGAAAAACAAACTGATCACAGCCTACCACGAGTCTGGACACGCCATCATCGCATACTACACCAAAGACGCCATGCCCATCAACAAGGCTACGATCATGCCAAGAGGCCCCACTCTGGGACACGTGAGTCTGATTGGTTTTTGTGTTAACAAATTGTTAAAAATATCCACCATAAAGTCACACAAATTTATTTTAGATCAAAATGAGCAGTCATTATTCATTCATTGTCTACCGCTTATCCGATCTATACTCGGGTCACGGGAGCCCAACCCATCACAGGGCGCACACACACACTCTCATTCACTCACGCAATCACACACTACGGACAATTTAGAGATGCCAATCAACCTACAATGCATGTCTTTGGACCGGGGGAGGAAACCGGAGTACCCGGAGGAAACCCCCGAGGCACGGGGAGAACATGCAAACTCCACACACACACGGCGGAGGCGGAGTCGAACCCCCAACCCTGGAGGTGTGAGGCAAACGTGCTAACCACTAAGCCACCGTGCCCCCCTGAGCAGTCATTAGATTGGCTTAATTCAGAAGCCTGAAGAATGCTTGACTCATTGATTGGTCAGAAGCTTTGATAATGATTATTATTATTATTATTTTGACAACAGCAACAAATCAGCTTTATTTTAATGCTCTCGTTCTAATATCGTTTATAGTCATTGTTTCCATAACAGCTCTACAGCATATATAAACGGATTAAAGAGAGCGTGTAATTGTTGACATGGTGACGTTTAGTTAAATCTTATGGATGGAGTCTCCACTATTAAAGCTTAGTAACAGATTTCAGGACAGAGGAGAGGGTAAATACAGACAGATTGGTGATGAAAACAAAATGAAAATTGTGTCTTGGTTTTTAAAGTATTTAATAAAATAAGCCCAAGAGGAATACTACACCCCTTTTGTACTTCCTACGTGATTGCTTTAGTTTGTGTTCAGTTTAATGGCTTTTTCCTGAATGTTCTTGCTCTTCGGTTTGTCCCAGGTGTCCATGCTGCCAGAGAACGATCGCTGGAGTGAGACCCGAGCTCAGCTTCTGGCTCAGATGGACGTCAGCATGGGGGGCCGTGTGGCTGAGGAGCTTATTTTCGGAAATGAAAACGTCACCACAGGTGACACCTGAATATGTGTACTGAAATGATTTCCTAAAGTTACATGTTGCGGCTGTTATCTAGTGACTAGAGACCGTTATTTTGTCTGGTGTGTTTAGATTTTAGCTGTTTGTCATCTACACATGTTGTAGAAATATACACTGACCAGGCATAACATTATGTCCACCTGCCTAATATCGTGTTGGTCCCCCTTTTGCTGCCAAAACAGCCCTGACCCGTTATGTACTGTGTATCCTGACACCTTTCTATCAGAACCAGCATTAACCTCTTCAGCAATCTGAGTAACAGTAGCTCGTCTGTTGGATCGGATCACACGGGTCAGCCTTCGCTCTGCACGTGCATCAGTGAGCCTTGGCCGCCCATGACCCTGTCTCCGGTGTTCCTTCCTTGGCCCACTTTTGATAGATACTGACCACTGCAGACCGGGAACACCCCACAAGAGCTGCAGTTTTGGAGATGTTCTGATCCAGTGGTCTAGCCATCACAATTTGGCCCTTCGTCAAACTCGCTCAAATCCTTACGCTTGTCCATTTTGCCTGCTTCTAACACATCAACTTTGAGGACAAAATGTTCACTTGCTGCCTAATATATCCCACCCACTAACAGGTGCCATGATAATCAGTGTTATTCACTTCACCGGTCACTGCTCACAATGTTATGCCTGATCGGTGTATATGTATCGTATCAGTAAGTATGTAATATTTTATACAGACCTGATCGTTTAATTTAAAGGAACACCAAGTGAGACATTTTATAAAAATGTTTTCATGCTTCCCGACAGGTGCATCCAATGATTTCGAAAGCGCTACAAAAATCGCCAAGATGATGGTAACGCATTTCGGCATGAGTGAAAAGGTTTGTTCCATTTGTTATATTGACCAAAACAACAATAACATTTTTCCACAACCAGGTGTAGAACTCTGGTCTAATCCTTCTTGCTACTAATGTGCATGCAAAGAACTGCCCTGAAAATCCACTTGAACACCAAAGCTATGGTCACACATTTAAAGAGTTTTTAATTCCGTAATTCGCCAGTCACCGTACTGTGAAGTCTCTAGTAGGCCGGTACTTACTATATCACTATTATTCATTCATTCATTGTCTACCGCTTATCCGATCTATACTCGGGTCACGGGGAGCCTGTGCCTATCTCAGGCGTCATTGGGCATCAAGGCAGGATACACCCTGGACGGAGTGCCAACCCATCGCAGGGCACACACACGCTCTCATTCACTCACACAATCATACACTACGGACAATTTAGAGATGCCAATCAACCTACCACGCATGTTTTTGGACTGGGGGAGGAAACCCCTATATCACTATTATTATATACTATTATATATTATATTTACAATGAGCAGCGCTCATTGAAAATATTCGGTTAGCTGCACATGTGAACGTAGCTTACGGAACCTAATGAAGAGAAACAGTTTCAGTCTTATCGGACTTTTCTGTTACATTAACTATTGCTTAGATCAATTCTGAAATCTAATCAACTTAAATCAGTATAAATCCTACCCACATTCAGACACCTCTTTTTGATCTCATTAACGAGGCCTTGACAGTAAAACTGATAAATGACAATTTTGTTTTCTTTGAAACAAAAAAATTTATTCACGAAATTGTAACTTAGTTTTTTAGATTAAATTAATTACATTATTTATTTTTATTTATTTAATTACTTTTTTTTTTGTGTGAGTAAACATGCGTACGTCCTCTGAGAAACCTAAATTTTTATTTTATGTATATATTTATTAGAAATTTTACATCTGTTATATATTAAAAAAAAAAACCATTTCTTTAATTCTGCTAGAATTTGTCAATTAGTTATAATGCTGAACATAAACCACATTATTACAAATGCTAGTATTATTTATTGTAATTAATGCTGATTATTTCCATAACTCGGGTATTTGCTATTGCTTATTTCCTTGGTGCTGAAAATTTTTATTTTTTGTTTAATGATTTTCATGGTGTAGCTGGGTGTCATGACATACACAGATATGTCGAAGCAAAGCCCAGAGACTCAAGCAGCCGTCGAACAGGAAATCAGGACTCTTCTGAGAGTAAGCTTCGTCTTCAGCGTCTTATGGATTAACCCCATATACATGTTTACACTATCAGAATTCATTCACACGTAGTTATTTTCTTTTTCTTCCCAGGATTCGTGCGAGCGCGCTAAAGCTCTCCTGAAGGCTCATGCGAAAGAGCACAAGAACCTGGCCGAGGCTTTGCTGAGGTACGAGACACTGGACGCCAGAGAGATTCAGATGGTCTTGGAGGGGAAGACGTTGGCCAGCAGATGAATCTGTGTGTGTGTGTGTGTGTGTGTGTGTGTGTGTGTGTGTGTGTGTGTGTGTGTGTGTGTGTGTGTGTGTGTGTGTGTGTGAGAGACACTGTACATAAGCAACACAACATCCTACAAGCTTCAGCTCCTTATGTATGTAAAGCTGAACAATGATGTTTAAATCCACACTAATTCCCGCTCGCCTAAAGGCATTCCCACTATGTTCTCCACAGTGGAGAGGTGATGTGTGCAGAGAAAATGTAACATGTTATCGCTGCTCATGGTGGCCTATAGGAAAATGTACAGGACATTAAAAAAATTCGACGCACTTTGTAGGAATGATGACTGTGTTTAGAGTACGCACTGTTGTGTGAGAGGGGAATTGGCACAGCATGCTGGATCACTTGCTCGGAATTCCATAGGAAGTTCTACAGATCAGTACGGAGACTCTACGCAGTACTGACTTGACCAAAGACGGGGGTTTCACAAGGTAGAAATCAGAATCAGGTGACGTATAGCTGGAGAAAACACTGTAGTCAGAATACTCACAAGGTCAGCCACAAGGACAAAAGTGTCTGAAAAGGTCATTTCATATAGTTCTCATTTCCACCATTCATGGTGTCCATGAAACCAAACTCAGAGACAAAATGTATATATGCTGTATTACATATTTGGAGGGGAAAAACAATGTATAAAAGCCATACACAATCCTAAAACCTCTAAAGGTTGCTGGTTATGTGTGTTGCTGCAGAAATAATTCTTAAAGATAAGTACAGTTTGGTTTGGTCCATGGTTACCCTTCCTTCACCCAGTCTACGTTTAGTCCTGTATATTGATCAATAAACCTACATTATGTTGGAACATTTTATCTTTGTATATAGATGTATAGAAGAATGGAAGCTTGGGGTTTGATGGATTTTTATTTAAAGTTGAGCTTGTGCATCATGAAAGAGTGGGGGAAAAAATGAATAAAAAATATGATGAACTGATTTTGAAGACTTTATTTTTGTTTCTTATCATACATGGAATTGAATCTCATACATTTTAAAATATTACACATTATATCAGTTGATCTTCTTTCGGCTGCTCCCTGGTCGGGGTCGCCACAGTGGATCATTTGGTCCGCATGTTTCGTTTGGCACAGGTTTTACACCAGATGCCCTTCCTCACGCAACCCTCCCAATTTATCCGAGCTTGGGACCGGCACTGAGAGTGGCTGGGTTAGCGCCCTGCCCGGGAATCGAACCCAGGCCGTGGCAACGAGAGCACGGGATCCTGCAGCTGGGCCAACAGGAGGCTTACACATTATAACAGTGAACACAAAATATTTAGATATTTTAAAATATTTCTGAAAATCCGGCAGTCTCTACAGCTCAAGACGTCACATGGAGATTTTTATACTCATGATCCAAAAGAAGAACGAAATTTGCAAATTTTCTTAAACACGACTTGAATTTAATACAAAAATAAAATACAAAAAGATCTTTGGTTATTCTGATCACTGTATTTGCAAACAACAGATATTAGTAAATCAAACAACCATTAGAACTTGATGCAAAATCCAGAAAAGGTTAAAAACACCGGGATAAAGGCAACGCCGTGAAGCAAACCCAACAAAATGACCAGAAACATGATGGTGAAGAAGGTTCTGAAGATGTAGCTAACTGATGCAGAGAGCACGACTACCCCAAGAATTGTAGAAAGCCCCCCCTGTAGTATGGGATAGCCCAGATGTGACAGCGCCTCCACAGCTTTATCGTTCACGCTAGGCTTAGCGCTGGATACGAACGTGTAAGAGATATGAGCTGAGAAATCCACAGAGAACCCGATACTAATGACCAGGTTGATCATTGAAATGGAGTCCAAGCTGATACCTAGCAACCCCATGAAGCCTGCGACTCCTACAATGACTGATCCGATGGCAAAAGTGACCCATAAAGCGCAAACCGGACTTGGGATGAGTATAAATGAGATGATGAGCATCACCGCAGTAGCTATGCTAACGGTCTGAATAGTGTTGCTTGCAATCACAGTATATTGATCGTAATATATAAAGGCAGGATGGTAGACCACTAAAGGGAATTGGCAATTTTGGGCGGTTTTTCTTAACTTTTCTAGCAGGATCTTCTCCGACGGAACGTTAACCGTTTGAAGAAATAAGCGTGAGGCTTGAATTGTATCGTCGGTCATGTTGACGTCCAATCTGAGCATCGGTTGACCTTGTAGAAATTGGTGCAGATGTTCCATCAATTCAACTTCTGACCTTATGTTGAGGTGCTTGTTGTTGGCATATCGCTCAAAAGAATGAAGCCAAGAGGTGCTCAAATTCCCAACAAAAGGAAGGCCTTGGAATTCCAAAATGCAAGATTCCAGTTGAGCTCGTTCTACTTCCTTCCAATAAGGAAACGTAGTGTTGACTCCCAGCATGATGACCGGACCGTACTCGGCAAAGTGAATCTTTTCGTCTTCGTAGTATCTGACCACGTACGATTGATCCACCGCCAGGTTCTTCAGGTCAAGCCCTTCTTTGATCGTAGTGCATCCGTAGATACTGGTAGCAATATAGCCGAGGTAAAGGAGAGCCACTGTTGCTTTGGCAAAACCTGTGGTCAAAAAAGGTCCATAGTACTTCCTGAAGAACAATTTCATCAAGTGTTCATCTTCGGTTCCAGTTTCGTGGTTGTAGGTTCCCCCAACACAGCAGGCAACATAAGCGTTAGACGATCCTGGCAGGCTTTCTTCTGGAACTTTCAGGCACGTCAACCAGTGCCGATTGCTTTCCTCTCTTTTGCCGTTCAATGCCAAGCACGCGCCAAAGAACGTGATGTTAAAGAGGTAGCAGAACAAGATGGCCGTCCCTGCATACAGGCAGAAGGACTGTACCGACCCGAAGGGGTTGCAGTAACTGAGGTAAAAGGCCACAGCGTCAGTCAAGGTGGTGATCGTAATCGAGATGGCTGCTTCTCTGTAGGTCGCAGCCATACGCTCTTCAACACTATCTTGGACGTTGGTCTGCTGCCAGCAGGAGATCATGATGAACATATCATCAATGCCAATCCCTGAAAAAGTCGAGGTTGTAGCATTTCATGCACCATACCTTCTGAAAAACTTGCTCATGAAGTGAATGTGGATAGGAAGTACCTTACCAAGGACCAGGAATGGTGAAGATGCCACGGTTATGACAAATGGGACATCCATTAGCAAGAGTACACCAAAGCCGGAAAGCACAGCTAGTCCAGTTGAGATTACTCCGAGACAGGCAACCCAAACTTTATTCCTCACATTGTCAAGCCTACAGAGTAAAGTCAATCAGAGCACTGTGAAATTATTAGTCATTTTATATTCTGCTAGCAATTCTAATAAAACTAACGAATGTGATACAAACCTTATACAGGACAGCACTGAAAACAGAATGGCGATAAAGTAGGTGATGGAAAACAGCTTTGTGACCGACTCGGTGCTCTTCTCGAATTCTTGTTGCCTTGATATGGATGTGAAATAGGACACCTGGAAGGAAGCCCACACACTATTGAGTTCAGTTCATGGGTTATGACTGTTAGTACTTTCTAAATACCCCCTAAAATTGTTTTTCTGTTCAAGGATCTTAGCTTTGTTCCTGTTTGTCCAAAATTCAGAACAGTTTGTCTGAAACTGAATAGGTAAATTTACTAGGTGTGATGAAGCAAAACTATCACTAACCTCAGCTAGACTTCGGATTTCGCTACCATCCTAATATATGCATCAAGTACTAGAATTAGATGTGTTAGAACTAAGCTCTATAGTAAGATCCTGGTCAGTGTCGTGGTGGATCCAGAGCCTACCCTGGGATCTGGGATCCAGTGTCTCCTAACACACCTGCTAATTCTGGTGAATCTTAAATCTAATGGTACAGGAAAAGCCTCAAATTCCACTAAATTCTGGACATACAGGACACAGTTGGAGCTTATTTGATAAAGACATCTTGACGTACCTGCGTCACATACGTTGACTTGTTGCTTAGAAGATTTAGAAAGTCCTCCAACCAAGCCTTCTCCAGCACGCTATTAGTTTGCCGTAGGTAGTAAACGAGTCTCACTGCCTTGGCACTCCGAACAAATCCATCCCCGTCCACTTCTACCTGCCCGACTGAATGTTCTAGATGAACAGTTCCAAGTGTGTTATCGTGATAGACAGGAAAAGTCAGGTTGAACCTGTGGATGTTGCTTGCATTGTAGTCCAAAACCTTGAGAAGAATGTTCTCTTGGCAGGATTTGTTCACTCGAGCACAAACATCGCCGTAGGAAAATTCCCGCCCGTCATATTCCACATTCATCCTCCTCACATGGTCATCCACGTGCAGGATTTCGGCAAGAGCATCCTCGCTGAGAACATTCTTCTCACAGGTGAAGATTGCGGATGCGTACGTTCCGTCAGTGCTCAGTCTCAGAGCAGAAAACAAGTCGTCGTCTTCGTCGTCGTCGTCATCATCATCATTATCTTTGTTGTTGCTGCTTTGGAAAAAAGTCTCAAAGAAATGTTTCTCGGTCTTTGCCTGGCCATCATGTGGTGTGAACTGCGTCATAATTTCGTTAGACTTCCTGTCCTCAAGAAAGTAGAACCCGACCCCGAGAGCTGCAGACAGACTGATGGGGATGACAATGAACCACCATGGATGCTGTCCGATGAATCTGCCGAGCCTTTCCAGACAGGATCGGACCGGTTTCTCTACACAGTTTGTGGTGAACATCATGGTGACCATGACAACTTGATGTACTCCTATCGCTCAGGTTGAATTTTTCACACCAATACCTATTAACCAGTATTAACCCTTTTAAGCCCTACCTTCCTGTTACCTCCTGTTAAAAAGCTTCCCCAGCTCAGTCTTCTGTCCTTCTCTTACGGGTGCTTCCTGTACTCCAGTCAGAGACGCATCAACCTCTCCTCCTCTCCTGTTCCGGGGTTTTCCGCTCTAACAAACCTAACCCAGCTCGTGTCAAGCTTCATAATGTGATCATACTCTGACTCTGGTGTATCAGGAGGAGAGAACCTGAAACTTACTGATGATCACACCAAGCTTACACTGAGTTGATTGAGTTGAAGCACTGAGGAGGAGCACAAAGGTTCTTCTTTAGCTCCTCATTATCTTAGAACTGCAAGAACAGTTAGGGATTGTCTTCTGAATAATCAGATAACAGCCAAGCTTTCTCTGAAGAGCGGTCATTTTCTAAGGCAGTGATCAGGTATCTTCTGTTTCCCTGGGGGCCATTAAGCACTTTGGGAATGGAACAATTGATCTTTTGTTCCTGGATAAGGAGATCTATCCTCGGGGAAAATGGGCACGCTGATTAATCCAAAAGGGAAATGGATACACTTGATTCCTTTAGTTTTTCTTCTGTTCTATGTGAGTGTCTTTAAGAATGTTTATTATGAACAAAAGCAAAGATTATGTTTTGGTATTTTCAGACTTTTTCTGACCTCTTAATAAATCACTATCATTATAATTTGTGCTTAACATTTGAAGATTTAGATATACACTATATTGCCAAAAGTTTTGAGACACCCCTCAAAATCATTGAATTCAGGTATTGTTTTCCAGGGGTTGGGCTCGGCCACTTAGTTCCAGTGAAAGGGACTAGTAATGCTTCAGCATACCAAGACATTTTGGACAATTTCATGCTTTGTGGGAACAGTTTGGGGATGACCCCTTCCTGTTCCAACATGAATGCACACCAGTGCACAAAGCAAGGTCCATAAAGACACGGATGAGCGAGTTTGGTGTGGAGGAACTTGACTGGCCTGCACAGAGTCCTGACCTCAACCCCATAGAACACCTTTGGGATGAATTAGAGCGGAGACTGCGAGCCAGGCCTTCTCGTCCAACATCAGTGCCTGACCTCACAAATGCGCTTCTAGAGGAACGGTCAGAAATTCCCATAAACACACTCCTAAACCTTGTGGAAAGCCTTCCCAGAAGAGTTGAAGCTGTTATAGCTGCAAAGGGCGGGACAACTCCATATTACATTCATGTGCATGTAAAGGCAGACGTCCCAAAACTTTTGGCAATACAGTGTATTATGTATAGTTTCTTATATTTTTCTTACTGATTAGAGGAATATGAATACCTGTGCTGGTGGAAAAAAATATATAAGGACTAGTTTAGTAAGATCATACAGTCACAGTTTTGTTTGGCAAGCTGTCAAAGTATGATTTTTGTTTGTTTTGTCTTGTTTTTAATAAGGAGAAATAGAATTGGATTAAATAATAAATTGTTATGATAGGGTATTGTTCCTTTGATTAGCAGAACTTAAGGCTTCACTGCTCATCAGTCATGGCTTAGGGTTATTATTTTAGCCTCAGAAACTGATGGTGTCATGTGTAAACAAACTAGCGGCTTGGCTTCAGTTCCAGCACCAGGGGCATTTACACCCAGAAATGTTGGATTTCTGAATATTTCTAAATTGTGAACACCACTCGCTGTCACAGGAAATATATTTAGATAAAATTATCAGAACATCTGAGGCTTTTTTTTTTTTATTTTTTATTTAAATGTAATAGAAAATGGAGAGATTTGAGATACACAAGCTTGGGTGGTTAGAGTGCATGATCATCCTCTACATCGTTTCTGTCTTAATGATTGTACTTGCTATCTCTGCACAGATTATTTTGCTCAGAGAGAAGGTCCTCAGGCTTCATTAATACGTTTGCGTAGAAGTTTCATGAAACACACGTTCTCTCACACACACACACACACACACACACACCCATTTTTTATAAACCGTTTATAACATGTCAACAAAGGAACCTGGAATTTGTTGACCTAAGAGCAATCCTGTGCTCATCCCAATGAAACAGCACCCTCGATATTGTTTCAGTTTTACTCTTCTACACTTGTACACGTTATGATGTAAGAGTTCGCTCGCCGCCGATGACGTCACCCGGCGACAATCGTGACCCCGCCCACCCGAAACTTCGCCAACCTTCAGACACAAACAGTGTCACGTCACCGCATCCAGCATTGTCTCGAGTGAAGCTCCGGAAAACCTCACAAAATGGACGACGACGTGTTAACTACCTTAAAGATATTAATCATCGGCGAGAGCGGTGTTGGAAAATCCAGGTAACGCGGATTAAAACATGATAATTTTTTTTTATCATGTTTAGAATGAGAGTTGGATCGCGGCGACATCCCCGCTGTCCAGAAGTTGCGAAACAAACTTAGCATAGCTGCTGGCTAGCTTCCTTATGTTAGCGCTATGATAAGTAAATTAGCTGTTCTGTCTCGCTATTTTCATTAAAGAATAAAGCATTTCATGGTTTTATTGTCTTATTAACACCTTCGTGTATTGGTTTTGACACTGCAAATTTGTGAAATGCGTTTTATTCTGAACTGGAATGCAACTTTTTTACTTGTCACAAGCTAAGCCAAGCTAACGGCCGTTTTTTTTTAATGTGCTCAGCTGTCGCATAAGTCCCTCCTCCTACCCTACGATTGGTTGGTCTATTCCCTCATGAAGCACTGTGATTGGTGGACATCATATATCAACCAATCATAGCGGAGAAAGATGGTTGTCGGAAGAAACTGATAGTGATGCTAGTTTTGGCTAACTGTATGTGTTTTGTCAGTAAATTTCAGCACAGATGAAGAATATTTGAGTTCAGAATATTACCTGAATGATGATTAAGTGGACTATGACTCCTTTCAAATAATTAATAAGTAAAATAAATCCAAATAAATACACCTTAGCTAGCTAACAGTATCAGTCTGCATGACGACGGTGTTGATCTGGAGCACTATTTGCTTCATCATGACACCGAAGTTATTTCTTTATTATATAAATTATTTATTATTACGTCTTAACAAGGTTGTCATGCTTGTTATTTGATATTAAAATTCCTGGTACATGACATTCAATATTTCCTGGTACATGGTTTAGGTCAAGGAGTCCAAACACACCATGTTTTTCGTCTTATTTACATCAGATACAGTAAACATTACAAGCATGTTTAAAAGAAATATTTATCTTTAATTCTCCACAAGTGTTTACTTGACCCCATATTTGTGAATTGAGAATCCTGGGTGACCTCCATGACCCAGACAGAGCCCACTGAGAGACACGGTTCTACAGTTTAACATGGCTAGAGAACACCAATCCTTAGATATCTGTAGTTTTGTTATTTATTTTAGTGTAGTTTGATCTATCGCGAAGATGTATATTTCTAAAAAAAAATAAATAAATAAAAAATACAGTCGAGTCATAAAACACGAGCCAATTATTGTATCAGAACGAATTGACTCTTTGAACCGATTCTTCGAAGAACCGAATCGAGTAATCCGCACAGAGTAATACAATGATGTCATGAATCTGATGTTTATTCTGAGCTCGTAGAATCAAACATCCTGCTGATAGATTGATAGATTTTTAAAAAAAAAAATATTTAACACCCATATATTTGCCGAAACGTATGTTAGCGGTGTGTCATTCTGAACGAGTCGGCTCTTTGACTCGTTTTGTTTATCTTGTTTTGTGATGAATGTAATCAACGTTTTTAAGTCTAAAATCTTTTGGAGTTTATTATGGGAGCCGATCAGTTATCATAACGGAAGGAAATGTATCTTCTTAAAGAAGAACACACATCAGATCAATAACATCAATGAAGGGATGATTACGGTTGTAGTGCCTGGCTGATATTTGTTTTTAAAAAAGAGATTTAAATAGGTTTTCTGTATGCTCAGTTCAGGTTTTATTAGATTTAGATCCATAATGAGCGAGATGGAGCTGATCGAGGTGAGGAAAAATGACTTTAACATAAGAATGAATCAAAACATGAGAATGAATCAAAACATGAGGATGAATCAAAACTCAAAAATGAACCTGTCTTCTTCTGGGTAATGCTGGATAGTGGAATCGACAAAGCACCTAACGTTATTTTGTTAATTAGAAAGTAGAGTAAGATTTAGTTGGAACATATTTGTCTGTGCCTAGGCCCTGAAGAACAATCACCAGTCATGATAGTGTCCAGCGAGTCATTTCAGCAAGCAAAAGAG
The DNA here is from genome assembly GCA_033459395.1 of Hemibagrus guttatus. Classification (NCBI taxonomy): domain Eukaryota; kingdom Metazoa; phylum Chordata; class Actinopteri; order Siluriformes; family Bagridae; genus Hemibagrus; species Hemibagrus guttatus. The sequence goes on along the minus strand of JAUCMX010000022.1, from coordinate 3,243,722 downwards.
TCGTCTCTTTGTGTTTAGTTGAACCGAATCATCTGATTCACTGGACTGGACTGCTGTCCAAACCAGAGTGCATTCCTGACTCATGACCAGCATTCCCGGAATAGTTCCTGGGATGAATGAATGAGGATGAACGCAGAGGAAGAAGAAATTTAACAAGAAAGAAATCCTTGAAGACGAATGGCTCAAATTTCCTGATTATATTCATCTTAAGTGTTTGGGTTAAGAGTGTAAAAAAATTTAAACTATTATAATGATGAGCACAATACAAAAAAAGATTACTGCAACACTTAACAATTAATGATGTGTCAGGGACGAGGGGGAGCAGACTTTGTTTTTAACATGTCATAAAATAACCCATTTTTAACACACTTTTTTTTCTCGCCCACACAGTTTGCTCCTGAGGTTTACAGACGACACGTTCGACCCAGAATTAGCCGCAACGATCGGTGAGTCAGAGGATTATTTTATCTTGTTTCCCGAATCGGCTTACATGTTACCGCTTCTGTTGCTCTCCGTCTGAATATCAGACCAGTGTAGACTTTAATCAGGCTTTACTAACAAACAAGTTCATCTGTAACATGTGAAGGCTGAAATATTTCTGTCATTAGCTGCTCTCGCTTTCTGGAACCACAGACTAAACTGAGATCAAACTCCGGCTTAACTCTGAGCCCAGATCACTGCTCATGTAAACGATTTAAACTCTCAGGAGGTTTCTAACAAAATACTGAAGAGAAAGAAATGCTAGATCTTTTGTCTTATGTTGTATTTATGGCACGTTTCCACGTTTTAAATTGTTTTTATGATTTAATAAGAAGCAATAAGTTGCTTTGTGCAGTCATGTTGGAACAGGAAGGGGTCATCCCCAAACTGTTCCCACAAAGCATGAAATTGTCCAAAATGTCTTGGTATGCCGAAGCATTAAGAGTTCCTTTCACTGGAACTAAGTGGCCGAGCCCAACCCCTGCAAAACAGCACCTGAATTCAATGATTTGGAGGGGTGTCCCAAAACTTTTGGCAATATAGTGTAATTAGGGAAAGGAATTGTTAGAAATAAATGTAAAGAAGTTTGTGGATTTTTTTTTGTCTTCTAGGTGTGGACTTTAAAGTGAAAACCATAGCAGTAGACGGAAACAGAGCCAAGCTTGCTATATGGGTAAGTACTTACAGATGTATTGCTTTGAGCTCTGTTCATAAAGTACTTAAAATATTGTTCCTCCATGGAATCTGGGGGGTTAACAGTTAGCCGACTGAGTGGTGAGAGGTGTCCAGGTCTTCACTATTGTTTATTTAACCCTCTGCTTTAATAATGTCGCATCCTAGAGTCTGGATTTTGTTGTGACGATCCAGCAGTAGATCATTTTGCCCACAAGGTGTCGCTGTTGCTATTTCAGTGCTGGTCACGCTCGAGTTCATCCTGCGTTCAGTTTAACACACGTATCATAAGCTGACGAGGTTGTTTAATATCTAACACTGCTTTTTTTTCTCTCTCTCCAAATCCAGGACACAGCTGGACAGGAAAGGTTCAGGACTCTGACGCCCAGCTACTACAGAGGAGCACAGGGGGTAATATTAGGTAAGTGTCCAGTCCCGTCCTGCCCAATACACACGCATATACACAGAGAGCAAACAAGTCCACGTTTTAGTAGTGTTTCATCACTCAGCTTTTGTGCAGGAAGTGACTTGGCCTGCTGTAATATTTAATGAGTCAGTGTGTGAAACACAACCTTTCACTCCACAGCTTCTGTTTCTGACGCATAGTACACATTCATACGATGTGTGCTAATCCCAAGCCCCGCCCATGCTCACTTACCGTTGCTCATCGTGATCAAGTGTCTGAAACACAACCTTTCACACCACAGCTTCTGTTTCAGTACCGGAGCATGGGCGGGGCTTAGGATTAGTACACATTGTATATATGATGAGCAGAACCTGGACTAAATGTCACTTATATATGACGAATTACAAAATAATTACACTTCTATTATTTAAAATTCATTATCACGATATATATAAAATCTATTTATTCTCTAATCGAAGTCTTGCACATCATCATTATGGTCTGGGTTTAATTAATTAATGGACTCCCCTGTTGATTGGAGAAAATCTCAATCTCTTGGCTAATCTTCAGCTGTGATGATCGTCTGCCTTGTCTGACACGAGCAGAACCCGGTTTTGTGCTCTCGTAGCCAATCCGCCTCAAGGTGAGCTGCTTTTCAGCTCAAATCCCAGGAAATCGCACTAGACACTGAGATCTGATGTGGAGATGAGCCGAAGCTCTTGACGTGTATCTGCGTGATGTTATGCACTGACCAGATAATCGCACGAACGACCGGGTGTTCCTATTAAAGTGGCCAGCGAGCGGCATAACGTTTAAATCGTGACATTTTCAAATTCTTGACACTAACAGCATGCAGGTTTTTATGGACATGTTTAGGCATGAATCAGTCAAGTTCCTCGAGTCTGGAGCCTGTTGCGTGTGATATCATCCGCGAGGAATTTATTCGACTGAAATTTCTTTCTTTCGGTCTAAATAGTCGTGTCAACTGCAGAGAAACAAACTAGAGAAGAACGGTATCTCGTGTCGGATGTCAAGCTGTCATCACTCGGTCCTTTGCAGAAAGAGCTGCGCATCGTCAGGGAAGCACGAGCGAGAGATCCAAATCTTATATCAGCTGGAGAGCGTGGCGAGCTCGGTCAGACAGCGCTGTTTACACGATTCGATCCCGCTTTGACTATCGGACCGCTTATGTGTACGCTAACGTGTCCGTATCGATTACTCAGGTAGTACGCCGCTCCGTGTGTTTGTTAAACACGACGTCCTGGTTTATTGTTCCTCAGCACGCTAATGGCTTGTCTATCAACACAGTGTGTGTATCTTTCAGAGAGGACACAGCGCACATGTTGCCCAACACGCGCCTGTTTCGAATCAGCCAGATTGTAAACATTGAGAGCTGGATCTTGTTTAACAAGGTGCTAGCACACAGCGAGGGGACAGCGGTGTCCGATCGCGTACGCTCTCACTCACTGGTCAGTCCTGGAGCTGTAAATTGTCACCTGAATCAGTCCTGATGCGCTGATCTGAATCAAAACATCCTGTAGGTGATTGGATAAATGGATAAATGTCTCAACTTGTTCATTCCTGTGTGTCTCAGTGTACGACGTGACGAAACGGGACTCGTTCACCAAGCTGGAGAACTGGCTTAACGAGTTGGAGACGTACTGCACGCGCAACGACCTCGTCAAAATGCTCGTCGGCAACAAAATCGACAAGGTTTGTACACTGAGAAAGTGCCACAAATGATTTGATCATACACTCTGGGTTGTGCTGTAACAGAAAAGTAATCATCTTAATGTAAAGTACTGTTAACACACTAAAGTGTTTTATCGTGTATTCTTTTATACCACAGTGATTTACGGTATACAACGATCAGGTATAACATTGTGAGCAGTGAGAGGTGACGTGAATAAGACCGATGATCTCCTCATCATGGCACCTGTTAGTGGGTGGGATATATTAGGCAGCAAGTGAACATTTAGTCCTCAAAGTTGATGTGTTAGAAGCAGGAAAAATGGACAAGCGTAAGGATTTGAGGGAGTTTGACGAAGAGCCAAATTGTGATGGCTAGACCACTGGATCAGAACATCTCCAAAACTGCAGCTCTTGTGGGGTGTTCCCGGTCTGCAGTGGTCAGTATCTATCAAAAGTATCCTTTAAGTCCTGTAAGTTGTGAGGTGGGTCCTCCATGGGATACTTAAAGGATCTGCTGCTAACATCTTGGTGCCAGATACCACAGCACACCTTCAGGGATCTAGTGGAGCCCATTCCTTGATAGGTCAGGGCTGTTTTGGCAACAAAAGGGGGACCAACACAATATTAGGCAGGTGGTCATAATGTTATGCCTGATCTGTGTATATTTATTTATTAAAGATCATCACATGATGCTTTTTTCTTTTATCCGTTTATAGGTCTTAAAGGTCTGGAGCGTCCCCATAGCAAGTTCCTTTTATCACTAGTGCTGTAGCAGCTGTTAACCGACATTCCTTCATCAAACTCAAATTCTACTCATCACATAAGTAATAGAATCAGTTAGAATTTTAATTAAAACCGTCAATTAGAAATCTAATTCTGGAGACTCCTTCCGTGAACATGTTCACCGTGTGTGTAAGTTGTTACCATAGAAACAATAACATTAGATAGAACGATTATGTTAATATGAATCAGTGGTTTCTCTCACTACAGACAGAACTCTACTGTCTGCTAAGCAACACCATCTGACCAATCAGAATTGAGTATTCAGTAGAGCTGTGGTGCTGCAGAAATCTTAAATAAATCTGTAATTTTCCCGATGTTCTCCAGAGTCACACTAAACTTACTAGTAATACTAGTAATTTAAAAAAAACTATTTATTCCATTTTTAATAAAAGTGGTATCAGGTCATCATTTATAAGAATCTGTCATGATTTGGTATGCAGATGAAACTCGTGTTTCAGTGGAAGGGGGTGTGGCCATGGGGTGGGGCTGATTTGCATATTCATGATCAGGATAAATCACCACCTTAAGCCATTTAATGCTTATTATAGAAACTTTTCTGCGTTTTAAAAAATAATAATTTTTTTTTTTTGCTGCAGGACAACCGGGAGGTGGACAGAAACGAGGGCCTGAAGTTTGCTCGTAAACACTCCATGCTCTTCATCGGTACGTTTGTTAGGGGATCATGTTTCTCGTGTTTTTCAATTATTTTTCATATGTGTTGGTCATCAGTGGCTGTGGATCAGTACGTCGTGTTCCTCCAAACACTGCCAGGATTACTTTTTTTGTATTTTCCATCATGTCATGTTGCTTAATAAGATTAAACTACACTTGTCTTGTGTGAGGACAAAATGTATCAAGAATTATCACGTGTTAAATATATCCAAGCTGGAGTTAATGAGACTGAAGTGCTGTGATAAAAATCTGGAGGTTAACATGGTGCCATAAACCACTGAACTCGGTGTGTAATCTCGCCCCAGCTGCCCGTCTGCCTGCTTGCGCCATCCACTTGCCCCTTTGCCCCATTGCTTCATGCTCTGTGCTGATGTCATCATCGTGACATCAGAGCCTCGTTTCTTTAATCTCTCACTTCATGTCTTTCCAAGATAGAGAAAATTTGGGAAAAAAGGGAATCGAACAGGAGAAAAAAAGAAACATGATAAACCAGAATACATTTTTTTTTCAATATTTATATATTATTTCATAAATCAGTGTCTCTTCTATCTTGCCTCCTGGTGGTCCAGCGGCAGGATCCTGTGCTCTCGTTGCCGTGGCCCGTGTTCGATTCCGGGGAAGGGAGCTAACCCAACCACTGAAGAGTTAACTATCAGTGCCGGTCCCAAGCCCAGTTTAAATGGAAGGGTTGCGTCAGAAAGGGTTTCACATGATCAAATTTAGACATTTTCTGCTATCCATATGCTTCATACACTGATCAGGCATAACATTATGAGCTAATATTGTTGGTCCTCTTTTTGCTGCCAAAACAGCCCTGACCTGTCCAGGCATGGACTCCACTAGATCTCTGAAGGTGTGCTGTGGTATCTGGCACCAAGATGTTAGCAGCAGATCCTTTAGGTCCTGTAAGTTGGGAGATGGGGCCTCTAACTTACAGAACTTAAAGGATACTTTTGATAGATACTGACCACTGCAGACCGGGAACACACCACAAGAGCTGCAGTTTTGGAGATGTTCTGATCCAGTGGACTAGCCATGACAGTTTGGCCCTTCGTCAAACTCGCTCAAATCCTTACGCCTGCCCATTTTTCCTGCTTCTAACACATCAACTTTGAGGACAAAATGTTCATGATGCCATGATGAGGAGATCATTCACTTCACCTCTCGCTGCTCATGTTATGCCTGATTGGTGTGCATTAAAATACACACTTTTCCTAAGCTGATTAATTGACCTTCTGCTTCTCCTCAGAGGCGAGTGCTAAGACCAGAGACGGTGTCCAGTGTGCCTTCGAGGAGCTGGTGGAGAAGATCCTGCAGACCCCGGGCCTGTGGGAGAGCAGCGTCCAGAATCACGGCGTTCAGCTCGGAGAGCAGCAGGCGCCGAACTACGGCTCCTGCGGCGGATACTGCTCCCTCATCTGACTTCAACAATTCCACCGGACTGAGGCACCAGATCATGAGACGGAGAAAAAAAAAACTATTTCCTGCTCCCGAACGAGAGGCGAAGGCCGGCTCCGTCGGGGCAGCTGAAGGACGTTCACACACTACGTTTGTCCTTCCACTTCGACTATTTCTGTATGGTATTTTATCCAACTTATCATAGAGCTGCGTTGAATTACCGTTTCGCTGTCACTACGTCACTTATACTGAAGCAGAAGGATCGACGCTGACATCGTTCTCCCTCTCTCTCTCTCTCTCTCCCTCTCTCTCTCTCTCTCTCACTTTCTATGGTAATATTCTTGCAGTTTAAAAAAAAAAACAGGGCCATTAAACAGTCAAGAGGGTGGGATTAGTTTCTCCTCTTCGTTTTCCATCAAGCTCCACCCCCTGCTATGTCCCCGAGCCTCTTTGCTTGATCTGATACGACAGATTTCTTTTATCTTTGTAATAATTTCAGGTGTTGTGCCTGCTTGAACCCGGCACCAAACACCATCCAGTTTGCTGTTTATGTAATCTTCCTCTTCGCTTAGCACGCTCCTGCTAGCTTCCTGAGAACTATTCATGCTAAAAATATAAGGAATGCCTTTTATTTTGGAGTTTGTTCTGTCTTTATCGTCTAAGCAGTGATTTAACATATGTAGAATATTCCTAACGTGCAATAACTCGTTAGTTTGTATTCATTCACGGACCATTGATGTGTGCGCTTCAACAGGTAGCATGTGAGGATTTCATTTCTCTCTCTTTCTCTCTCTCTCTCTCTCTCTCTCTCTCTCCTCTCTTTAAATGGCTCATCTTATTTTAGACATGGTGTCGCCTCTGATGGCTGTATTAAAGACCGTCACTTTTAACGTATCTCAATACTAAATCGTTAGAACCGGGTTTCTCTTCAGTAGTTTGTGTCCTGATGAATTTCGTTGACCCTGTTCCTCATCCGTGGAGACAATAAAGGATGCCGTGGCTCGTCACTGGGGTGGAACCGTAACCACAAGTCAGAAAGGTAACTCCTGTACCTTACACAATAGCAGCATTTGTATAGCACACATCAGACTATAAGATCCGTACCGTTAATCCCAGAGTGTCTCTCTCAGAGCGGAGATTTAAACCCCTGATTATTTTAAAGCAGGCATTAGTAATTTCACCAAGTAATATCTTTCACCTGACAACCTGACTGTTGGGATCTGTTTTTAACGGATGTATAAACGATGCTTGAAGCATGTTTCCAGGCTACAGCCTCCTGCTTTTCCTCATACTTAGCCAAACAAATCGAAAGCATGCGCAGTCGCCGTCTCACCGTCGTCCTAACACACGAGCTGAAACTTGTTGAGGCATGAATATGAGAGAGGATGGGTTCAAGCAGACGTGAGTGTGTGTGTGTGTGTGTGTGTGAGACAAGGTACCAATACTGTCTACGGAACCCTGTAATAGAGCTGCGCTTAGCCTGAAGCGTTACTTGAACTTTAAACCAGGATTCACCGACTTTTTAAAGCCATCTGGTATTAATCAGACTCGGACGCGGGTTTCGGACTTTCCTTAATGAAATAAAATAAACCAATCCTTACACTGATCTGCTGTGTTGCATCATTTAACACTAACATTAAAAATTCTTCTTCCTCTTCATCTTATTACTATTATTATGGGCTGTATGGATGTTGTACCTTCAAATTCTCCCAAACGTATCATACATTTCTGGAAACAAACAAATAAAGAAATCTAAACTATCGGTCCGATTGAGTCTTGAGCATGTGGCTGTCTGGATCTTCTGTAATACGGATTGGAAACGTGTCACTCCGAGCATCAGTACTGTTCTCTTTTGCAATAAAATTTCACTTCTAACCGAACCGCCTTATCGTTTTCTGTTCCAGATTTAGATCAGAGTTATATCGACCAGATACACAGATCAGGCCTAACATTATGTGAATAAGACTGATGATCTCCTCATCATGGCACCTGTTAGTGGGTGGGATATATTAGGCAGCAAGTGAACATTTAGTCCTCAAAGTTGATGTGTTAGAAGCAGGAAAAATGGGCAAGCGTAAGGATTTGAGCGAGTTTGACGAAGGGCCAAATTGTGATGGCTAGACCACTGGATCAGAACATCTCCAAAACTGCAGCTCTTGTGGGGTGTTCCCGGTCTGCAGTGGTCAGTATCTATCAAAAGTGGTCCAAGGAAGGAACAGTGGTGAACTGGCGACGGTCATGGGCGGCCAAGGCTTATTGATGCACGTGGGGAGCGAAGGCTGGCCCGTGTGATCCGATCCAACAGACGAGCTACTGTTGCTCAGATTGCTGAAGAACTTAATGCTGGTTCTGATAGAAAGGTGTCAGAATGCACAGTGCATGACGGGTCAGGGCTGTTTTGCCAGCAAAAGGATGACCAACACAATATTAGGCAGGTGGTCATAATGCTATGCCTGATTGGTGTATTCTGATCATTCTGATATGAACCATCAACAGCTTCATATGGTGTTTACTGTCATGTCGAAGGGTCAGATATGGAGCTCTATATGAACACACTGGACACGACAGCTTGCTGGTGCGCACATGGTTTCCACGTTCATTCGTTTATCTTTGCTAAATGCTTCATTATGCTAAAGGTAGCTGGAGTTTAAATGGAAAAAAAGTTAGGTATTTATTATCCATCATATCCAGATCATATTGTGAGGTCTTTTGTGAGAATTTGAGCAAAATGAGCTCCAGATGACCAGAGAGACGGTTCAGTGGACGGTTCAGTCCGACTTGGTGTCCTGTTACTATGGCAACAAGCAGAGTGAAGACCCTAAACATGGCCGTCTTATGGCAACAAACACGAGGATGAGTAGATCCATTCATATTCTGTGTTATTGCAGTGGCATGTGGTTCACCCCCTCGTCTCTTCTATCAATCGGTCGTTCCGTTACCGTGGAAACGCTTGATGGTTAAATACCGCCGACGTGAAGCGGCTGTTTCTGCTGAAAGTATTTGTCTAATGTAGATTATTCGTGATGGCGACGAGGCTCCGACTGCGTGATGGATGTCAGTTTGAACCAAAAACGGAGATATTATGACTGCTCTGGATGTTTATTTTGGTAGATTCCTCTCTCGTGTCTTGTGTGTTAATTAGATCCACATCATGGACTGGGTCTTCTGGAGCATCTGAGGAGCCATGATGAGGTTTTTCTTTTCATGTATCATATATCATTCAATAATATATCGAGTCTGTGAATGAATATACAGAAGCCAGGGCGAAAGTTTGTGCACCCCTAACCATCACACCTGACCATATGTGCTTGTTGAAGACACCATGCCAGAGTTTGATCTTATAAGAAGCTCCACGCTAATGGGAATTTCCACTAGGTTCTGCAATGTAGCTATGGTGATTTGGGAAAGGCCCAGTTCACGCTATGAGGTGACAATGAAGACATGAGGTAATATCTTGTGTCTTCAGTGTTATCTCAGAGTCTATTCAAAATGGACTATAAGGTCAAAAGTATGTGTGCATCTGACCATCAGGCTACAAGATAACACTGAAGAGACGAGATAATATAACAAGCCCGTAAGATAAACCAAGCTCATGAGACAATATCTACTGTCTTGTGTCCTCAAAAATACGTTATAACGCCAAAAGTATTTGTATATCTGACGTCACATGGTCTGTGAGATAACACTGAAGTCCATGAGATAATATAATGAGCCTGTGAGGTAATAAACCAAGCTTATGAGATAATATCTTCTGTCTTTGATGTTATCTCATAACCTGAATATAGTGTCTTGTGTCCTCAAAGTAGACTATAAGGCCAAAAGTTAGTACACATCTGATCATCACACAGATGTATAATATCTTGTGTCTTGTGTATTCAGAACAGACTATAAGGCCAAAAATATGTGCACATCTGACCATCATACAGGCTATGAGAAAACACTGAAGATACAAGATAATATAACGAGCCCATGAGATTATCAACCAAGTTCATGAGCTTATATCTTGTCTTATGTCCTCAATATACACTATAAGGGCAAAAGTTAGTACACATCTGACCATCACACATGCTACAAGATAACACTGAAGACCATGAGATAATATAAGGAGCCTGTGAGATGATAAACCAAGCTCATGAGGTAATATTTCCAGACCTCAAGCTTCTATATTGAGGCTGGTCTTTTCTTCCTATCCTGTTGATCTTTCTCATCTGTCCATAAGAACATTTCAGAGCTGCTTACTGATTAATTTAAAGTTCATGTTAAACCGTCTGCATTCACCTTGGTTGTTGACTTTGACACAGATACACCTACCTCTTAAAGAGCATTACTGATCTGGCCGGATGTTGTGAAGTGTTTTTTCTTCAGCAGGGAAAGGAGTCTTGTCTGAGCGATAACAGCCGCAGATTCCACGTAACATCACACACCTGGTTGTAGGATAGCCGAGCAGCTTACGACGCCTCGGAAAGATCGTAATTACGAGTCGTACGTAACCATGAAGTCGTGATTACGAGTGGGAGATGGGAAAAGTTCATTTATTGAATAAATATACAGAAGCTGCAAGATACGTTCAGGAAACAAGAATATGTGATCAAAAGTTTGTGCACCCCTAAACATCACAGCTGACCCAATGTTCTGAGTTGGGGGGGGGGGGGGGGGGGGGTGTCAGTCAGAGAACAGGGTGGAATAAACAGATGCAGCATCAGTAAGCAGTTTCCAGTTATTTGCTTGGTTTATGCAGCAAGGTACTGAAATACAAGCAAACTGCTTAACATTAAAGCGCGTACAGGAAAGAACCGTTTTCCTATTTTTGTAGTTATCTGAAAGAACATACTCTTGGGTCTTGATCCGAATGAAGTGACTCGAAAGCACTTGATGCCGTAATTACGACTTCCCAGTAGGATTTAAACACACCGGAATTGTTTAATTGCTTAAAGTGGAACAAGTCCTACACCGTTTTCGCCCAAATTAGTCAAATTAAATCTGAAAGTCTGCACTTTATTATTTAACTCCAGCTCCATTATACCATGTTAGGCAGCAAAAATAAAAACCTATAGCGTGTATGCTGAGGACAAGTGCATGGTTGTGATATTTCTCCCAGTCAGGTGTGGTTCTCGAGCTTTTTTTGAGGCCCGTCATACAGCTTCCAGATGTTTTCCCTTCCGAACCATGAACCACTTCAGAAATTTTTAACAATGATAAAGGACAAATTTGTGGAGGGGGAAAAAAAAAAAAAAAATCCTAATGCTGTTGATATAAAGGGTGTAGCTGAAATGCTCTCAGGTGCTGGAAAATGAAAAGCTTACATAAATTATCGACCTTTAGATAAGAACGAAACATCAAACAGCTGTAACACAATACGATCTGCAACATATCTGCTGTCGAGAAGGCTGTTTGATGGTAAGTTCCTCAGACTCGTAATATTTAATATTATCAAGCCGCATAACTGAAACGCACCTCGGGGATCCATTCCCGGACAAATCCTCCGACATCAGAGGAGGTTTAAGATATGAACGGCTGTAAACGTTTCAGTACGGAGCGGAGCGTCGGCGAGATAAGAAACTCTTGTTTAATTCCTTACATCTTGGTTATGTAAGGAATTAAACGTCTGGAGGTGCGTTTTTAAAGGGAAATAATCAAGGACATGGTGGGAAAGTGGAGTTACTGTTAAGACTGCTGTAAATCTGATACTTTTTTTTATAAATCTATAAATGAGTGGAAGTCAGTAGGAAAGAAATCGGCGACCCTGTCAAAAACCGGAAGTTCTTCTTTGTTGTGATCTTCACCTTCAAATGATCCATGTTGATTAATCATGTCTGGTTTTAATATCACCGCTTTTGTCGTCGCTTCCCATAACAAATGAAATTCTCATCTGTACCTCTATAACGGGGCTCGATCTGACCAAAAAGCCCCGACACCGGGAACATTTTTGCATAACGAAACACAGAGTCATCAAGTCATCTGGTTTTATTGAAACGGGAAAATGCTGGAAAGAGGGAAATATTTCCGAGACGATGTTTTGAAACGGGCGAATCTGGTCAGGACTCCGTGAGTGACGAGGATCTGAGTCACGCTTGGTGATTGGCAGAAAGCTGATTACTCACAGGTGGGTCAGAGAGAGTTCAGGAAAAGATTTTCATCAGCGCCGTCTGAGACGGGGCGAGCCGATACGACCCGGCCGACCCTTTCCCCCCGGGGGGCTCGTCCATCATCAGATACACGATGCGACGTTAGTTATGGCTGTAACCTATATCGTAGAAAAATAAAAAAAATAACGAGAAAGAAGTGCGGAGCAAAAATCGTTGGACAATAATCCTGCCTCGGTAAACATTACACTTAACTTAGAAAACGATGAAGGTAAACATGGATATGAATATATTACATTTCGAGCTGGGACGGTCTGAGGATCGCGAAACCTGTCAGAATGAAAATGATGTTCAACACACACAAAAAAAAAACAAGTGGACATCATTATATGATTTGAAGCCAGCGATTCGTTGACGGTAACTGTCCAAACCAAACTTCCATCCATGACACATCGCTTCCTGTTGGTGTTTGGTGAACAGTCTGGATGTCATTAGTCATAATCAGGCACTTGGGGTGAAAAATCCAAATCACGTCTTTAGAAAAATTCCGATTCCAAAACTAACATCCACGTTCAAGTCCTGAAGTGAGAAGTCTCTCGCTGACCGCCTGCCTCCGGCCCCAGACCTCTGGAGCTCTACTGAGGAGGAGCGATCGGCACTTTGACAGTTTTTATCTCCGCTATGTGTGAGGATTTCTGGATGATGCAGCTGGTGGTGCCGGCATGTGCGGTGGCCTCCTCGCTCTGAGCCAGGTTAGTCAGCGCCATGGCGGCGTGGAGTTCGTTCCAGTACGTGGCGCTTTTCCCTCGTACGCCTCCTTTAGGGTTGAACCTGACAGGAGTTGAGCGTTAGTGTTCGGAAACTTTTGGATTAGAAGAAGATTTGGGTGTGTCGAGACATGAGACGTACCTGTCGTGGATCTGGGAGCCACAGTCCATGGATTCTGGAAGAAAAAAGAAAGAGGGTTTCTGTAATTCATTCAAGTTTAAGGTGAAATTTCAGTTCAATTTATGTTACAACTGAATAAAAAAAACAAAAACAGGTAGCAAGAAATCGCAAAAAAGAGTGCAGAGTTGTGTGTTGATACTGACCCTGGAGACCCCTTCCCTAAACCTCTTTCTCCTTACAGAAAGCTTCACCTCACGCATGAGCCGTTACTATAGAAACGATAACGTATTAGAACAAGCGTGATGATATAAACCTGTGATCCAAGCTTGTTACCGGGACTTAATCGCCGATCAGACTCTGTGCACTGATTCAACCAGAAAAAATGAAAACCTACACATTACAATTGATTTCTTTCTTCTTTTTTTTTCCCTGGAGGAATCAGGACACTCTGGAACTCGCTCGCCTTCGACGACATAGGAAATGTTTTGGATGTTGAATCTCATCACGTCGTGTTGAAGTCTCAATATTTTGTCTTGGCAATAAAAACAAAAAAAACAAACAAAACGAGATTAAACAGCTTAGGAGCGAAACCGCAGAAAGCCAGTCTAATGCAAACACAGATTGAAGGAATTGTCTGTCCCGCTGGTGCTGCCCGTGCCGTTGTGTCGATCTGAGCTCATGCTGGCCTTGTTGATTTGCTTGCGTGTAAATCTGAATGTCTGAAGGCATGTGCGTGCTGGCGGGAAAAGCTGCATCTGCGGAGAGTTACAGGCGAATGGCCGTGGGCTGTTTGACCGTGCTCGGGCACTCCGGCCAAAACAAATGCAATTATGTGTGGAGATGGAAAAAGCATATCTGCGCTGTGTCAGGAACACAGACGTGCACTCTGTTCCACCGCTCCACAGCTCATTTGCATCATTTAAGCTATTTTCTTTTGCTTTTTTTCCCCCTATGTGTGTGTGTGTGTCTTTGATTCTCCAAACACCGTTCCCACAAACCCATCTCCGAGGAAGAAAAAAAAACAATTAACAATCTTCTAAAATAATTTTTTTCAGATTTCCAGATCCACGTGTTGGATTTCGAGGCTACGCTGGAGGCGCTACAACACCACACCAGCTTTGCTGCTTTGTTGAAAGTAGCTCTGTTTTTTAAAAAAATTGTATTTTATTGAGGTGCAGGTTAATAAATCTCACGTCGCGCTTGGATCCGCGCTGAAGACTTTCGCCTCCAGATGGATCCAGCAGAACCCGTCCTGGATCTGGTCGTAGGAATTATTTCACACAGGAGATACAGGTAGCGTTTATCCTGCGAGCCAAAGAGGCCTGTTCCCTTTGGAGATCTCCTTTCTCGAGAGGATAACCTGGAGACTGGTTTCCATGGCAACTCCCCTCGCTTAGGACATCAGGCCGCCTGATGACACGCACCGGCTCTGGATACACAAGCGGCCAACTTCTGGGTGTTCTTAACTACATTTCCATCCATCAGCCGTAACGTTAAAACCTCTGACAGGTGCCGCGAATAAGGTTTGATTATCTCGTTACGGTGGCACATGTAAGAGTTGGGGAAAAAAATTAGTCTCTGAGTGAAGGGTCAGTTCTTGAGGTTGATGTGTTGAAAGAAGGAAAAATGAAAAGTTCTGAGCGACTTTGACAAATTGTGATGGCTAGACGACTGGGAGCTGCTGGAAGGATCTGCTGCTGATGTCTCGGTGCCAGATACCAGAGCGGAGAGGTTCTGTCGAGTCCAATTCTCGCAGGTCAGAACTGTTTTGGAGACCTCCACAATTTCAGGCAGGTGGTTTTAATGTTATGGCTGATTTGGGCATGGTCTACTACATTGCTGCATAGCTCGAAAAAATGACAAACCTTCCTAACCTGAAAAACTGAAAAATGGTTCTGGCATTCGAGAAATGTCCAGCATTATAAATATAGTTATTTTCCCAAAGTGGAAACTTTTCACTCCGGTTTCACTGAGACGCTGTGCCGTCCTTTACGTTTCTAACCTAATCTACAAATTGTATCCAAAAAAAAGAAATGAACTTGATTATCAGCATCATCCAAGTCACCAGAGGTAAAAAAAAGAAAAAAATCAAATCCAAATCGAATCATTTCCACGTCCTTTTGATAAAACGTATGTACACTTATATTGCCAAAAGTTTTGGGACATCTGCCTTTACATGCACATGAATGTAATATGGAGTTGTCCCGCCCTTTGCAGCTATAACAGCTTCAACTCTTCTGGGAAGGCTTTCCACAAGGTTTAGGAGTGTGTTTATGGGAATTTTTGACCGTTCCTCTAGAAGCGCATTTGTGAGGTCAGGCACTGATGTTGGACGAGAAGGTCTGGCTCGCAGTCTCCGCTCTAATTCATCCCAAAGGTGTTCTATGGGGTTGAGGTCAGGACTCTGTGCAGGCCAGTCAAGTTCCTCCACACCAAACTCGCTCATCCATGTCTTTATGGACCTTGCTTTGGTCACTGGTGTGCAGTCATGTTGGAACAGTAAGGGGTCATCCCCAAACTGTTCCCACAAAGTTGGGAGCATGAAATTGTCCAAAATGTCTTGGTATGCTGAAGCATTAAGATTTCCTTTCACTGGAACTAAGGGGCTGAGCCCAAGCCCTGAAAAACAACACCTGAATTCAATGATTTGGAGGGGTGTCCCAAAACTTTTGGCAATATAGTGTATGTGTTGAAGGAAGTGGAAAAAATGATCCAAATAAAACTGTTCATCATTTTTGGTTGTTTTAGAGAAAGAATTCAGCCACGACGGCATCTGATTGGTTTTCCTCAGACTGCTAGTCTTGTGTTTTCCCGATCCGATCAAACTAACCAGCCCGAGATCAAACCCTCCGTCTGTCAGATCAGATATATTTTAAAGAAGGCAGAACCTACGACTCTGTAGGTCATCAGACCTCCACGACTGGAGCTGAGAATCTGATACTGGATCCTGGAGCTCTATATTTCATCCTCATGGCATCATTTATTTTTCACTCAGATGCATTTTTAACATATTTGCCCGGTGTTCCTGTGGCGATTTTCCTAAAGTATCTGCTTAGGTTTGTCTTGTAATAATGGAACTACTTCATTATTCCGCTGAAAGCAGCCAGATCAGGGAGGAAAAAAATGTCTCACGAGGGAGACGTGAGAGGGAAAATTGGATTGGGACCTTTCGTGCACACGATTTTTTAATTTTTTCTTTTTCTTTTTTCAAATCGCCTTCGCCTGTAACATCTCCAGCTCGGATTTCTTAAAACAGCACCTGCGCCAAAAGCTACTTTAAAGCATTAATAAATCATTTGACCCTAATTCCTTCGCGCTACCGAAAGGCTCTCTCTTTAGCCTCTGGGGATTGATTGAAGCTCAGAGGACGGAGAAAAGTCTACTTTTTGATTTAAGCGTAATCAATCGCATACTCTCGTAATAAGGTTTAATAGGCGGCGTTGTAATCAAGGATGAGTCCCAGATGCCAAAGTCAGGTTGCGTTTGAGAAAAAAACAAAAACCCTTTGTGGATGTCACGTGAATGAACGGACCTGACGGAATTCCAACTGAAACACAGAGATGACTTACAAATCACACACACAGCGAATAAACCCAAAGCTAGCCTGTGCCACGTTTTCACACTCTGCTGCATTAAGTCAACATCTGACTCCAGGTTTATTGCCTCCTACTGTTGCCTCTGTGGGAAGTCGAACCCTCGTAAGTTCTCCCTCAACCCATTTTGTGTTATTCTCCTACAGATCTGAGCCAGATACAGCACCGGACCTGCAGTAATGGTGTAAAAATATTGACCGTAGCGCTCGGGGAATCTGGTCTGATGTAACTTTCCGTTAGAGTTTCAGCTCCTTGGTTGGTTTGCAGCTGTATGATTGTGTGTAATTAGTCAGGAGTTAACAGTTAATAAACTTCCTGTTGCTGCTGATGGTATTAAAACAGCGTGAAGAGCAGGGATGCATAAATCTACTAACATCCTAAAGACACGTCAAACATTAACGTTCTCCAAAAGCTGGAATGCTGTTTAAGCGTAATGTTGTTTGTGTGATGGATTCAAAAACTAATTCAAATTCAAATGGTCCAGTTTATTATTTGGCACGATGTACAGTATATTGCCGAAAGTTTTGGAACACCCCTCCAAATCACTGAATTCAGGGCTTGGGCTCGGCCCCTTAGTTCCAGTGAAAGGAACTCTTAACGCTTCAGCATACCAAGACATTTTGGACAATTTCATGCTCCCAACTTTGTGGGAACAGTTTGGGGATGACCCCTTCCTGTTCCAACATGACTGCACACCAGTGCACAAAGCAAGGTCCATAAAGACATGGATGAGGGAGTTTGGTGTGGAGGAACTTCACTGTCCTGAACAGAGTCCTGACCTCAACCCCATAGAACACCTTTGGGATGAATTAGAGCGGAGACTGCGAGCCAGGCCTTCTCGTCCAACATCAGTGCCTGACCTCACAAATGCGCTTCTAGAGGAATGGCCAAAAATTCCCATAAACACACTGGGAAGCTGTTATAGCTGCAAAGGGCGGGACAACTCCATATTACATTCATGTGCATGTAAAAGCAGACGTCCCAAAACCTTTGGTAGTACAGTGTAGCCAGTATAATTTAATAACACTATAATATAACACTGTACAGTATAATTTTGTATAGATGAAGCTTGCATTTAATATTACTTTTATACAAGATACAAAAAAAGCCAAGAATGCGTTTGATGTTTTTTCTCCATCTCCAGAACACATTTGAAGGCTCTTTTTTTTTTGTTATCACAGGTTAAGGGAGCAGCGAGAAAAAACAGCACGACGGATAATGTGGCGATGAACAATTTGTCGTTAATGACCGAAGTAAAAACTACAAATGTGTTGCCTGGTTGCCTAGAAACCCCTAAAAAACTTTTGCACTTTATGTAGCTAGGACAACCTTCTGTCCTTGGCTCTGTGGTATTGTTTTGTTTTGTAGCTATACACCGATCAGGCATAACATTATGACCACCTGCCTAATATTGTGTTGGTCCCCCTTTTTGCTGCCAAAACAGCCCTGACCCGTTATGAACTGTGTATTCTGACACCTTTCTATCAGAACCAGCATTAACTTCTTCAGCAATCTGAGCAACAGTAGCTCGTCTGTTGGATCGGATCACACGGGCCGGCCTTCTCTTCCCACGTGCATCAGTGAGCCTTGGCCGCCCATGACCCTGTCGCCGGTTCACCACTGTTCCTTCCTTGGACCACTTTTGATAGATACTGACCACTGCAGACCGGGAACACCCCACAAGAGCTGCAGTTTTGGAGATGCTCTGATCCAGTGGTCTAGCCATCACAATTTGGCCCTTTAGGTCAAACTCGCTCAAATCCTTACGCTTGTCCATTTTTCCTGCTTCTAACACATCAACTTTGAGGACAAAATGTTCACGTGCTGCCTGATATATCTCACCCACTAACAGGTGCCATGATGAGGAGATCAGCAGTCTTATTCACTTCACCTCTCACTGCTCACAATGTTATACCTGCTGTGTATATTGTTGTTGTGTTGTTTTATGTAGCACCAGGGTCCTGGAGAAGCGTTGTCTCATTTCACTGTGTGCTGTGTCAGCTATATATGGTTGAATTGACAACAAGGGCTTCTTGTCTTGACTTGACGCGATTTGAAGTAGCTAGTTAGCTAGTCGCATTTAAAGAGTGCAGTTTTCATGACATGAAGATGAAGACGAAGATGCCACTGTCTACGTTTAAACATAGCTACACGACAAACTGAAGCGTTTTGTTTCATTGACTTTTCTAATCTAATAGCCTAAATATCAAATCTGCTTATCCTGGGTGTATGGGCTACAGATTTCTGCATACTATGATCAGATTAAATCTAATCTAAACTAGTTAGTTATAATTCTAGTTATTAGTTAAATGACCCCTGTTATAGTTAACGTGGGTTTTTTTTGGTGAAACCCCAAAAGATCGATATCCAATGATCTTTCTGTAAACATGTGAAAGTTTTTCCCAGTGTTGCGATCTGAAGGCATTTAGACACGTGTGTTGTTTTTTTTTTCATTCTTTGCTCTCTGTTGTGTCTTGAAACAAAACAAAACAAAAAAATCTCATGTTTATTTGGACTGATTGACTGTTGCTTCCAAACTCCAGACTAACTCCAGCTAACATGATTCAGATGCTTCTCCTGTCAGGTTTGTTCAATCATGACTGGAGTGAAATTCTTTTTAAAGTACAAAAAAAAAATAGCTACAAAAAATATACTATTTTGCTAAAAGTTTTGGGACACCCCTACAAATCATTGAATTCAGGTGTTGTTTCTCAGGGCTTGGGCTCGGCCCCTTAGTTCCAGTGAAAGGAACTCTTAATGCTTCAGCATACCAAGACATTTTGGACAATTCCATGCTCCCAACTTTGTGGGAACAGTTTGGGGATGACCCCTTCCTGTTCCAACATGACTGCACACCAGTGCACAAAGCAAGGTCCATAAAGACATGGATGAGCGAGTTTGGTGTGGAGGAACTTGACTGTCCTGACCTCAACCCCATAGAACACCTTTGGGATGAATTAGAGCGGAGACTGCGAGCCAGACCTTCTCGTCCCACATCAGTCCCTGATCTCACACATGCGCTTCTAGAGGAACGGTCAAAAAATTCCCATAAACACACTCC
This sequence comes from Hemibagrus guttatus, assembly GCA_033459395.1. NCBI lineage: Eukaryota > Metazoa > Chordata > Actinopteri > Siluriformes > Bagridae > Hemibagrus > Hemibagrus guttatus. The sequence continues at coordinate 3,223,994 of JAUCMX010000022.1, read as the reverse complement.
TAAACCTTGTGGAAAGCCTTCCCAGAAGAGTCGAAGCTGTTATAGCTGCGATAAGGGCGGGACAACTCCATATTACATTCATGTGCATGTAAAGGCAGACGTCCCAAAGTCCCTATATATATATATATATAGTAACGTAAAGACCGTGCCGACAAAGCGTGAGGTGCAATACCGCAGACGCGGTCCGTGTGCGTCTGCGGTGCGACTCGTCACTCATTCAGCGGTGAATCTTCATGGAGGAAACAGCGTGAAGTGATATATATATATATATTTTTTTTTATGCCTCTGATGTTTCTCTATAATTCCACTCTGGTTTTGACGAGAATGTTTCCATTCACTTTGCTGCGTGATGAAATGGCAGCGGGTTTAGCGGCAACGTCCAGACGCGCGCCAGCTCTCCAGACGTGCCAGAGAGAGACACGTTAAACTGTTTAGCAGGATTCTCTCCCTCTCCCTCTCTCTCTCTCTCTCTCTCTCTCGCTCTCTTTCTTTCTCTTTCTCTCCAGCTTGTTCTATATGTTTAATGTGATCTTTCGAGTGGATAATAGGATTTTTCTGTTCTGTTTCGCTGGGCTGCGCTGGGCGGCCTGTCAGTTTGACTGAAAACAGTCTTGGTGCGTGGCAGACACTGCAGTATGTGGAAAAGTACTGAAATCGGGTGCCGTAAAACTGATAGATTTGGATAGCTGAAGAAAGAAATAAGGCAGAGCACAGAAAGAAACTTCACAGCAGGAAAGCGTCAAGCGAGCTTCGAGTTATTTATTTCATTATTTATTTATCGGAAAGCCTCGCTCTGGAAGCAGGGCGAGTTCTGGATAGGCGTAACGCAAGCAGTGCGTCAAAATTCAGACGTGTACATTATCCTTTTTTTTTTTTTATCTGTTATGTGGATTCAGTTCACGTTCAGCCTCATAGACTCCCTTTTTTTTTCCCCTTTTGGATCCGGAAGGCAAATTTCTCTAGCATTTACATCGAAATGACCGTTTGTGCTTTGTCACTGTAAATCCCACGACCACAGACGTCTCGGTTATTTTCAGAAAGCTGACCAGTGCTGACCTTAGGGAAGAATTCTCATCATGCCTGTGCCACGTACCTCGCTCCAGCTGAAAAGGGAATTTTCTGCATGTAAGTCGTGATAAGATCCGGGAGATAACCGCCGCTGCTCTTACGCCCCGTTAGAAAAATGTGAAGCGCCGACGCTTTTGCGGTCGGATACCTTGTTTGGCTCACAAGCCACCCAAATAACTTTCTTCAATTACAAGTTCCAAAACGGAGAACATTCCTTAATTGTCCAGAACTGTTCCATAATGGCAAAGGGACAAAACCAACAGAGCAATAGAACATTCATGATATAAAAAAAAAAATATTAAAAAGGGGGTCTGTGGTGGAAATTATGCAAAGGATGAATTAAAAGCCCACGGCTGTGGCCTGACAGAAACCTTTCTCCATCCCAAGACGTTAGCAGGTGTTCCTTTAATCTACGACGCCAACGGAGTAACAGGAGTTTCCACGAAAACTGAAAAAAAAAAAAAAGTCCAACGATGGCACGAATACGTTGTGAAGCAGCACGTCATCGTGGAGATGGTCGTCGTGGGACTTCGTTATGATTTTTACGTCGTTATAATTTTTTTTATTAAAAAAATACACGCCATTATAATTTTTTGAAATAGGCTGCAGCTGTTAATGCGAGTAAAATCTTCCAACAACAGTCGATAATTAATGGAGGACTTAAACACGACATGCGAAGTGTTTTATTCCAATTGCTATACCACAATTCTTTTATTTATTTATTTATTTTTTTTTATCTCTGTCCATGACAAAAACGCAGCTTGTCGTGTTAAAGAGAAACTGGAAAAAGTGCTCTGTCCTGAAGACTTAACGTTTACTGTTACAAAGTGCTGACACTGGAGACTCCTTCCGTAAATGACAATAAACCTTTCCTTACAGAAAACCAAACCATATCAACAGATCCAACTTTGCCTATTAGCTTGTTAATTCAGCGCCAGGGGATGCAAGCAGGATTAGCAAGCTAATTTGTGAGGCTGGATCTATCATTGATATCATCAATAAAGTTTATCTATCTATCTTACATGTTTTGCCATAACAGCACATCCTACAGTTTTTTTTTTTTTCTCTTATATTCAGTATAAACAGTATAAACTATTCAGTATAGTTTTATAGAAATCAAGATGGATGACTACATTGAATTTCTTAATGAATATAACTTCTAATAACCAGGACACTTCTCTGGCTCTGACCTGTGCGGAAGCTGAAGTTGGCCTCGGTTTCAGAGGACGAAGGCGACAGGAGCTCGTCGTCGTACTCGTTGGAGCTGAAGGAGCCGGAGTGGTTCCTCTTGCGCGAGTCCGTGTTGGAGGCCATGACGTGCCGCAGGGAGTCGTTGAGGTAGCGGTTCAGCAAACTGCTCTTGTACTTTGGCGGGGAGACGTAATCGAGGCCTCGGCTCTCCTGGATCACGCTCTTGTGCGTGGGCTGGCTGGACTCGGATTCGCTGGGCTGGAGCTGGAGAGGGTTCTCACCATCTGGAACGACAAGAGATCATGTATGATCTCTATATACATACATACATACACATGGCGTAAATTTTCTACATGGGAAATCAGGTTCTTGGAAGGTTGCTGGAATGATAAGGGGTTTTCCTGAAACCTGATTTGAATACACAAGGCTATTCTAGCGTTCAACATAGAACCTTTACCAAAGAAGTCCCTTCAGCCAATCAGAAACAAGTATTTTCCTGCCTGCAACATAACATTTCTTACATCTTATATTTACATTTTTTAAAGTATGCAACCAAGATGATTAAAGAGGTTGTGAGGAAGCTCCAGCTGAACAGTAATTTGTCACAAAAACAGTAATCTGTCATGAAAAGGGCGTGTCAGTGAGTCAAAACTCTTGCGGCGTAGAGCTTGTGATATCCTGTATCTCCTTGGACCTATCAGTAGCCTGGTCTCCAGGACAAGCAGATTGGCACAGATGTCCGGGGTCATTAGTTTGTTTTATTAATTAAAAAATTAAGTGTTCAGCAGATTTGTTTTACATGACATGCTGCTTTTATTTTGACATCATTGGTGTAACTACAGCTGCTTGTTAGCTCGTCGCTCTAAATCCCCCAACCTGCTGCATGCACTAAACACCTCAGCAGATCCATAGATTAGTTAGCATGAACAGCTGAGAGACGATCATACAGAAGTCATATAACTCCTCTGCTACTATATTCACCATTCGCTGGCTAAACCTAGCAAGGCTTGTAATAATATGTAATATCTTTTACATACGAGGTGTGGACAGATTGTGATGTACACCGATCGGCCATAACATTATGAGCAGTGACAGGTGACGTGAATAAGACTGATGATCTCCTCATCATGGCACCTGTTAGTGGGTGGGATATATTAGGCAGCAAGTGAACATTTTGTCCTCAAACTTGATGTGTTATGCCTGGTCGGTGTATATACTAGCTGAATGTTTGTGTGATGACACTTAAATAAATGTTCTTGTTTCATTTAAATGCATTTATCTAGCTAACTAGCCACATTATTACTTTATGCTAGCTCACTTTTTAAGCTAGTCAGGCTCCAGGATACCAAAATATAGGACTAGGCAACATGGTCTTCGGTTTTAGTTTACCTAATAAACTGCTGATTTGTCCACATTGTTACGAGTCATTTTATGATATAAAATAAATAACTAGACGTGAGTTACGGTGCTCTGGGCGTGTAAACCTCATGCTATTGTCAGTTTTCTTTCTTACCCTCAGAAGCAGAGTCGTCGCTGCTGATGCTGAGCCTCTCGGCGTTGCCCTGAACGTATTTGTTGTATAGTTTGATGCGTAAAGCCCAGCTCAGGTCAGGTTGTCGCACCGTGTTCTTCAGCCTGCGGCGTGCGTTAGCGAACCAGTTCGAAACCTGCAACGTAATAGGTTCGCTTCCTTATATAACAATTACTGTGAATGAGAGAGTTTACCGTGGAGTTCACATCAGTGCATTAATGTCATTAAAACACCAGATTTTCCTTTTACATGTTTTGTGTCTTAGTCTTTAGGAAAGATCTGATTGAAATGCGCTCAAATATAAGTGCCACCTTTGAGGCTCACCTGAACCAGGGTCATGTGGGAGCCGAGGGCGAGCAGGATCTTCTCGGTTTTGGTAGGATACGGGTTGTCCCTGTGTTTGTACAGCCACTGTTTCAGCGGCCTAGCCATGTCTTGAAGAGCCTGACGCTTGTGCCGCACTTTCCCTCCACTCA
>JAUCMX010000022.1:3184728-3214728 GCA_033459395.1 Hemibagrus guttatus | reverse complement strand
TAGTTCCTCAGCACGTCCCGCCATGACTTCCTGATTACGCTGCCAATTTCAAAACACTACCACGAGGCGTTTTATGCTTACAGTTCTTCAAGCATCTTGTTGATGAAAAACGTCTGCGGTAACTCAAACAGCCACCTTTTACAACCGTGGTGAGAAGAGAAGCATCTCAGAAATGCTCAACATGTCAAACCTTGATGTTTAAAACAGCAGTTCACTCCTGTCAGCTAAAAACAGGAATGTGAGGCAACAGTGGGCACGGGATCAGGAAAGTGGGTAGAGGAAGATTGGAAAAAGGCCATATTTCTGGACCGTATTTTTGAGTGAGGTCTGAAAAACATTCTGGAAAATAAACATACTTTGTCAAGTTCAAGGTCAAGCCCAAAAAGATTTACTGTTGCATTATAGCAAATAGAGACACTCTGATGAAGCGATTTGTATGAGAAAATGCAGTTATGTGGCTGTAGAGCCCTAAAAACAGCTGTCCAGATTTTTTTTTTTAGACATTTTTATGAAAAACACCAGACAATGCAACTTTACGGTACCAATTTGGAGGTGACGAGAAACCGCAAGCTTTGAATCCAGAAAGTTCTGTAACAGACAATAAAATGATGGTGTATAATTATAATATGCCATGGAATCAATATGAAACAGCCTCTTAGTCTGTTAAATTTAGAAAGACGTATTTCATCACTCCATCCAGCACCGTTCCCTTCTTTGGTTTCATGTTTAATATTTAATTAATATATTTATTTTCTTTTTATTATTGACCTTTTTGCTTCTGCCAGATTGTCTTAACACTGGACTGACATGAAATCCAGTGAAGTTTGTCTGGAAAATAAGCATTTTAAAGAAAGAAGTGTGTGGGGTGGGGAGAAAGAAAGAAAGAAAAAAGAAACTATCCCTCTATCGGGACATATTTTGTTTATTTTTGTAAATTTGCTGCGTTTGATTGGCCGGAGGTGGCTGTTGCGTCTTTTAAACAGCACGTTCACACTCTGTGTAACGGAAAGTGCTCTCTCTCTCTCTCTCTCTCTCTCTCTCTCTCTCTCTCTCTCTCTCTCTCTCTCTCTCTCTCTCTCATAACCAGCTCCACATGTGTTATCTAAATAAGCACCACGCCAAGACGGCTCACTTTTCTCCTCCTGCTGCTAGACAAACGTGTGGATTAGCTTGTCATTGGCTTAGACGTAACTTCTGTGTCAAATTGCTACTGACACATAAAATATTCACCCCATTCATGTCAAGGAAATACAGTTACACTCAGTTATATTGCGTGACTCTCCGCCCTCTTTCATCAGCGTGAGACGCCATTTTGCCAGAGGGCTTCTGTCTTCACTGCTGTCTCAATGTTCACTGGAATTAACTGACAGTCTTCATCTTATTTTATATATATATATTTCTTTATCACACTCGTTCTGGCACTTCACGCCTTTTATCTGAATTTTCCTCAAGGTTTATAATACATCCTAAATGTTTTTTTTGTTTGTTTTTTGTTTTTTTAAATACCAGAAATTCATACATCTAACGCTCACCAGAGAAAAGCGAAAAGAACACATAATAATAAACTATAAACATAAATCCATCCATGTTTTAAGGTTTTAAATAAACTGGTGTGGTTATGAATTCATATACTGCTGCTGAAAGATCTATTTCATGACCTCAAACTGCTTACCTTGTTGAAACGGATTATTGTGGCTAAAGGAAGCTAAACGTGTAAATAACTCATAAAATTCCACTTTATTTCAATCTGGGAATGAAGCACAGGGACATACTGGGGCCACTGGTGTTGTGACATGGATATATCTTTAGCCCACGTGACCTTAATCGAGTTCTCAAGGCAAATAGACTTTTACATCCGTTCACACCAAATAATTAGCTGGAAGCTAATTAGTATGACGTTCCAGTGCATTGACATTGGAGACCCCTTATATAAATGCTAAATAATCGTCATCTCAGTCACTTGTGTATCACTGCGTATACGACAAAATGTCCAAGCAATATGAAAAACGAGTAAGACAAATTAGAAAATGATGAGGATGAGGGAAACGTATTGAACATGCTCGTAATGTGATTTTAAGTGTTAGAACAAGTAATATTACAAAACATTATTCACTCAGCCTGCCGTGATTTCATTTCCATGTGTGTGACCAGCGAGCCTTGCGTTTTCTATTCTCATAATGTCACATCACTAATCAACTATCTGCGAAGTTAAATCCCATTAAATCCCTTTTGCGTCATTTTTCTCTTCGCTAATAAATCAATGGGGCTGAATATCATCCACAGAGTCCAGTAAATGCAGCCTGATGACCGGCTTACATCAGCACCATCTTCATGTCGGAGCTGTTTTGCCCATTAACCGTGGGCAAACCCCCGAAACAAAACATTGTCGGATTTGATTAATGATCTTTTCTCACCTTATATGAGGTTTCACACCTGGTTGGCTCGAGTCTAATTTGAAGTCATGTGATCTTTAGGGTATGTTCCTTCAATTTAAACACTGGAGTCAGGGGCAGCAAACTGCTCCAATACAGGAAGCAGATCACCGAATACACTTAAATAAACAAACAAATAAATAAATAAACAAACTGTTTCTTTAATAAAGAAGCTATTTTTCTCTGCGCAATATCAAACAACCTTCCATTAAACATGAAAAAGATTTGTTTACTACTATTATTAATACTACAACTACAGCTGCAACTACTATTGCTACTTCCACTGTACTATTAACATCACTACATCTAGCCATCATAGTAACTTCTCTCTAAAAGGGTAGTATTACTACTACTGTACTAGTACAACTAATATCACTAATACTAGTACTACTGCACCTACAACTATTATTACTACTATATAATTAACATTTTCCATTACATATGAAAAAGATTCATTTGGAACTCAAATAATGTATTGTCAGTTCACGTGATGTGTACAAAAATGTATTTACTCATCATATTAACGTCTTTCAATTACTACTAACTAATAATACCATAGTAATAATACTAATAATAACTAATAATATTATAGTAACTAATATTACTATACTACTACTACAATTACTAAACTACTATCACTACTTCTACTACTAGCACGACACTCCTACCACTCCTAACTATACTATCACTACTATTACTACTACTACTACTAATCCTAGTACTACTACACTCCTACTACTCCTACTAATACAACTATAATGTACTACTGTTACTACACTTCTATCACTACTATACTATTACTACTACTACTACTACACCTCTACTACGCCTATACTATACTACTATACTGTACTACTGTTACTACTATACTATTACTGCTACTACTACTTTTACTATACTGCTATTACTACTATTATAATACTACAATTACAGCTACTGCTACTATATTATAAATACATTACTACAACTACTATGACTATTACTACTACAACTACTTCTACTACTTCTGCCACAACCAAAACTATAACCACTACTATTATTACTTCTATTACTACTAATACATTTATGGCTACTACATCTATTACTACAATTAACATACTACTACTACTATGACTATGGCTACTACTACTACTACTAACAGGGCGGGTGATGCAGCAGGTAGCATTGACACCTCATAGCGTCAGTGCTGTGGTGTTTTATTTTTATTTATTTATTTATTTATTTATTTATTTTTTACATGTTTTCTCTGTGTCTGTTTGCGTTCCCTCCGTGTTCTCGGGTTTCCTCCACAACTTGAGGCCCGTTTTCCTGTGGGTTCACCCTGACCAGGATAAAGCAGTTACTGAAGATCAAAGAAGATTTTTTTGGGGTTCTTTATGAATATTCATGAGGAGTGGGAGGGCTCAGTGAAAACAGGCTATGAGTTCGAGAGAGAGGAAGATTCAGGAAGCATTGAGCAAGACATTAATATGTAGAAGGAGGGGTTTTTAGGAATGAAACTAACTTGAATTTTGATTTCTAGACGAGAAATAATACGGAAAGTATTATTAATGATAGTAATAATGATATAATGCACTTTTTGTTAATAATTTGATCTAATATTTGGCTTATGATGGAAGCATTTTTGGCATTTTTAGCTTGGACTATTTACCTCTTCACTGACTAGCATACAAATGTTTATGATAATTTCTTAAAATTACGACTGAAACCGCTATTTGATTAGGTTTAATAAGAGATGTATATCTAGGATTAAATACAACAAGAACCTGTGAAACAGGTCAACCAGCACATCAGCAATCAGCACTGGCTGAATCGTAGTCAGTTAATAATAATAACATTAATTACACGAGAAACAGCGTTTCCTGGATGTGACCCGCTGTGTGGTTCTTCCTGTAGTTTTTATTTTAAATAAGAACCCTGCACGAAAAACACTGCGAGGTTTCATTCAGAATCACTGCAGCGTTTTTTTTTTTTTTGTTGTTTTTTTTTTTTTCTCGCCGGTGTTATTTCAAGGGGTGCGTTCAAAACCTAATTTAAACAAGCGTTCAGATTCGCTGTTACAATCTCTGGCAGCTGGACTCTGCTCTGGCCTCCAAATGCCGTTTAACTTTGGTTGTGGAGCGGGATTTTCTACGCAGCGCAATAACTAAATGAGACATTGTACATAAGGGAAAATGAAGTATTAATGGTGTAATGCAGCTGTAAATGGACATCTTGTTTCCAGACTCGAGCGATATTATTGGAGAAATAAGAGCTGGATTAATGTGATAGCCACTTCTAAGCATCCGCTTATCCATCTTTCTCAGGGCATTGCTTTTAAGCTTTTATACATCTTTTTAAGGCGTTTTAAGGTGACTTTATGGATGAAAAATAATAATAATAATAATAGTAACCCTGGTTGTAAGAGCCAATGCCCAGTGTGACTGTGCTTTGATGAATTGCTGTATGAACACACAGGGCTGTGCCACATGTGCTCCCTAAAATCCCTGGGTGTTTAAATGCTGTAGTAACTATATCATATAATTATGACTTTAGCCATCAATCATTCTTTTCATACTAATGCATCATTAACCCAACAAATAGTTCCCATATGTTCCTCCAAGCCCGAGCGCTTTCCCGTGGACTCGCTCTCCACATGCGTCCTTCACCTCACAGGCTTCTCCGTGTTTCATGGATCAGGTCATGTTTGTTAGTCAAGAAGCCCATCCATAATTCAATATTTGGAGACTCCGCAGGCTTTTCTCCATCCACCAGTTCCTGAGCAGTTCCTGAGCGGTTCCTCAGCGGTTCCTGAGCCGAGCTGTAAACACCACTTCAGGCTCTTTGAGTTACCACGGGACGTAATCAGACCTGACAGCCGTCGACTCACTTGTCCCGTTCCAGCACTTCTTTGGAAGCTTTTTGGTGTGAGAGAGTGAGTGTGTGAGTGTGTGTGTGTGCGTGTACATTCAGCCGTAACTCCGTACCGGAATCCCCTGTAGCACATTAACTTCTCCTTACTTAGCATCATGCTGATTTCCGCCCGCGCACTATTTTATGCCTTTCACGCCCAATTGACTGTGTGCTCCAGAGTAGAGGGAGGTTTTTTTCCGAAAAAACTCGTGGCTCCTTATAGCACGGCACTCTGCATTGTTGATTCATTTTCCATAACAGCCGTTCCAACGCTGGGGCCTTCGTTTCCATAGTAACCAGATGACTCCACATAACTGTGCTGTTATGATATTGTTGATATTTGTTATAAAGAGATGCTTATTTAGCATTTAAGGAAGGAGTCTCCATTGTCAGCACTTGATTTTGTGGGTGCGGGTTTGAGCATTTATATTATGAACAGCAGCTATGCTAATTCCTCTCTACCTGCTTCTCTTTTTCTAGCTATCCTGAGGATCTACCAGCTCCAGTTGGATTCTGCTTCATGAAGATTTCAGACCTTCAGTGAGAAGAGGCCGAGCTTGCGAGGATCCTGAGGCATCTAGAGACCTACCAGCTCCAGTTGGATTCTGCTTCATGAAGAATTCAGACATTCAAGGAGAAGATGCCAACCCCATTAGGCTTTTGATGACAACAAGCTCCTAATCAATACACAAAATAACATTCTACATATGCTGGATCTCCATCATTGAGCATTTGAAGGCTTCAGCGTTGGTGTTGAATCTATAATGAACTCAGATGTTGAGCTAATTTATGAGTTGCTCAGGAGCTCCTGGATACACAACTCCAACTGACTGTATATGACTGTAGAAAGGACATTATTAATAATCACACTCTCCGGTGTTTATGATAATTCACACTCTCTGGTGTCACCCAAATGAGGATGAGGTTCCCTTTTGAGTCTGGTTCCTCTCAAGGTTTCTTCCACTTACCATCTTAGGCAGTTTTTCCTCGCCACAGTCACAGGCTTGCTCAGTAGGGATCACAAGCTTGCTCATTAGCGATAAATAGAAATAAGCTGGAATATGAGTCTAACATTAATCTTGAACTTTTTGTACTATATTTCTTATGTGCTGTAAAGCTGCTTTTAGACAATGTCCATTATTAAAAGCCCTATACAAATAAAATTGCATTGAATTAAATAGAATAAATAGCAAATTGTAATCATTGGATAATTAAGAGGGAAACCCTGTTAAACCCATCAGGATGTGCTGTTATAGGAAAAAAATGCACTTCAGTGTGACACTCGATCCGCTCTGTTAATTATTTTAAAATAAACGTTTTCACTAATTAGACTCATCATGCTCCATTTTCTACTAATGATGTACATAACACGAGCTCACCTGCAATTATGGGTCTCCTTATTGTCACTCGTGTCTCTCTAGCTGCTTGCCCAGCAGCCCAAATGGAGAATAATGAGACACGTGGCCGGTAATGAGTGTCCGGATGGTGGTGAGAAGGATGACGGCGTAATGGTGCGATCCTGAGCTGAGCGCTGTTCCAAGCTCCAGTTGGTCCGAGAGTAAAGCAGCTGCTTGGCCTCGACTGTAACCGAGTGGCACCACAGAAGCGTATGGATTATTCATTTACTTTCCCGATATTAGGTCATTAATATTTTGGAAAGCATTTGGGCAAAGCTACCTGACTTACGTTGGCTTCGTGCTCTAGTGTTTCGTTTGGATTAATAGGCGCCCTGTTCATCATCCACCTTTTACTGTCATCTCTATTTATCACGTCTGGAAATCCTTCTGCGCCCTCCCGATATACTCGAGCGTACCAAGCTAAACAAGCAAGAGAGGATAATCCTCCTCCAAAGAAGGCCATCCAAAATGAAAGAGCAGACATACAAATTAGGATATTTCTCTACAGAAAATGAATCTCCCCCATCACGGTGGAATAACACAACATCTGGCTGTGAACGCAGGAATTTTGTAAGTTATTTTTTAGTTTAGCAGCTAGCGAGGCAATTTGTCTCGCAGACCTGCCAAGTTTTTCGACTTATATGTACAACAGTTCGAGAGGTTCGAGAACTTTCCAGCATGAGATGCAGTCTGGCTGCCGTGGAAGTCAAGGTTCTGGGACTTTTTTTTTTGTTAACAATGGCACTCAGTGGCACCGCTGTGGTGAATCTAGGCTATACTGTACACTGGATGAGCTTTGATAGGGGAAAAAAAAAACACGTGACTAGCGAGGAAACGAATTTCTAGCCATTTCTAGTCACAGTGGTAGCTAGCAAGAATTTAGCCATCTTTAAGCAGACTGACATTTTTTTACCATCATGTTTTGTTTTTATCATGTTTGTTAAACTGTTTCCTTACACCACATGAGCTTTACAGCAACATAACCTTGACAGTAAATAAAACCACGTCCATGTCGTTTTAGCCGTCGTTTATATTTATGATTCCTTAAAGTTGAGTTGTTAAAGGCATTTTGGCTCTTTCCCAGAATTTCCCGGAATTCAGCCTTCTGAGCGTCTAAGGTTTTTTCCAGACCATCATTCCAGACATTTACACAGTACGTATGTAAGGAAAGGTTCGACTACCTTTAGACATGGCAATGTCTCTCTAGAACTGCTAGTGCCTTGTATGTGCTAGATGTGGCCACAGTTACACCAGTATCTGAAGCTCACTAGATCCAAAGAAAGAACTTAAAATGTATAAAGCACGTCATAGCTCAGAAAATATCCTACAAACATTCCATAACTGGGCCACGAGAGTGTAAAAAGTCACTCCAGGTGACCTCGGGCTCTCGCACAGATCAGGAAAATAAACATGCCTGAATCACTAAGCTGAGAATACATACAAGCAAAAACGCTAGAGTCACTGATTCGCACCTCCTCTGAGGATCCACACGTCCAACCTAAACCCACTCGAGCCACTGGAGAGGAACCTGACCCGTTCCTGGACTGCACTCGGTGTTAAAAAGTGCTCAAATCTGCTTCGGGCTTTCAGTGGATTATATTCTCACTTTCCTGTATCTCTTTGACGTGTCAAATCTAACGAGGACGTGACCCAAGAACACCCGGGAGAGGAAGTGTCCTGTTTTCGGAATCACGTCTCACTTAAAAATGGCCGTGTTACAAGAGCCACATAAAACAGTGTTTTGCTTGGAAATCAGGTTCCGTCCCGTCCGTGCCAAAATATACTCACTTCATCCATAGAAGACGAAACGCTGGTTGTGACCACAATAAATAGTTCTCATTAGGGTTATATTTAAAGAGCATTAATTGCAGCCTTATTTCCGCAAAATGGAGCATCAGGGGAACTGACTCACTGATCTGTTTTCAATTTGTTTTTAATATATTTTTGATATATTTTTAATATAGGTTTCATTTTCGTCAATGCCACATCCAACCTTGTCAACAACAGTGTGACAAATGTTTTTTTTTGTTTTTTTTTACATGATTTTTAATTTAATTCTCTCTTTTAATGCATAAACTTGATCTGACGATGTAAGTGATCCAAAATCTCAACCACAGACAGGAAACACAGGAGAAATCCAGTTTTCTGCTGACTGTATGCACACGTTAAGGTTTATACGAGGAGAAGAGAATCTACACACGTGAATCATCAGCTTTGTTTCTTTAACAATGCTGTCGATTTGAACAATGAAGAACAAATATTATCTTTTTCTTCGAAAGCAAAATTCACATTTTAAAGAATTCCTCTGCAAGTGCACTGCCTCGTCGATTCAGAGCCGTTAAACAATGCTGGCCTGTCTGCAATCTGTCTGAAATCCCTCCACAGCCATTATGCAGTTTGCACAGCCATTTCCAAAGCGTACATATATAACCTATACATACTGTCCACAGGGCCCGTGCCAGAACCATGAGGAAAAACACATTTTTGTAATCCCAGATTCGGGCCGAAGGACCAATCGAGCGTTTTGGTCAGAGGTGAACTTGAGGTCTCCGTGGCTCTTTATGTTCTCTCTGGTTCTAGTCCATTAAACGTTGTAGGCCTGTGGTTCTGCTCACACGCCTTGCCGACGTCCTGCACCGATACCAACCCTTCGGATGATGCCGTAAAAAACCGTCCCAAAGAAAACACCAGCGTTCCAGAGCAGCTTCATTATCACGCCAGTGTGTGTGGCAAGGTGAGAGTCTGAGAGCCGAGGGCTACGACTCCATGCCACTCTTACAAGAGGTGTTTGTGTGTTTTGGAAAGCGGATTAATAAAATAAAGCTACGATCCAACTACATTTCTACACTTTGCAAGAGAAAGGCGTGTGTTGAGGGAAAACGTTAGACGGTGTCGACGGACGCTGTTAGGATATTTTTCTTGTGTGTGGAGGGTGAATAGGAGCAGACGGTTAGCTGGTCAACTGGTTTTACATGAGAAAAAGATCCGAGTCCTCCGGCAGGAAGGTTATTATTTACCAAGGCGCAGCTGAATTCTTGGTTATGATTGGTCAGAAGATATAAAGGTTCTGCAGGAACCTTCTGCAGGAACAAGGGAAAACACAGGTTTCTATTAAATGCGCTTATTATTAGCGTTGCTATGGTAACACTCATATAATGTGCCTCAAGTAACTAATTTACTTTTTATCCATTTGTAGATACGTTTAATACTGAGGAAGATGAATAAAACATGTTTATAGAAGTTAATGCTCTTTATTTATCTTTGACAAAGTGAGAACTTGTTTCTTCTATAAGATGAATAAATTACTTCAGCACTTCATCAGGACTGTTCAAAGAAAATATTCAATGACAAGATGTGCAGCTGTTACCATAGTAAGTATACCAGAACAAAATCTGCAGTTGTGTTACATGTAGTAACTGCAATTTGTACAAAATATGCAGTTGTATTATATGTAGTAACTGTAACAAAGAAATGTGTAACTGTGTTACATGTAGTAACTCTAACAGTACAAACTGTGTAGTTTTGTTACATGTAGTAACTCTAACAGTACAAACTGTGTAGTTTTGTTACATGTAGTAACTCTAACAGTACAAACTGTGTAGTTTTGTTACATGTAGTAACTCTAACAGTACAAACTGTGTAGTTTTGTTACATGTAGTAACTCTAACAGTACAAACTGTGTAGTTTTGTTACATGTAGTAACTCTAACAGTACAAACTGTGTAGTTTTGTTACATGTAGTAACTGTAACAGTACAAAATGTGTGGTTGTGTTACATGTAGTAACTGTAACAGTAAATGTGTGGTTGTGTTACATGTTGTCATGGATGGTTTGGCTAAATTCCCTGTTGGAACACTAGGGGGCATCCAGCGAGGGTTTGTTTAAGTCTGTGCCATGTGTCTTTTGTTTTTGTGTTTTGACGTTTGCCCTGCCTGATCCTTAGCCTGTTCCCGCCTCTGTACACATGTCCCTCGTGTTGCATTGATTATCTCCCCTTTTTATATTGGTTGTCTTGCATGTGTTGTTTGCTAGTCCTCATCGTTATTGTGTGTCTTTTCTGTTGTTGGGACTTCGTGTTTGGTTTTCTTCCTAGTGTTCCTGTTGATGTGTTTGCTTAGTTTTGGAATAAAACCCCTGTTTCATGTCTATCCCTGCACATGGGTCTGATTTCTCCTGCCTGGTACCACTGGCCCATCACACATGTAGTAACTGTAACAGTACAAAATGTGTAACTGTGTTACATAAAGTAACTGTAACATTACAAAATGTGTAGTTGTGTTGTAATAACTGTAATAATGCAAAATGTGTAAATGTGTTACATGTAGTAACTGTAACTGTACAAAATGTGCAGTTTTGTTACATGTAGTAATTCTAACAGTACAAAATGTGTAACTGTGTAACATGTATAATAACTGTAACAGTACAAAATGTATAGTTCTGTTACATGTAGTAACTGTAACAGTACAAAATGTGTAACTGTTACATAAAGTAACTGTAACATTACAAAATGTGTAGTTGTGTTGTAATAACTGTAATAATGCAAAATGTGTAAATGTGTTACATGTAGTAACTGTAACAATACAAAATGTGCAATTGTGTTACATGTAGTAACTGCAACAGTACAAAATGTGTAGTTCTGTTACATGTACTAACTGTAATAGTACAAAATGTGTAACTGTGTTACATGTAGTACCTGTTACAGTAAAAAATGTGCAGTTTTGTTACATGTAGTAACTGTAACAGTACAAAATGTGTAACTGTGTTACATGTAATAACTGTAACAATACAAAATGTGCAATTGTGTTACATGTAGTAACTGTAATAGTACATGTGTAGTTCTGTTACATGTAGTAACTGTAACAGTACAAAATGTGTAGTTCTGTTACATTTAGTAACTGTAACAGTACAAAATGTGTGACTGTGTTACATGTACTAAGTGTAACAGTACAAAATGTGCAATTGTGTTACATGTAGTAACTGTAATAATACAAAATGTGTAGTTCTGTTACATGTAGTAACTGTAACCGTACAAAATATGTAGTTCTGTTGTTATAACTGTAACAGACAGTACAAAATGTGCAGTTTTGTTACATGTAGTAACTGTAACAGTACAAAATGTGTAACTGTATTACATGCAGTCACTGTAACTATGCAAAATGTGCAGTTTTGTTACATGTAGTAACTGTTAGTTAGTTAATGCTTTCGGCTGCTCCCTGTTCGGGGTCGCTACAGCAGACCAACTGGTCCGCACATCAACTTGGCAAATGTTTTACGCCGGATGCCCTTCCTGACGCAACCCTCCCATTTTTCCGGGCTTGGGACTGGCACTGCATCCAGTGGCTGAGGCATTGGCTGGGAATCGAACCCGGGCCTTCCGCATGATGGGCGAGAAACCTACCAATGAGCCACCAATGCCCCACATGTAGTAACTGTAACAGTACAAAATGTGCAATTGTGTTACATGTAGTAACTGTAATAATACAAAATGTGTAGTTCTGTTACATGTAGTAACTGTAACAGTACAAAATGTGCAATTGTGTTATATGTAGTAACTGTAATAGTACAAAATGTGTAGTTGTGTTACATGTACTAACTGTAATAGTACAAAATGTGCAATTGTCTTACATGTAGTAACTGTAACAATACAAAATGTGCAATTGTCTTACATGTAGTAACTGTAACAGTACAAAATGTGTAGTTCTGTTACACGTAGTAACCGTAACAGTACAAAATGTGCAATTGTGTTATATGTAGTAACTGTAACAGTACAACAGTACAACACTGTACACTGTAACCGTAACAGTACAAAATGTGCAATTGTGTTATATGTAGTAACTGTAACAGTACAAAATGTGTAGTTCTGTTACATGTAGTAACTGTAACAGTACAAAATGAGTAACTGTATTACATGTAGTCACTGTAACTGTACAAAATGAGTAACTGTATTACATGTAGTCACTGTAACTGGACAAAATGTGCAGTTTTGTTACATGTAGTAACCGTAACAGTACAAAATGTGCAATTGTGTTACATGTAGTAACCATAACAGTACAAAATGTGCAATTGTGTTACATGTACTAACTGTAACAGGACAAAATGTGCAATTGTGTTACAAGTAGTAACTGTAATAGTACAAAATGTGTAGTTCTGTTACATTTAGTAACTTTAACAGTAGAAAATGTGTAACTGTGTTACATGTACTAACTGTAACAGTACACAGTGTGCAATTGTGTTACATGTAGTAACTGTAATAGTACAAAATGTGTAGTTCTGTTACATGTAGTAACTGTAACAGTACAAAATGTGCAATTGTCTTACATGTAGAAACTGTAACAGTACAAAATGTTTAACTGTGTTACACGTAGTAAACTTAACTGTACAAAATGTGCAGTTTTGTTACATATAGAAACCGTCACAATACAAAATGTGCAGTTGTGTTACAAGTAGTAACTGTAATAATACAAAATTTGCAATTGTGATACATGTAGTAACTGTATCAGTACAAAATGTGGAATTGTGTTACATGTACTAACTGTAACAGTACAAAATGTGCAATTGTGTTACATGTAGTAACTGTAACAGTACAAAATGTGCAATTGTCTTACATGTAGTAATTGTAACAGTACAAAATGTTTAACTGTGTTACACGTAGTAACCTTAACTGTACAAAATGTGCAGTTTTGTTACATGTAGAAACCGTCACAGAACAAAATGTGCAGTTGTGTTACAAGTAGTAACTGTAATAGTACAAAATGTGCAATTGTGTTACATGTAGTAACTGTAACAGTACAAAATGTGTAGTGCTGTTACATGTAGTAACCGTATCAGTACAAAATGTGGAATTGTGTTACATGTAGTAACTGTAACAGTACAAAATGTGCAATTGAGCTATATGTAGTAACTGTAATAGTACAAAATGTGTAGTTGTGTTACATGTACTAACTGTAATAGTACAAAATGTGCAATTGTCTTACATGTAGTAACTGTAACAATACAAAATGTGCAATTGTGTTACATGTAGTAACTGTAACAGCACAAAATATGTAGTTCTGTTGTTATAACTGTAACAGTACAAAATGTGTAACTCTGTTACACGTAGTAACTGTTACAGTACAAAATGTGCAGTTTTGTTACATGTAGTAACCGTAACAGTACAAAATGTGCAATTGTGTTACATGTAATAACTGTAACAGTACAAAACGTGCAATAATGTTACATGTAATGACTGTGACAATACAAAATGTGCAGTTTTGTTACATGTAGTAACTGTAACAGTACAAAATGTGTAGTTTTGTTACATGTAGTAACTATAACAGTACAAAATGTGTAACTGTGTTACCTGTAGTAACCTTAACTGTACAAAATGTCCAGTTTTGTTACATGTAGTAACCGTAACAGTACAAAATGTGCAATTGTGTTACAAGTACCAACTGCAATAGTACAAAATGTGCAATTGTGTTACATGTAGTAACTGTAACAGTACAAAATGTGTAGTTCTGTTACATGTAGTAACCGTAACAGTACAAAATGTGCAATTGTGTTACATGTACTAACTGTAACCGTACAAAATGTGCAATTGTGTTACATGTAGTATCTGTAATAGTACAAAATGTGTAGTTCTTGTACATGTACTAACTGTGCAATTGTGTTACATATAGTAACTGTAACAGTACAAAATGTGTAGTTTTGTTACATGTAGTACCTGTAATAGTACAAAATGTTTAGTTCTGTTACCTGTACTAACTGTAACAGTACAAAATGTGCAATTGTGTTAAATATAGTAACTGTAACAGTACAAAATGTGTAGTTCTGTTACATGTAGTAACCGTATCAGTACAAAATGTGCAATTGTGTTACATGTAGTAACTGTAACAGTACAAAATGTGCAATTGTCTTACATGTAGTAATTGTAACAGTACAAAATGTTTAACTGTGTTACACGTAGTAACCTTAACTGTACAAAATGTGCAGTTTTGTTACATGTAGAAACCGTCACAGAACAAAATGTGCAGTTGTGTTACAAGTAGTAACTGTAATAGTACAAAATGTGCAATTGTGTTACATGTAGTAACTGTAACAGTACAAAATGTGTAGTGCTGTTACATGTAGTAACCGTATCAGTACAAAATGTGGAATTGTGTTACATGTAGTAACTGTAACAGTACAAAATGTGCAATTGTGCTATATGTAGTAACTGTAATAGTACAAAATGTGTAGTTGTGTTACATGTACTAACTGTAATAGTACAAAATGTGCAATTGTCTTACATGTAGTAACTGTAACAATACAAAATGTGCAATTGTGTTACATGTAGTAACTGTAACAGCACAAAATATGTAGTTCTGTTGTTATAACTGTAACAGTACAAAATGTGTAACTCTGTTACACGTAGTAACTGTTACAGTACAAAATGTGCAGTTTTGTTACATGTAGTAACCGTAACAGTACAAAATGTGCAATTGTGTTACATGTAATAACTGTAACAGTACAAAACGTGCAATAATGTTACATGTAATGACTGTGACAATACAAAATGTGCAGTTTTGTTACATGTAGTAACTGTAACAGTACAAAATGTGTAGTTTTGTTACATGTAGTAACTATAACAGTACAAAATGTGCAATTGTGTTACATGTAATAACTATAACAGTACAAACTGTACAATTGTGTTACATGTACTGACTGTAACAGTACAAAATGTGCAATTGTGTTACATGTACTAACTGTAACAGTACAAAATGTGCAATTGTGTTACATGTACTAACTGTAACAGTACAAAATGTGCAATTGTGTTACATGTAGTAACTGTATTAGTACAAAATGTGTAACTGTGTTACCTGTAGTAACCTTAACTGTACAAAATGTCCAGTTTTGTTACATGTAGTAACCGTAACAGTACAAAATGTGCAATTGTGTTACAAGTACCAACTGCAATAGTACAAAATGTGCAATTGTGTTACATGTAGTAACTGTAACAGTACAAAATGTGTAGTTCTGTTACATGTAGTAACCGTAACAGTACAAAATGTGCAATTGTGTTACATGTACTAACTGTAACCGTACAAAATGTGCAATTGTGTTACATGTAGTATCTGTAATAGTACAAAATGTGTAGTTCTTGTACATGTACTAACTGTGCAATTGTGTTACATATAGTAACTGTAACAGTACAAAATGTGTAGTTTTGTTACATGTAGTACCTGTAATAGTACAAAATGTTTAGTTCTGTTACCTGTACTAACTGTAACAGTACAAAATGTGCAATTGTGTTAAATATAGTAACTGTAACAGTACAAAATGTGTAGTTCTGTTACATGTAGTAACCGTATCAGTACAAAATGTGGAATTGTGTTACATGTAGTAACTGTAACAGTACAAAATGTGCAATTGTGTTACATGTAGTAACTGTAATAGTACAAAATGTGTAGTTCTGTTACATGTACTAACTGTAATAGTACAAAATGTGCAATTGTCTTACATGTAGTAACTGTAACAATACAAAATGTGCAGTTTTGTTACATGTAGTAACTGTAACAGCACAAAATATGTAGTTCTGTTGTTATAACTGTAACAGTACAAAATGTGTAACTGTGTTACACGTAGTAACTGTTACAGTACAAAATGTGCAGTTTTGTTACATGTAGTAACCGTAACAGTACAAAATGTGCAATTGTGTTACATGTAATAACTGTAACAGTACAAAACATGCAATAATGTTACATGTAATGACTGTGACAATACAAAATGTGCAGTTTTGTTACATGTAGTAACTGTAACAGTACAAAATGTGTAGTTTTGTTACATGTAGTAACCGTAACAGTACAAAATGTGCTATTGTGTTACATGTAATAACTGTAACAGTACAAAATGTGCAATTGTGTTACATGTAGTAACTGTTACAGTACAAACTGTACAATTGTGTTAAATGTACTAACTGTAGCAGTACAAAATGTGCAATTGTGTTACATGTAGTAACTGTAACAATACAAAATGTGCAGTTTTGTTACATGTAGTAACTGTAACAGTACAAAATGTGTAGTTTTGTTACATGTAGTAACCGTAACAGTACAAAATGTGCAATTGTGTTACATGTAATAACTGTAACAGTACAAAATGTGCAATTGTGTTACATGTAGTAACTGTTACAGTACAAACTGTATAATTGTGTTAAATGTACTAACTGTAGCAGTACAAAATGTGCAATTGTGTTACATGTAGTAACTGTAACAATACAAAATGTGTAGTGCTGTTACATGTAGTAACTGTAACAGTACAAAATGTGTAACTGTGTTACCCATAGTAACCTTAACTGTACAAAATGTGCAGTATTGTTACATGTAGTAACCGTAACAGTACAAAATGTGCAATTGTGTTACAAGTAGCGACGGCAATAGTACAAAATGTGCAATTGTGTTACATGTAGTAACTGTAACAGTCCAAATGTGTAGTTCTGTTACATGTAGTAACCGTAACAGTACAAAATGTGCAATTGTGTTACATGTACTAACTGTAACAGTACAAAATGTGCAATTGTGTTACATGTAGTATCTGTAATAGTACAATATGTGTAGTTCTGTTACCTGTACTAACTGTAACAGTACAAAATGTGCAATTGTGTTACATATAGTAACTGTAATAGTATAAAATGTGTAGTTCTGTTACATGTAGTAACTGTAACAGTACAAAATGTGCAATTGTGTTACATGTAACTGTAACAGTACAAAATGTGCAGTTTTGATACATGTAGTAACTGTAACAGTACAAAATGTGTAACTGTGTTACACGTAGTAACTTTAACTGTACAAAATGTGCAGTTTTGTTACATGTAGTAACTGTAACTGTACAAAATGTGCAATTGTGTTACATATAGTAACTGTAACAGTATAAAATGTGTAGTTGTGTTACATGTAGTAACTGTAACAGTACCAAATGTGCAGTTTTGTTACATGTAATAACTGTAACAGTACAAACTGTACAATTGTGTTACATGTACTGACTGTAACAGTACAAAATGTGCAATTGTGTTACATGTACTAACTGTAACAGTACAAAATGTGTAGTTCTGTTACATGTAGTAACTGTATTAGTACAAAATGTGTAACTGTGTTACCTGTAGTAACCTTAACTGTACAAAATGTCCAGTTTTGTTACATGTAGTAACCGTAACAGTACAAAATGTGCAATTGTGTTACAAGTACCAACTTCAATAGTACAAAATGTGCAATTGTGTTACATGTAGTAACTGTAACAGTACAAAATGTGTAGTTCTGTTACATGTAGTAACCGTAACAGTACAAACTGTGCAATTGTGTTACATGTACTAACTGTAACAGTACAAAATGTGCAATTGTGTTACATGTAGTACCTGTCATAGTACAAAATGTTTAGTTCTGTTACCTGTACTAACTGTAACAGTACAAAATGTGCAATTGTGTTACATATAGTAACTGTAACAGTACAAAATGTGTAGTTCTGTTACATGTAGTAACCGTATCAGTACAAAATGTGGAATTGTGTTACATGTAGTTACTGTAACAGTACAAAATGTGCAATTGTGTTACATGTACTAACTGTAATAGTACAAAATGTGCAGTTTTGTTACATGTAGTAACTGTAACAGTACAAAACGTGCAATTGTGTTACATGTAGTAACTGTAACAGTACAAAATGTGTAACTGTGTTACCTGTAGTAACCGTACCAGTACAAAATGTGCAATTGTGTTACATGTACTAACTGTAACAGTACAAAATGTGCAATTGTGTTACATGTAGTATCTGTAATAATACAAAATGTGTAGTTCTGTTACATGTACTAACTGTGCAATTGTGTTACATATAGTAACTGTAACAGTACCAAATGTGTAGTTGTTTTACATGTAGTAACTGTAACAGTACCAAATGTGCAGTTTTGTTACATGTAGTAACTGTAACAGTACAAAATGTGTAACTGTGTTACATGTAGTAATCACAACAGTAGAATATGTGCAGTTGTGTTACTAACGTAACGGTACAAAATGCGCTGTCCAGAGTTGTCAGTGGAGTACAGAATGAATTTGTGTTTCATTTCAGACTTGTTTGTGACACAAATTAGTTATTTTGCTTGAGTTCTATACATTAAAATTTTGCTCTCGGTCATATGGTGCACTTGTTTTACTTTCAATTTTTTCTCTTTTTCTCTTATTTATATCTCCGGTGAGGAGGGTCCACCCTTTGGATCTGTGCTAATTGGTTTTGAATGTGTTTAGAATATCCGCTCTTGCATTTCAAAGAGCACGTGAGTTCCTGAGTCTGGTTTCATTCATAGCTTCCACAAATGCATTTAATCAAAAATGTCCAGCTGTCAGAATAATTACACGCTTGCTCAGTATGTCGTCTTGCTTTAAAAAAAAATCTGACCGTTTATATTCGTTATAAGTGCAGTCAACACGATCGCCGCAATCAGAAAAAAGAGTGAGAGAGCGCACCTGCATGTTTCTTTCCTTCTGCTCGCTGGACAGTACACGTGAACACGTGCAGAACATATCGAAACTCCGAAAAATGCAATGAGTTCGTTCTAATCCACATGTAATCAAGCCCAGGAGGGCCTAATTACCGAGTCGTTTACGTGTTGAGGCAAACACTACAATACCACAGAGTGGGTTTATAAAAACGCTAAATAAAGCACTTAGCCGGTACAAAAGGAACCTTGTTTCTGCTGCTTGAAATGTTTGAAGTCAAATGTCAGCTTCCAGAACAAAACTTTCCCCATTTTGCCTTTAAAATATTACTCTGTTGATTCATCTGCTTTAGAAAAACAGTCTGATTGTGTGACTTTTGCTACGAGACCTGATGAAAACTGGAAGCACGTGTCTGTTTCATCTGTCATATTCTGTAAACTTGAGGGCATTTAACTTTCGTTCGAACAAACGGCGATTCATTTTGGATTATGAAAAGTAAAAGGAGGAGGGGGGAAAAAAACACTGCAAAAGCCTGGCTGTGTAAATATACACACCTTTTTATAAACGAGGCATGTGACTGTGCGCAATCTGAAAACTAGCCAATCGAATATAAACACTCAGAATGAAGTACTTCACTTCCAAACACTGCAAAGATGTAATTATGATGAACCCTGAATAAAGATTTTGTAAGATTTTCTCGACATCCTCGAGGTTTCCTGCTGATCCTCAATTCTCAATCTTACAAAGCATGCGTGGTATCTTGTTCACTGAAAGTTTCCTGATCAGGAGATGGGAATAAAAGAATTTCCAAAACATTTCCATGTACCGTGGAACATTGTGAAAGTCGTCATCGACATTTGGAGACCACAGTGACACTAACAAGAACAGGATGTTCCTTTAAAAGTGGAATTGGCAAGCGAAGAAAAGTTATCAGGAAGGCTGCCAAAAAGCTTACAGCAACATTAAAGGTGCAGGAGGAATATGTGGCGAGTGCTGCTCACTTCCTGTATGGAACAACAATCTCCTGTATTCATTAGACGTCTCAGCTTTGAGGTAAAGCTGACAGACAGAAGAACTAAAAACAATAAAAAAAAACCAAGCTCAACTAAATAACTCCAAACCACAGTAAATATTTCTGAGAATAACAGTGAAACACGGTGGTGGTAGCATCAAGTAGTAAGTAGCCTTTATTTGTTACATATTCATTACTGCACAGTGAAATTCTTTCTTCGCATATCACATCCTTGGAGGGTTGGGGTCAGGGCACATGATGCAGCACCCCTGGAGCAGAGGGAAAGTTGGGGGCCTTGCTCAAGGGCCAAACATTGGCAGCTTGATGGTGCTGGGGCTGAGGCTTGAACCCCGATCAGAACCTTAACCACTTCAGCTACCACATCCATCTTGCTATGTTGGTTCAAGTGGTTAAGGCTCTAGGTTGTTGATTGGGGTTCAAGCTCCAGCACCATCAAGCCGCCACTGTTGGGAAATTGAGCAAGGCCCTTAACACTATTTTCTCCTGGGGTGCTGTATCATAGCTGCCCCTGCGCTCTGACCCTAACTTCCTCAGCTGGGGTATGCGAAGAAAAGAATTCTACTGTGCTGTAATGTATGTGTGGTGATAATAAAAGCTTCTTGCTCTCAGTTCTTCTTCTATAATTCAGGTTCTCTTCAACTGGGACTGGGGCTCAGGTCAAGATAGAGGGAATCGTGGAAAGCTCTAAATACCAGCCTGTTTTTAGACACCTGAAGATGAAAAAAAGTTTCACCTTCAAGCACTTTAGCATAAATCTAAGTCTGATTCTGAAGAACACCATCAACATTTTGGAGTTCAGGCCAAAATCCTATCGTAAACTTGTGGAATGACTTGAAGAAGGCTGCACACAGGAAATAAGGGGAAATAACAGGAAGTAAAAGTGGCATTAAGTAAGTGTGCAATCAGGTTATTGCTATTTTTTTCTCCCTATTGCTTGCTATATCACATTAAAGATGGAAAAAGCTTTGAATATTAACCGGGTGTGTAAACTTTTGCTTCAGATAGCTGTGTGTTTGGCTGTATCTCACTTCACTACCCTTTTGTGTGCCCTTAAAGTTTTATTTGTGAGCTAAAGTTAAATAAATCCTACTTTATGTTTCTACCTTATTTTTGGAATATGCCGTCATTCTCAAGCGAGCAGTATTTCTATCGATAGTCAAAAAAACAAACAAACAAACAAAAAAACTTACCAACCTTCTGAACAATTCAGAAGCCATTCTTTGAGAGAACTTTCTGGAAGAACTCGGTCCAGGAAGGTAGCATGGTACTGGCACTAACAGAACACACACACACACACACACACACATTGCATGTTGTCCAACAGAAAATATGGCCCATTGGACCTATTTCATCCACTCGGTTTCAAAAAAAAATTTGAGCACATCTGAAAACGCTTGAATTTGTAATTTCAGTAGCGTGATCAATGACCGGTGTGCGGCAAACGGCTCGACCAATCCCATGTCCACACTACACGGGTGTAAGCCATGACTGCGCTAAACGCTTTAAGAAACTAGGCGCCGTTCGTCACACTGCATCAGCCTCCTTAAAGTGTTATAGTTGGCTCGGCTCGCATGAATTCACATCAAATGACCTTATCCATTAGTAATTAGGCCGTGTAAATAGAGGGCTGGGATCGCTCTTTTTCACCTGGCGGGCCACTAATAGTGCTCCTGTTCCACTCTCATTAAAATGGAAGATTGTTTCTTTGTATTGGCTCAAGCGCAGGTACGCTTTAGGAAAACTGCGCAATTTGTTAAACGACCAGGCAACAAACCCGTGTCAGGATTAGAACCAAACAAAAAATATACACTGCGGTGTGATACAATGACTGTAACACAAAAACACACAGAGTGCAGGCACGCCTGCGCCAGTAGCCTGTATTTTTTTTTTTGTTTTGGATGATTCAGTGCGCTCCTGCCTGGCTGGTCAGATAGCCTTTTAATAGGGATGACATCAGCCTGTAAAGGAACCTGACCTCTTGTAAAGCAGCAAGCTTCGGGCTCCGTGCCCTCCGTCAAATCTCCTCACAAAACCAGACGCGTGCAGTATCTCAAGCATCTCCAGATCTTCCACTTGGCCTCAGGTTCTTCTGCACTGGATGACTGCAAATCAATTACTCTGACCGACAGTGATGCTTCTTCGTATGAGTAAAACTGCAGTTACTCATCTGAATAAATCCTCTGATAAAAAAAATCTTCCACAGAGAACTTTCAGTCAGAGTTAAAAGGATAAGACATCTGTCTCATGTTCAAGTCACACACTGATTTTTGGTACCACCAAGGAACCAAGGAATGTGGGAAAACATTAGCTAATGCTTACTTGCAACAGCTTAATTTCTAACCTCACACACGTCAGCTAGCATGAGAATAACTCGATTTGAATGCTAACACTATTAACTGCTAACTACAGATTACAGCGATGGGTCTTAAGTCATCCTGTCTGCCGTCTGCTAAACGTTAGGAATTTCGATTGGACTCATTGAATACTGCCTGATTTCAAACAGCTTCTTATACAAACCTAGAGAAATGCGACGATTAGCAGCGTAGAAGATATTTCTAACTTTCAAAATGTCAAAAAATATCGAAATAAGTAGAGACACAGTGGAACCTTGTCATACGAATTTAATGCGTTCTGGAGGCAGCTTCTTAATGTGAAAATGTGTATTGCGATACAAATTTTCCGATAAGAAATAATGTAGATGCAGATAATCCGTTCCATCAACCCAAAAATATGACCAATATGACCAATACCAAGCGTATGTTCGGGCTACCAGGGCTACAGGAAAAGGAGATTTGACATATGATGTGGGGAAAATAAATACGTACTAAATAAATACATTCTCTTTAATTCTTAACTGACTTAGCCAATTCCCACTCATTATCATATGACATGAGCTTCCTGTGGAACACATAACACACACCCAAGGAAAAGAAAGTGCTCTCTGCCTCCTTCCTCATACACAAACTCCCATGATGGTACCATGGCTGGTGTCATTGTGATTGACAGGTTAGAGAGTAACGTCATCCCTCCCAGCCGATCCCAATCATGGACGGAGGTAACAACATCAGGATTCGAATTTGTGATCTATGGACAACTTTTCCGTTGTCATGCTAGTCAACATCTTGATATTCGGACAAGAGAGGAAATAAAAGAAAAAATCGAATCTCTTCTGTGAAAATTTTCATTTCTCTAGCCATGTAGCTAGCGAGACTGGACACATTTGGGAATCTGGTACAGAAGCCATAACAGTCACTAAACAAGAGCCACTGATTACATTTCTTTACCTCGTTACTACAGTGTTCTCAACCGAACCATGGACTACAAGTGAAAAATATAAAGCATTTCAGATTAAATTTAGAGGAATAACCGTACATTTTAGACAACTGCACTAAAATCCCAGGGAAAGATCCATTCTGTAAGTGTAAGGGTATGTCGGAGAGGTGGTAACTTAGTGGACAATGAACTCCTAATTGGAAGGTTGTGAGTTCAAATCTCAGGTCCACCAATCTGCCACTCCTGAGCAAGGCCCTTAACCGTCAAATGCTCAGTTAAAAATGTAAGTCGCTCTGGATAAGGGCGTCTGTCAAATGCCAGAAATGTGTTTCCTGGATTTTACCCATAGATTTCTCGGAAACTAAAATGTCTAATCTTCAAATGTCAAGTACAGGATGTGGAATCGAGCTTCAAGGATACATTATTAAAAAAAATTCATCAGAGACCTTAAGCTACAAGGAAAGTCTGATAATTTAATACATTTTACATATAATACATATTTTGGACTCTCGTCATCCGGGTTTGGCTCGAGGGTTAAAATCAGGTGGAAGTGGGCTTTCTTGCTTCCACTGTCCCACCCAGACATCCAGCCAAAGTGATCCAACTAACTCCCCAGTCGCTCTTTAATTCCACTTTAATATACTAAGCACTTCCTCTTCTGGCTTCTACAAAGTCCCACTGGCTCCTAATTCACCCGTTCCGTTTCAGCTCGCCCACAGCAAATCGCTCCGTTCTAAGGGGGAAAAAAAACCCTTCAAGAACCATTGACCCTTTTATCTTTCCATACAAGCACACAAAACAAACGACAATCTAACACGAGGTGCTTTGTGATCCATTTTAGAGAAATGGATCAATTTCTCCATCAGTTTCTCCAACTCTAAACACTGAGTCAACGTTACGCAGAAGACCGAGACGCATGTAAATCACGGTAAGCCTCCGGCCATGGTCAGCATCAGAAGCGGATTGGAAGCGTGATCGTGCTTCAGTGGAAACGTCTGGTGCACGTACGCTGAAGCTACCTGGACGTGTTTCAGAGGGCTTCATCCAGAGTTCACTCCTGTAGTCACGAGTTAAGAGCGATGATCGTGGCCTTGCTCTACCCCACTTAATCCAAATTGAGAACACATCTTGTTATGGAGAGTCCAGGTCTGCTTGCAATTAATGTCCAAACATGAGCTATGGCAGTACACACACACACATACACACACACACACACACACACAAAACAGAGCAGCGCATTTACAATTTAAGTCGCTACGTGAAGTTCGTTCGATTTCCACAAGTACGGCAATTTTCAACAATGTAACGGATCATAACAAACAAAAGAACGCGACTGCAAGGTTTATAAATCTTTCTATTACAACCTTCGCTTGGTCTAGCTGTCAAAATACCACCAAAACAACTTATTACACGCTTTCGTCCATCATGACAGGAATTCCACATTTTTGAAAACGGAGCTCATATTTTTTGGAATCCGTCTGATTTCCTTTGCGAGCGTCGCCAGTTCATCTGGAAGGCCAGATTCTTACTGGTGATTATATTAGAATTAGCAGCTACATTCGTCCTCCGTAACCTTGTCATATTTAATAGACCGAGATATGAACGTTTTCTGAAGAATTGTTCGGAGCAGCTTTTACAACAGCGCTGGTGAATTCTTTCAAGTCTTTTCGGCCTGAAAATTCATTCATTTTCTATAAGAGCAGCTTTGACATTAGAGCAGCTGCAAGCCGCTGGTTTAAAACCCCAACAGAAACGAATTTTGAAAAAAAATAAATCAGTGTAATTACTGATACGGTGAAGTTTTCTGTTTATTCATTCATTCATTGTCTACCGCTTATCCGATCTATACTCGGGTCACGGGGAGCCTGTGCCTATCTCAGGCGTCATTGGGCATCAAGGCAGGATACACCCTGGACGGAGTGCCAACCCATCGCAGGGTACACACACACACTCTCATTCACTCACGCAATCACACACTACGGACAATTTTAGAGATGCCAATCAACCTACAATGCATGTTTTTGGACTGGGGGAGGAAACCGGAGTACCCGGAGGAAACCCCCGAGGCACGGGGAGAACATGCAAACTCCACACACACGGCGGAGGCGGGAATTGAACCCCCACCCTGGAGGTGTGAGGCAAACGTGCTAACCACTAAGCCACCGTGCCCAAAATGTTTTACACCGGATGCCCTTCCTGACGCAACCCTCCCATTTTTCCGGGCTTAGGACCGGCACTGCATCCAGTGGCTGGGGTTGGGGCATTGGCAGGGAATCGAAGCTGGGCCTTCCGCATGATAAGCGAGAAACCTACCACTGAGCCACCAACGCCCCAGTTTTCTGTTTATTTAAGGTTAATTTAAGGAGTCTCCAGTGTTAAAGTATGAGGTAAAACTGTACGTTTTCCACCACAGGAAACTCTTCAGGACTTTCCACAACACTAAATGTAACTAAAAATGGATAAAAAAACAAGACGGTTTTGTTATTAAATAAAAACTTGTGATCATTGTAGCAAGCCGCTGTGTTATAAGTGCAACAAAACACTTCAGGAAGTGAAAGAAAAAGAACTGCAGGTCGGTCCCAGTGACTCTGCCTCCTGACACCATGTTCCAGTTGATTATTTTATTATTTACTACAAATAACTACAAATTTTGAGATCCTTTTTATGAAATTTCCCAATGTTACATCAGCATTCATAATAACCGTCTCAAATTACTAACTAATTAGCAACAAATGCTCGAAAACTGGTGTTCTTTTTCAATATCTAACTGACGTCACTGACTCTACACGCCTCTTCACAGTATTTAAACCCATATTTTGGGAATCCAGTTGCTTTCCTTCTCAAGCTTCTTCAGTTCAGCTCTCAGTGCGGTGAACACCGTGGCCAGATCATCGTTGATGATGATCTTCTCGAACAAGTAGCCGTATTTATCCTCCATATCCTGCGCAGTGTTAATCATCTCCTCGAAGTCTGCCTCCTGCAAAATATAAAATGTCAGAGGGATGACTTTCACAGCTGTACAGAATAAGCTTAGGGATTAATGAAAAAAAAAAGAAGGAGAAGAAGAAGTGTGCAGTTTAATGTAGTTAATATGGATCTGGTTAAACAGAGGAGCACTGGGTCCAACAATTACAGTGTGGGTTATTTTTAAAAATGGAAAATTTTATTACGATTTATGGATTCGCAAAACTGCACATGCTACGCTACGATCCTCATAAACATGTCCGGATCTTTCTCATAAAGGTGTTTCAAATTCTTGTAGTCGAAACATTGTTGAATAGAACGCGATCGTGACCAAAGTCTAAGGATTAAATGTTTTCTTTCTTAATCATGGATCCACAGGTTAATCTAGAAAGCTTTCTAATCTAGAAAGACCAGTGACACTTTTGCCCTGACAGTACATGAAACAACCTCCAGTTGTGTGGGATGACCTTCAAGGGTTTTTAAAAGACCCTGGGCTTTAGGTGCTCCAGCGTGAGTGATCACAGCACCTCCATATGGTTCCTCTCCATCCGGACCCCCCAACTCTCGTCCAACGACCCACCAGAAACCCCACGGAGCCAGCGTAGAGGGCAGGAGAACCTGCTTGGTTCTTTAACCAGGACACCTGCAGCCCACCCTGGAGCTGTTTTAAAGGAGACGTTTGCCATGAAAAGACATCCAGGCCCCAAAAAAGGGTTGAGACGCAGCCTGAGTCATGACTATTTAAACATGGCAGTGCTTTAAAGTTTGTCATGTGGTGGAAATGTGGAGCTTGTAGATTATAAAGAGGGAAAATTGTAAATTAAGGGTCTTGTAAATTCTTTAAAATCTATGTATCAGATTTTGAAACTGGTTTATTTTTCTAATTAAGAAGCTCATCTGTACATTGCTGCATATCAATATCCAGTGTTTTATTGAGAGTAATTCCAGCTGCAAGACAAATTATGGGTTTATATTGAACTGATTTTCATTTTTTAGTTATAATCATGGGGACTGAGTTATAATCATGGGGATATTTTTAAAACCAAATAATCCAGAATAACGAACCTTCCCAGGCTTGTCTTTTATTTTTCTTCCCGTCGATACACTTAACGTGGGTTCATAGATATTTAGCTGCTTATCAAGCTCCAACTAAAAACAGTTAAGACCTAATTGACTGGTTTAGTGTTCAGCAAGTTTGCTTTCCACCTCCAGGGCTGGGGGTTTGATTCCTGCCTCAATGTGTGGTCGGAGTTTCTTCCACCAGTCCAAAGACAGATTTGTCTGAATTGTCTGTAGTTTGTGAACAAGTGTGTGTGGGTGAAATTATTTTGGTATGTTTTGGAATTTCTGTCCAGAGTACCCCATGTTTGGTGCCCCATGTCCCCTGGGATAGTCTTCAGGTACCCCATGACCCAAGGATAAGAAAATGGGCAGATAGATGGATGGATGGACGGGTGGATGGATGATGGGTGGATGGACGGACGGGTGGATGGACGGACGGGTGGATGGACGACGGGTGGATGGACGGACAGGTGGATGGACGGACGAGTGGATATGTCCACATTACCTGGCTTCTATTTTATAGGTCAGTGCATGGGTGGATGGACAGGTGGATGGATGGACTGGAGGGATGGACGGGTGGATGGACGGACGGGTGGACGGACGGGTGGATAGACGGACGGGTGGATAGACGGGTGGATGGGCGGGTGGATGGGCGGGTGGATAGATGATATGTTCACATTAACCGGGTTCTATTTTCTAGATCAGTGTATTGGACTAATTTAATTCGAGTCTTGGCTCATCCCCAAGGTGGACAGGTCAGTAATCCATCCAAAGCGATCACATGAATCCATGCCAACGTGCGATCCGGCGCAAAGTTTGCCAAATGATCCCAAAGAGTTTGTTGTTCCTGTTCGGGAAATCAATTCAGCTGCAAATTAAAGACACATTCCTGTAGAGTCGAAAGCATTACTTATTGACCTGGCCTTACCATAAACGTCCTTGTTGGCTTGGCTTCATCACAGCTGGCCAGGATTTTCGCTTTTCTCCGGCTGAGTCTCAGCTGTTCAATGGCTGGAGGCTTGACGAACGTAACATACGGTTTAAATTCTGTTGTGTACAACAACTTTACAGCCTTGAGACAACACGAGAAAACAGTTTGGTTAGCGTATTAGGAGATGTTCGCCTCCGCTACGTTAGTCATTAAATCATTAAACTGGCATGCAGCGTGCTGACGAGAGCTGTGCTTTTGTTTCCACTCCGCCAGAGACGTGCCGACTTCGGGTGCCTGCTCTCCTCGTCAGCCGCCGTGCCGTTTCGCTTCCTAATACCACATTTTCATTTCTGCTTCTTGTACCAGATACAAAATAACGAAGCCATGAAGAAGAGGAAAAGTGCATGGAACATTTGAGCAAGGCAGGGCAGGATGATGCTGTGTGAGGCTCGCGCCATCATTTGATGCCATACATGATGCCTGTGGTGTGTGTTCATTAATGTAGAGAGAATGCTGCTATAAATGTTACAAGCTGGTGAAAAATAATCACGCTGGAGGAAATGTACCAACTGGAGAAGGGCTGACAGACGCTCCCCGAGCAGAATGACATCATTCCTGCCCATGCCCTCAGCTCCAAAATCAACAAACATGACATGTAATATAGACCTCTCCTTCTGTTTCTCTCTCTCTCTCTCTCTCCCTGTTTCTCTCTCTCTCTGTTTTCCTCTGTCTCTATTTGTTTCTCTCTGTCTCTCTCTCTGTGGTTCTTTCTCTGCCTGGTTCTCTCTCTCTCTCTGTTTGTTTATTTCTCACTGTCTCTCTCTCACTCTGTTTCTCTCTCTCTCTCTCTGTTTCTCTATCTTTCTGTCTGTTTCTCTCTCTCTTTGTCTGTTTCTCTCTGTGTTTCTCTTGGTCTCTTTCTCTGTCTCTCGCTGTCTGTCTCACTATCTCTGTCTGTCTGTCTGTCTGTCTCTCTCTCTCTCTCTCTCTCTCTGTCTCAGTGTGTGTAAGTGATCTAAAGGACTTGTCATAATCAGCATGTTTGTACCATCTCTTTAATAAGCAGTTATGGAATAATTCAGGGCTTCTCTTGCATCTCTTCCCACATGAACTGTTGATCCGTATAAAACACACACACACACACACACACACACACACACACACACAAACACACACACACACTCCCTGAGGTTCTACCACTCACATGGGGCTCCACATCCAGCAAGCACACCTTGCTCTCCACTAGAACCTTGCGGACCGAATCCAGGCTGGTTCCGTAGTATTTCCCACCGCGTTCTCCATACTCGATAAACCTGATGACACAGATGACACATCCGAAACGAACCAGAGGTTTATTTTTTCCTCGAGAACAAAAGCTGAGATAAGAAGAAGAAAACATGCAAACAAGAAACACGATGATCAGCACATCATGACTAACTGCGTGGTCAAGTCCTCCTGGAATGCTCGTATTTACGAGTCGGGAAGTCGTAATTACGACGTCAGGTGCGTTTAAGTCACCTTGGTTGGAGTGAGATGAACTGGTGATCCATTTAAAGCACATAGGCGCACACACGGAAAAT
>JAUCMX010000022.1:3114728-3179728 GCA_033459395.1 Hemibagrus guttatus | reverse complement strand
ATGTTCAGAGTCTCTCTCTGTCTGTCTGTCTGTCTGTCTGTCTGTCTGTCTGTCTCTCTCTCTCTCGCTCTCTCTCTCTCTTTCAGACACACACACACACACATATAATATATATATATATATATATATATATATATATATATATATATATATATATATATATATACACTCTTTCTCTCTCTCTCACACTCACACACATTCTCTGTCTCTTTCTCTCAACCTCTACCTCTTACTCTCCCCCCTCTCTTCTTCACTCTCTGTCTATCTGTCTCTCTCTCTCTCACACACACACACACACACACACACACACACATACTCCCTCTCTCTTCTGTCTGTCTGTCTCTCTCTGTCTCTGTTTTTTTCTATTTGTCCCTCACTCACCCTCTCTCTCTCTCTTTTTGTCTCTGTTTCTATCTGTCCGTCTCACACTTATCCCCCCTCTCTCTCTCGGTTTCTGTCTGTCTGTCTGTCTCTTTCTCTCTCTCAAACACACACATACTCTCTCTTTCTGTTTCTGTCTGTATGTCTGTCTTTCTCTCTTTTTGTCTCTGTCTGTCTCTCTCTTTCTCTCTCTCTCTCTCTGTTTCCTTCTATTTGTCTCTTACTCACCCTCTCTCTCTCTCTCTCTCTCTCTCTCTCTCTCTGTCTGTTTCTATCCGTCTGTCTCTCTCTTTCGATCTGTCTCTCTCTCCTTCTGTCTGTCTCTCTCTCTCTCTTTCTGTCTGTCTTCTCACACATCCTCTCTCTCTCTCAGTTTCTGTCTGTTTCTCTCTCTCTCTCTCTCTCTCTCTCTCTCTCTCTCTCTCTCTCTCTCTCTCTCTCTCTCTCTCTCTCTCTCCCTCTCTCTCTCTCTCTGCACATGCTGATGCACTTCTCAGCTGAAAACACACCAGGCATCAGCGCTTGCCAGATAGTGATGAAGTGATTAACTGTGCCATTAGTCTGAACCTAATAAATCTGCCATTAAGTGATACTGCAAAAGCCATTATTGTTCATATAGCAATATAACAATCCAGTACTGATATTGCAATATATATTAACCCAATAATACAACTTCACGTCTCTGAGTGTGGGGGATGATATCAGGCGTGTTATCAGTGCGTTTAATATTCAATTTAATTCTACTCAATTCTATTTGTATAGGGATTTTAACAAAGCAGCTTTATAGAAATATAAACATCCAGGAATTAAATTATAAAGTGACAACTTTTAACAAATAACAACACTCTTACTCACTGGAAAAAATTAATTATTAGATAGTAAAAATTAGATAGAAAGGTTTTTTTTTTTTCTTTATATGGCAAGCTTGAATGAATTCTTGATTCTGATTGGTCAGAAGGGTGTTGACTTTTTTTCTTTTCTTCTAATTTCATTAAAGTTCAGACGTTTTCTATTAAATCGATCATCCTTATACGTGACCGTTTCCATAGCAACAATTAACACGAGCGGATAGATTTAAAAAAGAAGCATGTCATTGTTGAAATAATTAGGTTTAATTAGGTGTAAATTTAATTAGGTGTAAATATTTTATTTCCTACTTGTTGCCCGCTTCGACTACTAATGTGATATTAAAGACATCTGGAAATCCGATCTGACTCCAAAACCTCACACATCAGACCAGGACTGGTTTTAAGAGCACGTCCCACACGGATCTATCGGATCTAATCGGCCGCGTTAAACGGTTCGAGGGTCCTCGTGTGGGTCTGAAATATCACCCACGGATGTACTGCTCTCCAAATAAACACCAACAAGCAGCAGCGCCGCGGCTGTTTATCTTCCTGACTTGTGCTTTTTCCGAAGTTTGAAGTTTGCCGTCACGTGCGCAGACCAGCTTGTCCCAACGTTAAATCGTGGCCTCGGGCTCGCTAAGTGACTCTAGCACTCTGCATTTGGAACGTGTAAATCACATAAATGTGTTTGTCAGACCCTCAACCCGTTGTGTTGCGTTAGTGTGAGAGCGCATTTGGAGTGTGATCAGAAGTATAGCGAGCTGTCATTCATTCGCAGAATTTGGGACGGGAGAACATGCGAGAGCCAAGCACCAACCGGAGGCAGAGGAATGGCAGCGGTCCAGGGCCAAAGAGAAAAAACTCAGACCTCTCTCTCTCTCTCTCTCTCTGCCTGCTTTTCGCTACACGTAAACCATCCTGGCTTATGATTCCTCAGTGTGGATTGACTTATGGAGGAAAAAAGCCTCAGATTTATATACACTTCATTTGTAACATTTACAAGAGGGTACGGTTTAGAGAAATCGCTCCATTTGCACTCGGAGGAAGTCTGTGTAGCTCCTGGGCCTCTACGGCAATCTGCTTGACTCGGTAAAGCTTTGATTCTCGCTCTTAGTGCTCAAGGACACGAGACAAAGACGCCGTATTTCAGATTTTTATTTCAAACTTTGCCTAGAGATTGCCTGGCCTCTCTTCCAAGAGTGACGAGGACGTTTACAGCGTCTGGCAGACGTCTCATATCCGGTACGACTTACAGAAGTGCTTTATCCAAAAACATATCCTCATGCTCGTGTAAATAGGTCAGGGACTAAAAATAGCATCGGAATGCACCATGGAGGAGGTAGTAGGATGAGTTTGTATGACAGTAAAGAGGAAGGTGGCACTGGATTCCTGGAGCCACCTCATCCACCTCATCCAACAAACCAGCACTGAGTTATCACACTCGCTTGGATACCAGTGTCTCCAGGGCATAAGGAAGGTCCGGTATCAAGACCTGTCTTTGTTCTGCACCATGATGATGGAATGAACTTCCTCTAGATGTCCAGACAGCTGAGTCACTGGCTGCTTTCAAACCACGTCTAAAGACCTAGTTCTTCCTGAACGACTTAAACTACACTTACAAATCGTAAAAATATTGTCGGCCTGCTTTTCTTGATATATTACCTCAGTTTTTAGTCTGAGTTTTTGGTGCTCTTAGTCCGTGACCTACTGAGAGAGAGCCAGAGGTGACTGCGGTGAAGAAAAACTCCCTGAGACGATATGAGGAAGAAACCTTGATAAGGATGTCGGCCAGATGGCATTATTGTAAACTTAAACGTGTTTGTTCAGAGTCTTTGTTGAAAATCAGATGCTTGATTAACCCTTTTTACTTCCAGTGGAAAAGATATGGGCTTATCAGATATTTTCAGGACTCTAAAGTCAGGACTCGGCTTTCAGTGTGTTTTAGACATGTGTTTTTCCCTCTGTTGGATAACCTTACACAGTATTTTAG
The DNA here is from genome assembly GCA_033459395.1 of Hemibagrus guttatus. Classification (NCBI taxonomy): domain Eukaryota; kingdom Metazoa; phylum Chordata; class Actinopteri; order Siluriformes; family Bagridae; genus Hemibagrus; species Hemibagrus guttatus. The sequence continues at coordinate 3,176,509 of JAUCMX010000022.1, read as the reverse complement.
CTGTTAAAGATCAAATTTCAGCTGTTTTTTAGATGAACAAGCACTTGGAGCATCTTTCTGGAGAGCAGAAATGGAAAAAATAAACAGTTTTTAATTTTTTTGGATGTTTTCTATGAATATATTGCCGCTAGTAGGCTAGATAAAAACAGAAATACTTATAAAACACTACAAATTAAATACAATAAAGTCCTGAGTGGCTGCTTTCATCTGAGCTTCATATTATTCCTCCACTGTGGAGTGGAACATTCAATGCTGAACATGAACAACAGGAGGAAATTCCATATTTTTGGTCTCTGGGGAAAAAGAGTTAGAAGCATTTCCATTACATTGTTGTAAACTAACACGTGAACACACATACTGTGTAAGCTGTAACAGAGGTAAACTCACGTGGAACAGCAACGCCAAAGTGCTCAGGGTCCGAGAGAAGGAGTTTTCTTTTCAGCTCGGTTAAACCGACACCGCTAGGCCCTGTTGGACACGGATGCACACATGCACAAACCTCTCCTTAGCATCATTAGTGAGCACATTTAAACCCACAGTTTCATCACATCATGCTCAGGCTTCAGATATAAACATTGACGTGCTTGAGAGAAAAACGACATTTGTCAACTTTTAACTGCTTTTTGATGCTCTCTAAAATCAAAAGCCTGCGCTTGCGAGCCATGTACCCGCGTGCCGCCATCTGAAGTTTCCATTACCGGGGTGTGAGTGCAGACTGAATGGGATAACACTGTATTGATTTCAGCTGATAGCTCTGCTCACTCGCACACATCCAGAACACGGAGCCTGAGCTGCTCCTGGGAGGAAAAGCCAGACTAGCGTGGCGGGGTTGAAAGATCCGTCTGATACCCGTTTAGGACAAACTCGAGGCTCGAGCTCTGGGACATGCGCACGTGTGCATCATGAGCAACAGTGTTCTGTTGCTAAGTGGCTAGGAATTCCGCAAATATCTGCCCTGGTAATCATGCATGGAATAGTTGAACTGCGTCTGTTAAATGGCTTTAACAGAACAACAAAAACCCAAATGAGGAAAAGGAATAAAAATGAATAGTTGGCTGCTGCTGCTCGAGGCTCGTGCGGGCGTCCTGCCTGCCTCCTCTGTGTCACCGTCACACCGGAGGACAGACGGTGTTTTTTAAAAGAAACTATTTGTCTCTCTTTCTCTGTGGTCGCTTGAGCAAACACATTTAGGAAGACGCTGTATTTTCTTTCCGTGCCATCTTCGAAAGTTATATCGCATACCTACGTAAATAGATATCATGGAAGTTAATGCCCCGTGTTAGAGGCCAACGTAAGCCTGAGGGAATGACAGAGGTGAAAAGTGAAACTAGCAATTTGGACAAGAAGCTGCTCATTTGGAATAGATGAGGGATGGAGGAAGGCAGCTTTGGTGGGCTGGATGTATTGTTTGTTTCCTGAAAAACAGGAGCGAATAGCTCTTAAAAACATGTACAAAAAAAAAAAAATCTCATGAGCTCGGTTTTATACGATTCTGCCAAAAACTCCTGAGCTCGGTATTATATGGTTCTGGTATTTTGGTTATAAATGAGTTTACCACCTACACTTCATTGGTTTATTCTCCTGCGGTTGTTATTTAGCTTCTCGGCGGAGATATTATTTAAGTTTTTCCATCCACAAACCTACGGATTAACTTGGTTTTATGTTTTCTAATGTTCTATCATCATCCAGGATGGACACAGGTCTCACGGCCTTGTCCAATCAAGATCCATGTGCTACATTATTTACACTCTGAAATATAATATAATATAATATAATATAATAATAAGTGTACAAAAAATATACAGTCTTTCTGTATTCACTTCTTTTTCTATTTATTCATTTACAAACACAACACAAAGCCTTTTGGAGCAGAATGCTAATATTTTATTAGCATTAAATATTACTAATACTGAGATTAGCCTGCTACATGCAATGTGTATGTTTTTTTAACGTAAAATGTCTTGTTTAGGAACACTTTGTTAAAAAAGAAAGAAAGAAAGAAAGAAAGAAAGAAAGAAAGAAAGAAAGAAAGAAAGAAAGAACAAAACTATTTTGAAATATTGATATTACAGAACACATTGATTATAAAAGTTATAAAAAAAAGAATTTATTATTTTAATCTGGTCTGGAAAGGCAGGTTTTCTCTGCTCAGCTACTTCAAGCTACTTTATGAGTTTAATTACCAGATAAAAATGATTTAATTAACGTTTATAAAATAATAAAGTTGCGTGGTTGGTCACTGTAAAAAAAAATCCGCTTTATAGCTGTCTAAATGTCAATTTGAAGTCCAGCCCTTATTGAGCTCTAAATATTATTCTGAAAGGCTTTTGTTAACGGGAAAACTTCGAACTCAGAACGGCGCATCCCACAGATACAACCTTATGTTACTAAAGACACAAATGTCTGAAGAGGAAAAAAAGGCTTGTTCTGGCTATCGTCTGCAAATCTCTAAATCAACTGACCAATCCAAGATAATCCAGAGCAGCGCATTGTTTCTTGGATGTTCGGCATTTGTGGTCAGTTTCCTTTTACTTTCAGCAGCAGACACCCCGCGTTTGACCTTGCTGAGATGATTAAGCTGCTTTGAAATCGAACTGTGCGGTCTACGGATATTTTGGCCCGAGTCAAGGCTCCCTTGAAGACCTTCGAGTACTGGAAGAGATATTATCACGCCCCTGTGCGCTTTCTGTTGTTTTTGCAACAACAAAGCTTACATCTGCTGCGGTGCCGCCGCCAGCGCCTGTTCACACCTCTGATGTATCGAGGAATGAATTTAATAAATTTGCCACGGAGACACATTTTTATTTCAGCGATCTGAGACAGAGCGAGAAAGCTTGGACGCGCTCGGTTCCGTGCACTTGTAGTTATGCAAGAGCCGGTGCACTTACAGGGTTACAGTTACAAAACTTCTGAAACGGTTTGTTTTCACTCCACATCAAAATGTCATTTGGACAAAAACCAACGCGGAAAAAGGAGAACAGCAGACCTTCCATTACATCAGGTCTGAAAAGTTACACTCTCTAAAGCCGTCCAAATGGAGGTCGAGTTTATGTTACGGCCTCGGACCTGATGAAGTGCTGCGGCGGCATATGGAGCGGACAGGAGCGCTTTGGGCATGTCGTATAGACGAGCGTGCCGATCCCGGGCGACTCGTCCCGTGCCTGCCTGACCATTTGAGGCGAACGTTCTGCAGACCCGAGGTGAAGTCCAGGCAGAGCAATGAAAACAGATCCATCCTGCAGATCCATTTCTCCAAGTTGCAACTTTCCAGATTGTAAAAGTATCCATACGCCTCTCTCTTAAGGCTAGTCAGCTTCAAGGAAAGGAAATCGTAAGGCGGCAGATAAGACACAGGGTTTAATTGAAAAACGTCCAAGATTCCATGGAGAAGTGGCAGGAGGTTGTTGGAAGCTCGGGTTTACTCTCAAGGGGCTGAACAGTGGAGCGAGGCTGAATAAAAATACAAACGAGTGGAGTAGGCAGCAAGGCTAGACTCTACTGTAGCCTTGTAACCACAAAGACTCTAAAAGACGTCACGACTCGTCAAGATGGTCTAATGAGGAATTTATAGAAGGTCGTAAAATTCTGTAAAAACGACTACATTCATTAAGTCAGGCTCTTCTAACACAGAGAACACTGCCACAGTGCTGGTGACTGAACCAGCTGTGATTCCAATTCATTTGAATACGGTATTGTTTCTATAGCAACGCCTCATCCACAGGGTTGAGACAATCCAAAGGCGCGTCCCAAATTGCATACTTACGCACTACGCCATCGTGGAGTATAAATAGTGTGATCACGCTGAACACGTCCAAGAAGACTTAATGAATGAAGTGCACTTTAAATACAAAAGCGTGGCATATAGGACACTTCATGCTTTGATCACATAGCGGAAGAGGGGCGGGGCTAAGCTATCCAGGCCGATGCTGGATAAGAAAAATTTTCAGGATGGTCGCCGCCAACACTCTGGAGGATACAGAATGACAGTACAAATATCTTTTAAATGTATGATTTCTTTCTTTTCTTTTCCCTTCTAACGATCACACACTAGACACTAGAGTGCACAGTGTAAGGGTGTGGTCATTTGGGACGCAGCTCACGCTAAATAGATTTGAAAAACAGTTGATATGGTGATGTCTTCTGTCAGGAGATGTTTAATTAAAGGTTTAGGGAAGGAGTCTTCAGTGTTTGAGCTTTGTCACAGACAGGAAGGTCGTGGGAAATTCTTGCACTTTCTGTGACGATTGTGTTGTTTGGAAAAAAATTGTAGTACTTGATGAAGAACTAAACAAATCAGAAAGCAAATTTAAGCTATTTTGAGAAAACAAACCACTTCAGGATGCTCACAGTAACTAGCAGTCATGTTGATTATGTTAAAGCTTTTTATCCAGAATGTGCTTTGTATTACACAGAAAGTAAGACTGAAACTGGAGACTCCTTCCATAAGCACTAGCAAAAATTTCAAAATCACTGTGCAATCATCTGTGTTATCATCTACGTACCAACCAGCAGCACGAGGCGGTACGGTTCTCCAGGCTGTCGGACGTAAGGCACCACCTCCTGGTAGCTGGAAATGTGGTTCTCTCCGTCGGCTTCGCTCTTCTTCCATTTCGCTCGCATTTCTTGACTCCTGCGGTCCTTCTTACTCAACCGGAAGCTTCTCCTCAACCCGGCTAGACGGAAAGAAGACTCACAGCAGACATCATACAGAACTCTAGGAGTTTATGCACATCATGTAGCTCTGAAAAGTAGGGTCTTCAAAAAAACAAACCCCGAGTGGTGTTTTTCCAGTCAAACACAAACTCAGCTGTCATTTCGTCAACACAAGCTTTCATGGCTGTCATCCAGAGCGGAGCAGAACTAACCAGCGCTCCATGCAGAAAGATTAGCATGACACACATAACACTGATTGCCATTTAATGGTGACAAATCCTCGTTCTTAACCACCAGCTCCATGCAAGGACACTCGATACGCAGCATCTGGCTGCTAACGCCGTGATTAACGGGTACAGAATGTTTGCCTGTGCTCCGAAGGATTCTTTCGAAGCTTTTGGAAATGGAAAGGAACAAGTCACATCACTCTGAAAAAACTTTCCACAACATAACAAAACCGCGAGAGCGAGAGCTGCACAGGGCATCGGAGTTTCCTCGCCACTCCAAACTCATAAAGTCGATGTACTCTATAACTCAGCAATATAAACATAATGTATAGCTTCTGGACATTCGGAAACCAGTGCATGAATCAGGAAGAGGATCACGTTACTAATAATCTAATCATGTCTTCAGTTTTGTTGGTATTTTTTATTGTGGGATGACGAATACAGCCAAATATGTATCTCTTTACATATACATGGTTTCTTAAACCGAAATATTTCCACATGGAAAGAAAAAAAGGGAAAACTCCTCTCTGAAGGATTTATTTTATAATGAAATTCTGAGCTGATACAGTTAACTACATTACCCATAATGCCGTCCGGCTTCTTGATGATAGCAACACAGTAGGATTTAAACCTCACAACATTTCTATATAAAGAGAGCGATGCAGGGGTGCTTTAATCTTTCTCATCTCCTCACCTTTACACTCTGCTCCAACAGATCAGCTTCCAAACATCACCTTGTCAAGTGACACTTATCATTCACCATTACCCACAATGCCGTTCAAGTACCTGCTGATAACAGCACAGCGGGAATTCCTCCATATTACATTTCTATACAAACAGAGTGATGCAGCGGCGCTTTAATCCTTCGCAACCAAGCTCTGCTCTTCTATACACTGTGCAGAACGGAACGTCACCTTTGTCAGTGACATCACACTTATCATTACCCATGATGCCGTTTGGCTAACCTGCTGTTAGCATCACAGTAGGATTTATACCTGCATTTCTATGTACAGAGAGCGATGCAGCGGCGCTTTAATCTTTCTCAGCCAAGCTCTCCTCATCTCCTCGCCTAAAACAGATCAGCTTCCAAAAGTTGTCATTACCCACAATGCCATTTGACTACCTGCTGTACATTGGAATTTATACCTCACTCCATCTCTAGCTAAAGACAGCGATGCAGCGGCGCTTTAATCCTTCTCAGACAAACTCTCCTCATCTATACACTCTGCAGAACAAAATGTCACCTTTGTCAGTGACATCACACTTATCATTACCCACGATGCCGTTCAGCTATCTGCTGATAACAGCACAGTGGGCTTTCTTCCATATTGCATTTCTATGTAAAGAGAGTGATGCAGCGGCACTTTAATCCTTTTCAGCCAAGCTCTCCTCATCTATACACCAGATGAACAGAACGCGTCACCTTTGTCAGTGATATCACACTTATCATTACCCACAATGCCGTTCGACTACCTGCTGATAGCATCCCAGTAGGATTTATACCTCACTACATTTCTATATAAGCAGAACGATGCAGCGGTGCTTTAATCCTCCTCAGCCAAGCTCTCTCATTTCCCCATCTATACACTCTGTTTCACCAGATGTCAGACATCCCCCACAATGCCGTTCAGCTATCTGCTGATAAAAGCACAGTGGGATTTGAGAGTGATGCAGCGGCGCTTTAGTCCTTCTCGGTCTCCACTACTTGTTTTATTCACAATAATGATATTCTATTTAAAAGCAGGCCTTTCATTTTGTTTTCAGGAGCCAAAGCGATCGAAACCTCCACTTTCTCCTATTTGCCGAAACGTCACCTGACATCAGCGTGACACACGCTTTAAAAAACAAAAAACTTAACGTGTTTGAGGGTGGAGTTTTTCTTTCAACTCTGATCTGCTCGAGAAAGCTTTGGTGATTCAGCTCAGTGTTTGCGTGAGCCTGGCGCTCTTCGACAGGCTAATGAACACATGTCGAGCATGTCTCGCACCCGCACTCCCGCTCTCGCAGACGCGCAGTAGCCGCAGCACAAATCCACGGCTGATTGGCCACACCGATATCAATCTAACCGAATCCCTTAAACTGTTCCAGACATCTCTGTCCTGCATGGAGAATAACAACCGGACTTCGAGGCTAGACAGCTTCTGCGCAGATAAATCTGAGGTTAGCGAGCTCTGACAGGAAAATAATTAAAGCAATACTCCAAAAAATTCTTTTTTTAAAATAATCTGTGCAGATTGATTCCCTCGCTTTTTTTTTTATTAAAGCGAATTACCTGTGGGTGTTTTTTTTTTTTTTTTGACATAATCCTGGATTATATGTGAGCGCACTTAGACGAACCTTTTCAAGGAAAACCATACAGGAGATTTTGTTCTCGGTGCTGAAATGAACGCTGCTGCACTGGGAATTCGGGCGGGTCAAGAGAGCGACACGAGTGCTTTTTGGCTTTTCACAGCGGCTCAGCGTTTCGAGAACGTGACGTGCCCCGTGGAAATCGTTCGGACGGCCAAGCAAACACGTTTTCAAACCTGGTTATGAGATTTGGCGGACGAGTCGTTGCGACACGATGCCTGGAGCGAAATTTCCCTAAGGTTTACTCTTAATATGGTGTTTAGAATGGCTTCTTATGTTTTATCCACTAGACAAAAAAAAAAAAATCTCAAGACGCATGTGATGTATTGCCAAAAGTTTTGGGACACCCCTCCAAATCATTGAATTCAGGTGTTGTTTTTCAGGGGTCGGGCTTGGCCGCTTAGTTCCAGTGAAAGGAACTCTTAATGCTTCAGCATACCAAGACATTTTGGACAATTTCATGCTCCCAACTTTGTGGGAACAGTTTGGGGATGACCCCTTCCTGTTCCAACATGACTGCGCACCAGTGCACAAAGCAAGGTCCATAAAGACATGGATGAGCGAGTTTGGTGTGGAGGAACTTGACTGGCCTGCACCGAGTCCTGACCTCAACCCCATAGAACACCTTTGGGATGAATTAGAGAGGAAACTGCTGTTATAGCTGTAACTTAATATTATATTCATGTGCATGTAAAGACAGATATCCCAAAACTTTTGGCAGTATATTATGGCTGAAGTTCCAGAATTCACACACTATGCTGAAAAAAAAAAACGATTTAAATAACTGTTTAATTACAAAAACCATCACTACTTTAATCCAAATCCATATTGAGCATTAAACTTATGTTTTGTCACAGATTATCTTTTTTTTTTCCCAATCTTGTTTACTAAAACATGCTTGAGCCTCTGGAACCTCGCACCAGCTGCTGAACGGTGCTCCTGACATGATTATGACTGAAAGTCTGACCAAACGCTTCTTCCAGACATGTCCAGAGACCAGGCCACACAATCGGTTTCCATAAACAGCAACAACTAGACGATACGCCAACCCAACTGGCCTGGCTTATGTCTGCTTCATGCATGGCCTGCACCAAAGCTGAGCTCTCACCACACGACTGTGGGAAGAAGCAGAAGTTCAGTGAAGCTCAGTGGAACAGCGTCTGAAGGGATTCGTGGGTAGAACCGTCTTGCTCTCTTATTATATGCTAGAGAAACGCTGGTGTTTTGGATCGGGTTCCTCGTGTAATGACCTCGAGAGCATGCAGGAGAACATGGAAGACAGAGAAAATACAGTACATCGTGGAGATTCATGTGGATTTTTAAAAGAGATAAGACTTTGTTTTTTTTTAAATAATGGATGTATAAAAATGTCTTTGCTGTACTTCAGCAGACCGACATGGCAAACCCGATGTTCTCCTGCTCGCTTTGGTTTCTTACTGAAGACTAAACTCTTGAGATTGTGCTCTAAGAGAACATGGAAAAAACTATTTTTGGGAGTGTATCATATACTTCATACTGAGATGTGTATTGTATCTCCTTTTAGAGAAAGATTCACATCAACAGTAAAAAGACTCTCCAAGTGTATCGTATGGTATCAGGCCTGAATTGAATCCTTTCAGCACTTAAATGAATCATATTCAAGTGTATTGAAATGTTACTGGTTGACTGTATCTTTGTTTGTATTGTATAATATACTGTGTATTGATGTGTATAGTGCATTGTCTGAAAGTCAGAAATTCACACTTTCATGGCTTGTTATAAAGGTACCTTTTTTTAAATGAATTTTATCATATATATATTTATTATATATATATATATATATATATATATATATATATATATATATATATATATATATATATATACACACAATACACATGACAATATGTGATATATATATATATATATATATATATATATATATATATATATATATATATCACATATTGTCATGTGTATTGTATCTTCTAAAAGATGGAGATTCACAACCCTAGTGAAAAAGATTCTCCAACTGATTCATAGTGGCTTGAACCTGAATCAAATCGAAATGAATCGTGTTGAAATGCATCGAATCATGGCTTGTTTAAAGGAAGCATTTTTCGTATCATATATACCACATATTGTGATGTCTATTGTATTTACTGAAAGATGGAGACTCACACCCATAGTAAAAAAAGATTCTCCAATTGAATCATATTGGACTGAACCTGAATCAAATCAGAATGAATCGTGTTGAAATGTATCGAATCATGGCTTGTTATAAAGGTACCATTTTTTAATGTATTTTATCATATATATCACATATTGTCATGTGTGTTGTATCTTCTTAAAATGAGTAAATCACATTCCCAGTAAGAAGAGTCTCCAACTGAATCATATTGGATTGGGCCTGAATCAAATCAAAACAAATTATGTTGAAATGTATCGAATTGTTGATTGTTATAAAGGTACCATTTTTTAATGTATTTTATCATATATATATATATATATATATATATATATATATATATATATATATATATATATATATATATATATATATCACATATTGTCATGTGTATTGTATCTTCTGAAAGGTGGAGATACACAACTCTAGTGAAAAAGATTCTCCAATTGAATCATATTGGACTGAACCTGAATCAAATCAAAATGAATCATGTTGATATGAATCAAATCATGACTTGTTTAAAGGTACAATATTTCATATCATATATACAACATGTTGTGAAGTGTTGTGTACTGTATCTTCTAGAAGATGGAGACCCACACCTTCTAAAAAACAGAGACTCCAACTGAATAATATTGGTTTGGGCCTGAATCAAATCATATCACTGCCCAACTGAATGTTATATGGTTAACTGTACTGTTTTTATTGTATCAATTTTTCAATATTTGGAGGCTCACACCCCTAGTAAAAAAGAGTCTTCAACTGAATCAGACTAGATTGGGCCTGAATCAAATCGAAATGAAACGTGCTGAAATGTATCAGTTTGAATCGAATCATATCACTGCCGAACTGAATCGTATTTAAGTGTGTCAGAGTGTTATCTGGTTAACTGTACTGTTTTTATTGTATCGATTTTTCCATTTTTGGAGGCTCACACCCCGAGTCTCCAACCGAATCATATCGGATTGGGCCTGAATCAAATTGAAATGAATCGGTCTGAATCGAATCATATCACTGCCGAACTGAATCGTATTTAAGTGTTATCTGGTTAAATGTACTGTTTTTATTATATCGATTTTTCAGAAAGATGAAGATTCACCTCTAGTAAAAAGTGTCTCCAGTGTCCTCAGAACAAAAACTTGACCACAAATCAAAAAGAACTCTTTCTTGTAAACTTCAACGCACCAATACGGCAGACCTGAGGGTTCTCCTGCTACCCTTGTCCACCTTGAGCTTGGCAACCGAGCTCTATTACATCATCAGCATCGATTTAACCCAGAACTTGAGAAGGCAGACACACACCGCATCCCATCCTGCAGAATCCGGTCTGATTTACTAAAATACAGGGAAAAAACGCACCGATATGAAATGATACGTCTTAATTCGAAGTCCACGCGATGCTTCTTCGTGAAGTTCATCCGTCTTTGGCTTCCGATAAAAAAAATGAACGAGTGACCGTAACTTATCGATTGCATCAGCCTGCATGGTAAAGCCATTATCTTGTGAATGAAGCCCTTTGGGTTGTCTTCTACCCAGACTCGGCGCACTAATGCACACATGCTGCGGCTACCTGACACTGAAATCATCCAAAGGATCTGGAGAAATAGAGAAGCAATCTGGACTGCTGAACCGTGCATTAGTGTCTTGGCTCCTGTTAGACTGCATACTGATTAAATAATCTGGTTTGTAAATACTGCCTGTTTTTTTTTTTTTTAATGTTTTCCATGTCTGGACCTTATTGGGATCTGCTGATACCTTTTCCAGGTCTCTGTTTTGCTTTCTCTTAAATATTATTAAAATAAAAAACCCACCCAGCCCTTCTCCTTGACCCTTCGCATTCTCCACGCCGCTCTGGGTCATATCTGATTGCATCGCTCTGATCGGCGTATTAAACGCTGCTTCAAAGGCAGATTTATAGAAGAATGTTGCTACCAGAAAAGCTCTCCGTACGCATCAAAAAAAGCATGGTGCAGTTTTCCATCACGTCGTTCCTAAACCATCGCTGCAATAAATCACAGCTTTTTGGCCTACCTCGGAATGAGCCCGTCACAATCCGGCCACGTAGTAATGCCTTAAGCATGTTTTCTCGAAGGGGTCGCTGTGGGATTGATGCGAGCTTGGCCATCGCGTCTGTGCCTGAGATTTGCTGTGGACAAGCTGACTTTTCGCCAAAAAAAAACAAAAAAACAGAGAGAGAAAGACAGAGACTCTCTCTGCTTTACTCATACCGTTGCCTGGCTGCTTCGCTTCACTCGCCCTGCTCCTGCTCGCTGAGGCTCTTTATCACCAATGGACCAGAGCAAAGCACCCAGTCTGGAGCTATTAAAGAGCTCCAAATTAACATGAATACTCAAACCAGATCGACGTAAATCAAGAACTAATGAGGCTGTCGAGCAGCTTTGAAAGGACAAATGTATCATGAGATGGATATGTGCCATGGGGGAGGTTAAGCAGCATTAAAGAAGCTCTGTTGTAGCATTTTAGCGCACAGGAGTCCAGTTTAAAAAGAAAAAAAAAGGCCTTCAGGAAGAACAAGGCGGGATTTTAGATTTATACAATAAACAAGAAAGATGAATGTTTCAAGAAAGAAATTCTTCTTACCCATGTGTATTCCGTGTATGGCCACGTAATCCGCATCGTCTTGTGAGGACAGAAAGAAAATATATGAAAATGGATGAAAGTCATAAACATGAGAGAACAAGTCGTTATTAAGGGGATCGTAGATTTCACACTCAGAGAGGATAAGAACAGAAGGAAGGAAGGAAGGAAGGAAGGAAGGAAGGGAAAAGGTGCAGGTTATCGCCTTTATCTACGAGTCAAATAAAATGCAAACACTTTATCGTAAATAGAGACAAGTCACATGACTACCCTGAGCATGATGTAGCCCTTCGTTAAAATCCGCTTTGTGTCATTTTCATTTTTCGACCCCAAACTTTAGTCCAAATAAGTAGACCTATCTAGACACGTTCTATCCGTGCCGCAAATCCGTGAAGCGAGGAAACTTTCCGTTCTCAGTTGTTGCATTGCGTTTAATTAAACACAGGTTTAATTATAAAGTAAATGAGTCGTGTTAGGACGGCTAGAAATTTTAGAAATTGTAATTGGTTAAGTTTTTTTTCCACACAAACACTCCACAGACAGAGAAACACAGGGAGAACATGCAAACTCCGCCCACATCAGGGGGAGACGGGATTCGAGCCACCAACACGGGTTTAATTGTAAAGAAAATGAATCATGTTAGGACCTCTGATCCAAAATCATGCTAGCTACCAATTAGAAATTTTTAGAAATTACAGTTAACTTTTTTTTTTTTCATATATACAAGAAGGTGAAAGTGTTTAAAATTCTAATGAACTGAGCAAGTTCGCTAAATCTAGCTGTTTTTTGCTTTAGAGACTTTTACATAAACGTTTCCTCTAAAGCTACACGTGAGCCGCTAAGCTACAACTGACAAGGAAGTAAACACGCCTCGTTGTCCTTTTTTGGCTGGATGATTACAGTCCGCATCTTTTTTTTTTCTTTTTTTTTTGTCTCTTGTGGATCTCCAGAGAGACCTGCTTCTGAAAAGCGAAGAAAAAACGTATAAAAAACAGATATTAAATTCATTCAACGTAATTCCCTAAAAATTGCCAATTGCTCCTTTAATGTTAGCTACGACTTTATACGGCTAAATAATTGAAATAAAAAAAAAGTAAAAAGTTTTCTTTACTCCACATATAACATGCATTCTATAATAAAGAATCAAAGCACAAAAAAGAAATAAAAAATCGAAAGCAAAAAAAAAAATCCCTGAATATTATAATATTATAATAACAGAAAATTGCTGTTACTCTTTATTTTTTTTCCCCCCTCACGTTAAGGGAAACAGTGGGAAATTAGAGGTGAGCAAACGAGGCGTGACATGAAGCTGAAAGAATGACAGATTACCTTCCTCATCGCCTGTTCACCGTGAGCAGAAAAGACAGAGATTTTCTTTTAGCAGTTCTACATATCGTTCACGTTTCAAGACCGAAATCTAACCTAAAGTTCATTTCTAACTGAATAAGGCAAGAAAATAAGGTACGTTTCAACTGAAGTGAAGGTTCGAATGTTAAATAAACAAGAGAACGATTAATATTTATTCCATCAGCGAATGAAAAAAATACACAGAAGTATATTAATTTACAGCGCTCAGTTATCAAGGCTGGAAATGACGGACTTTGCTGAGACTCTCGGATGAATGTCGCTAATTATAATGCTGTTGAATTTATAGATGTTTTATTGCAGTTTTCTGTACAGGAAGTGATAAAATATGACACGAAGCGAAAAATAATCCACACTGGGGTGATGTGATGCATTCGAGTATCTTCCTATAACAGCACACCCTAAAGGATTTTATTCCTCTCGTATTATACAACAGCAATTTTTCATCCATCCATCCAATCATCCATCCATCCACCCATCCACCCATCCATCCACCAACCATCCATCCAATCATCTATCCGTCCACCCAATCATCCATCCATCCAATCATCTATCCGTCCACCCATCCATCATCCACCCATCATCCACCCATCATCCATCCACCCATCATCCACCCATCATCCACCCACCCATCCACCCACCATCCATCCACCCACCATCCATCCACCCATCCATCCATCCATTCAATCATCCACCCATCCATCCATCCATTCATTCAATCATCCATCCAACCAACCATCCATTCACCCAGCCGTCCATTCATTTATTTTCTCAGGAATCCTGGAGTCCATCCCAGGAGACTTGGGGACACCCTGCATAACTTGCCAAAACATCACAGGACACACACACACACACACACACACACACACACACACACACACACACACACACACACACACACACACACCCCCTACAGACAGTTTAGAGATGCCAATCAAAGCCAATAAAAGGTCTTTGGACTGAGGGAGAAAACCAAAAAATCCTGAGGAAACCCCTGAAACACAAGGACACCATGCTAACTCCAACCCACATCGGGAGGAGACGGGATTCCAACCACCAACATGGGAGGTTTTTAATGTATTAATGAACAAAGTTTTTTTAAATCCATTATTGTAGTATACCATCCATGAGACAAGATCATCCCTTTCTCTCTCTTGCAAATAATAATAATAATACATACATATATACATACATACATACATACATACATACATACATACATACATACATACATACATACATACATACATACATACATACATACATATATATATATATATACATACATGGGGGGGCATGGTGGCTTAGTGGCTTAGTGGTTAGCACGTTTGCCTCACACCTCCAGGGTTGGGGGTTCGATTCCTGCCTCCGCCGTGTGTGTGGAGTTTGCATGTTCTCCCCGTGCCTCGGGGGTTTCCTCCGGGTACTCCGGTTTCCTCCCCCAGTCCAAAGACATGCATGGTAGGTTGATTGGCATCTCTAAATTGTCCGTAGTGTGTGATTGCGTGAGTGAATGAGAGTGTGTGTGTGCCCTGCAATGGGTTGGCACTCCGTCCAGGGTGTATCCTGCCTTGATGCCCTATGACGCCTGAGATAGGCACAGGCTCCCCGTGACCCGAGTGTAGTTCGGATAAGCGGCAGACAACGAATGAATGAATGACATACATACATGTAGAAATACTTGTTGCTAAGCAACCACAAAACATCCTCTATCTGGAATATTTTCACTAATATATTTTCACACCTCTGAGTGTTAGAAAGCCCTGAGAGTGGAGACTCCTTCCATAAATGTTCTCTAAACATCTCCAGACTCAAAACTTTACCATTTCAACAGTAAATTTTTTTTTAATTACTTGGTCAAGTGACAACATGTTTTCTTAATCTGCTTATCATCAGGCTTCGTTTACATGCAGTGTTTTTTCTATAGTCCGTGCTGTTGCTATAGGAACCGTAACATATTGGAAGGAGCACATTAATATAAGTCTTGGCGGCCGGATCTACTGTCAGAGCGGCTGCTCTAGAAAATGAATCGACTTCTGATTTGAGATTCAACAGCGACGTCGCAGCAGAGCTGATTTTATCTGCAATATTTGGACGGTCTGATTTTTTTTGAAAAGTTATCCCAGGTCAGGATTCCATGGGACACGTGATAAATAAATAAACACACACACACACACACACACACACACACAGATACATACACACTCACATATATACACACAGATAGATACGTACACACACTCACATATACACACACAGAAAGATACGTACACACACTCACACATACACACACATATACACACACAGACTCACACACAAACATACATATACACACACACACACACACACAGACATATACACTCACACACATACATATACACACAGACAGATACCTACATACACACACACACACACACACACACACACACACACACACAGACAGATACATACACATACACACAGACAAATACGTATACACACACACACACACACACACACACACACAAACATACATGCACACACACACACACACACACCGAGCTGGGTCAAAACTTAAGGTCACACCGATGCCAGATGTTAGAAGCGAGTCTCTCCTCGACACACTTTCATGAACTCCAGGTGAAGTAAGATGAGTCGAAGCCACTCGTAGCGAAACCCGTTATTTCTGACAAGCCACCGTAGCCACTTCATTACAGTACCGCGGGTTCTGCTCGCCCAGACCGAGCCCACACACCACGAGCTCCGGCCTTCCAGTAAGCCTTCTCTTCCTCGTCTAAAATAATCTCTCTCTCTCTTTCTTCTTTCCCCTCTTCTTTAAAGCGCGCATCCCTCAGGAGGCCGTCTATCATTACCGTGTTTACATCCAAGAGGTTCAGGAAATGACAGAGCAGCCTAGTTTTGGAGGTGTTTGGCGGTGTTCTGCGCTGTGTTATGCCCGTGTTTGCTCTCGGTCATCTTCCAAATATAGGAGGTCAGAACACCATGACCAGCAGAATGATTACACGCTGGGGATTGATTGATGAGGTGGCTGCTTCTTTTTTATTTCTGTGACAGATAGCATCGATAAACAGCAAGCCTGTGAGTCAAGCCTGTGGAAACTCGGGTTAAACCTTCTCGCGCTGGGGTTCGGATGTTTATAGCGGGGGTGTGTGTGTTTGTGTGATTTAAATATGATTGTTGCCTTTGTTTATGACTTTAAACCTTCATAGAACCAAATACACTGGACAACGGACATTAAATAACATTTATTCGGTCTGTGAGTAGAAAAAATATATGACCACAGCATCTGAAATTAAATACTGGACATTTGGGTGAAATTATTAGACTCCATCCATCCATCCATCCATCCAGTACAAGAGAGAGAGACAGAAAGAGAGAGAGGTGCAAACAGGGAGAGAGACAGGGAGGGAGGGAGAGAGAGATACAGGGAGAGAAAGTGAAAGAGAGAGAGAGAGAGTGGGGGAGAGGGGAGAAAACCCATAAAAAGGCTCTATAGTCTGGTAGCAGTGAGCCCCATGTCTCCACTATAAGCTGGTTTAAGAGGCGACTTGACCGGATACCAGTCCTTTCACTTATCACAGACATGCCGGTTCTCGCAATGTGTCCCAGCT
This sequence comes from Hemibagrus guttatus, assembly GCA_033459395.1. Taxonomy (NCBI): domain Eukaryota; kingdom Metazoa; phylum Chordata; class Actinopteri; order Siluriformes; family Bagridae; genus Hemibagrus; species Hemibagrus guttatus. The sequence goes on along the minus strand of JAUCMX010000022.1, from coordinate 3,159,539 downwards.
TGGTGTACCCCACGGCTGAGACGGGACCGCAGACCGGCAGACAGCAGAAGCCTTGAAGGTAAAAAACTGTTCAAGAATAGAGCCTCCTCCATTAACCACATGCCAGCAGGTGAGTCACGTAGCCATGAGCTGGAGAGAACTTTCCAAGCCTCCAACATTGACCGATAAAACGGGGTTAGACTTATTAGTTCAGTCTCTTGTAGTTTAATTAAAAACAGATGTTTGTCCAGTCCCATTCCGCCTGCTCTCCTTAAGAGTGAGACTGCAGTATGTTCCCAAGCGACAGACTTATTGTACAGCAACCTCTGAGCTGCTTGTAACCGAAGTCATAATCCTCGACTTAATGTCCAGAAGACCTTGTCCCCCTTGTAGTGGAAGGTATAGTACAGCTGAATTGGTCCAGTGTTAATCTGACCAAAAAGGTCACTAAGGCTCTCTGTACAAATCCAGCAGGTGGTTGTAGCACGTTTAGATGATGTCAGAGTATGGAGGCAGCCAAGTTACTGGCCACCAGTACTCTTCCTGTGTAGGACAGCTGGGGTAGCACCCATTTCCATCGAGACAATTTGGTGCACACTCTCTCCACTACGCCATTCCAGCTCTGTTTTCTGTACTCTTCTGTTCCTAAAAATACACCCAGTGTCTTTAGACCTTCTCTATTCCATTTCAGGTTCCCTGGAAGAAGAGGAAGCCCCTCTGCGTTAACTTGCCCCGCCCATAAAGCCTCACTCTTATTCCAGTTTACATTAGCAGAAGAAGCCTTCTGGTATATTTCAAGAGCCTCAGATAAAACTTTGTTAATAAATACTAAGTGTCAGGAGTAGCTGGACAGTTCCCTGCCAGGCCCGGGGAGGGCGCTGGCAGGAGAATCCTGGAAGCCTGTTTGTGTCTGTGTGATTTCCTGCCCATTGTTCTCCACCCTGATTGTGTCACCTGTCCCTTATTACCCTGTTGTGTTTCCCTATAAGAGGGAGCCTGGTGTACATGTGTGGCGTGGGTCAATGTTCTGTGTATAGCTGTCCCGTGGGTGTTAAGTTAGGTTTGGGGTTATGTTTGTGAGTTTAGTTTAATGTACCACGGAGTCTAGTGTTATGTTCGTCTTTCCCCTGTATTGTGTTTATGTAAATAAAACAGTGCTTCACTGAATCCTGCGTTTGGGTCTGCGCTTTCACGGCGTGCTGGAGCATGCCACACCATGGAGGTCCGGGTTCGAGCCCCGCTAGGACGGGAGTGGCGGCCGGTCGTGACACTAAGAGGTCATCTGCATAAGCAGACAGCATGATTCCTGGCTCCTGCAAGCTCACTGGAGCTTAAAAACCTGCTAGCTTCCCCCGAAGTAAAGCCAGCAATGGTTCAATTGCTATGCAAAATAACTGACCGGATAAAGGGCATCCCTGCCCATACCTCTGGTGACTGCAATCGGCCGGCTCAGGCCACCCCCCATTTTAATCATACATGTTGCTTCAGTGTACGACAATTTAACCATACTCAAAGTTATTTCCAAAACCAAAGGCCTGCGTAGTTTTAAAGAGGTAGCAGTGATCTACACGGTCAAAAGCCTTTTCTTGATCAAGAGAAAGCAAGACATATCAGAAACTTTACAAAGGTTCACAACATCTCGAATACTGGTCTCCAGTTCTTTAACAGTGAAAGATCCCCTTTCTTAGGTAGCAAAGACAGCACCGCACACTGGCATGAAAGCAGTAAACAACCAACTCTGAAACTTTCCTGAAAGACTTCACAGAGGTCCCCTCCTACAAGACTTCAGAAATGTTTGAAAAAAGCTGATGGCAGGCCATCAATGCCTGGTGAGCTTCTTGATCTGAGCTGCATGACTGCCACTGTGAGCTCCTCTAGAGTTATGTCGGTGTCCAGGTCAGCTCCAGATTCCACATCTGGCTGTGGAAGTCCTTGGGTCAGTAACTGTGCATCCAGAATCGCAGTTTTCTGCCCTATATAGAGCTGAGGAAAAATCCACCGCATGCTTTCGCATTTCCCTGGTGTCCGTGGTTACTCTTCCATCAGGCAGATGGAGACAGGTCATTTGCTTGCCACGTGCAGTGACACGTTCTAGGTTGGAGAAGTATGCTGTTGGTGCATCCATGTCAGATCTCACCAGAGCTCCCTTCACTCTTTCATTCATCTAGGCTCCTTTTTTTCCCGCTGTAGCTACCTTGACAAAGCAGGGTCGTGTTTATTGATCAGTTTGAAGTCTGTATCATTAACCCGCTGGTGAAATGTTTGGATAAATAGATTTGTTTTGTATAAAAGGTTGAACACCTTGATAGAGTTAAAGCAGAATGCATGTGTGGTTCCTCAGTGGTGCAATCTACAAACTGCCACTCCGGCACTTAAGTTTGTGCCATGGATAAATCTCTGCTGTCCCTCCCACCACATCGTCCACTCCACTTCATTATCTATATCACTATGTGTTTCCTGAAGAAAAACAAGGTGCAGGGTTTTTTTGGTGTATCGTCTCAGCTAACGCAGCACGCTTATATCTGTTCCTTCCCCCATTGATGTTTAAAGAGCCCACTCTCAGAGTCTCCATGTAAAAAAGAACAAGGAAAAGAAACAAGGTGAAGCAGTAATAAAGAGGAGGAAGACACCCTGTGAAACATGGCTTATATATATATCTGTGATGTGCTTCCTTAAGCGAAAGTGCATTTTTTCACTCACCCATCTTTTTTTGGAGAAAAGCCACTGAGCTTTCAAACTTTTCTTCATCAGAAAAAAAAAATCTCTGACATTAACCTGTTTACCAAAAGTCTTATGTAAAAAAATATTCACCTCTTCCAGGGTGTACAGAGTGTGATCTCACTGAGAAGCTCCCTTAGACACCACTTCACGAACATCACAGACCTCTTCCTGTGACATCTCCATATCATCTTCCATTAAAGACTCCTGACTATCAGCTTCATTTCTATCAGAAAGTGCCTTTTTTTTACCATGCAGTCAGTGTTAGCTACTCAGCGCTAGTGCTAGCTATTGCACTATCCTGACTCACTCTATTCTCCAGACATGGTCCACTCTCAAGCTCATCACTATTTTTTGCTCTGGGTCTACACCGGGCTCTCACGCAGACTTACGCTCATGCTCTGCGGGGATCCCTGCCTCGGACCCACTCACCTCAGCACTCCTGGTGGCCTCCTCCTGATTCCCCTCTGCTCTCACAATAGCGCCCGGCTCAGGGCCGCGATTGTCCTCCCCTTCCTCCTGTCTACTAAGCGGACATGCGAAACACTTATGACCGATGTCTCCACATTCAAAGCAGCGCATATTGCCCGTGCTCACCTTCACCATATATGTTTTCCCTTCATACTTTACACAGATGGATTCCTCGAGTGTGTTTTCAGGCAAATCAAGGAACATAAACACTTGTCTCCTGAAAGACATGACATGCTTTAATTCCGGGTGTTTGTAGCCCAGTGATATCATTTTAAAAGAGCTGGCCATTTTCCCGAACCGTAAGCGCTCTAGCGCTGTGTTCGGCAGAAAAGGCAGACAGCTTCAAATGATTACTCTTACTGAGGGGACAAACAATAACGAAACATTTATTGATGTGTTATTTATTACAATTCCACTCCCTAACAGCTGATTTACAAGGCTCTGATCTTTCATAAACACCACCACTGCTTTATTCATCCAAGAAGTGGAAACCATTTGCTCAAAACCAACTTTTTCTCTGACTTTGAGGAGAACATCCTCCACCATTACACTCTCTTCAGGTACACACCTGGACCCATGTCGGAGAGATAAAGCTGACGTCCCTTCAAGAGACTCCATCTCCGCACACCTCACCAAACTAACACTTTAAACAGTAAAAACTCACCGAGTCGCGTGAATCAAAGATGCAACAGAGCAAGAGAGAGAGAGAGACAGAAAGAGAGAGAGACAAACAGGGAGGGAGGGAGGGAGGGAGAGAGAGTGAAAGAGAGAGAGAAAGAAAGAGAGAGAGAGATATGGGGAGAGAGAGAAAACAAGAGAGAGAAACAGAAAGAGAGAGAGACAGGGAGGGAGGGAGAGAGACAAACAGGGAGAGAGAGAGAGAGACAGGGAGAGAGAGAGAGAGAGAGACAGAAAGAGAGAGAGACAAACAGGGAGGGAGGGAGGGAGGGAGGGAGGGAGGGAGGGAGGGAGAGAGAGAGATACAGGGAGAGAGAGTGAAAGAGAGAGAGAAAGAAAGAGAGAGAGAGATATGGGGAGAGAGAGAAAACAAGAGAGAGAAACAGAAAGAGAGAGAGACAGGGAGGGAGGGAGAGAGACAAACAGAGAGAGAGAGAGAGAGAGGGGAGAGAGACAAAGGGGGGGAGAGAGAAAAAGGGAGAGAGAGAGAGAGAGACAGGGAGAGAGTGAGAGAGAGACAGGGAGGGAGGGAGAGAGACAAACAGGGGAGAGAGAGAGACAAAGGGGAGGGAGGGGGGAGGGAGGGAGAGAGACAAACAGGGAGAGAGAGAGAGAGAGAGACAAACAGGGAGAGGGAGAGAGAGAGAGAGACAGGGAGGGAGGGAGAGAGACAAACAGGGAGAGAAAGTGAAAGAGAGAGAGAGAGAATTTGTATTAATGTATATTTTTATGTAGAAGCACTAACACAGCAGCAACACATCTGTCAGCCATTAACACAAGACAGTTGCGGTTTGGGAATTCGATCGCTTTAAACGCCTCTTAAGTGACTCCATGCAGAAGTCTTTAGCTGTAAACGCCAGGCTCAGACTGGCGTGAGCGCCGAGGTCGCTCGTGATGTAACCCTAATCCTCGCTGCCTTCGTGCGCACATCTTTCTCAGCGGCTGATCTCAGCCACTCAGATCTCAGCAAACACAGCCAAACATTTTTCAGAAAAATAAATAAAAAAAAAATTTTTTTTAAAGGTGGCATTTGCTTTGTGGGAACTTTGCGTAGAGGAGAAATGAAAAAAAAAAGTAATTTCAGCATTTATTTATTTAAAAATATGTTTAAGGCATATATATATATATATATATATATATATATATTTTTTTTTTTTTTTTTTTTTTTTTTACAAACCATCAATCTTTAATATTTACATAATGAATTTTCTTTTTCCAAGTAAGCATCATACCATTTAAAGGACATGATCATGGTCGGTGGAAATATCTGAAAGCTGTCAATAATTTTATGGTGATTTTGGTGATCAGTGTGGTCATTATTACAGACTGAGCTCACCGGAGTTTATCTTCAGCGCTCTGGACGTCTGAAACAGTGCCTCTGGTCTCTGTAACACCACTCTCCTGAACACACACCGACAGAGAGAAAGAGAGAGAGAGAGAGAGATAGAGAGAATTTTTTTTTAATTTTAAAAATCCTTTAATGAGTTAAATCAAATCTCACCATAAAGCTACAACACTTTATGATACCAGCGTAGATCCAATAACGCCAGCAGCCTTTATGACCCATTGCCAAAAAAGTCCATCTGCTTGCTGGAACTCCCACCAAGAACCGTACATGACACACCTTTACACAGAGTGTGTAGAGAGCTTTCTTCCCAGCCATCTCAAAGGTGCTCAATTTTGGAGTAGAGAAAGATAAGAGTAACCTCTCCTCCTCTCTCCACTCCTCCACAGCAGCACTGGCAGCAAGTATAGGGACTCCACTGAACAATGGCCTGTGCTCCATTCAGGAACTCTTGATGCTCTGCATGCAGTGACCTCCATATCTCTGCTCTTAATTGGCCCAGTATTTGATGAGATCTAATCCCAGTCCTTTCCACAAGAGCTGCTTGGTCCATGCCCAACTTCATGTATCCGACTTCATGTATCCGACTTCATGTATCCGGCAGTCCTTAAACATGAGCACATACTAGCTGAAGACAACAGCCTTGACTGCAGAAGGGGGTTGTTGAACAAAGGCTCCTCCAGAAGCCATATTCCAGCTGCTGTGTCAGGCATCCTCGAGATAGAAAACACCCTCTACACTTCCAACATGGATCTGTAGAATGGTGTGAGCTCCACCAGGTCGACTTCTTGTGGCTTCATGAGAAAAAGGTGTTTGTCAAACCCCATTCCTCCTGCTCTCTTCAGGAGCATAGTGGTTGTGTTCTGCCAGGCAAAGTTCCTCTGGTATAACAGTCTCTGAGCAGCTTGAAGTCTAAAAGTCATTATCCTGGACCAGATGTCCACCAGGCCCTGCCTACCTTCTTGTCCCAGTAAGTAGAGTACAGACGCTCTGACCCAGTGCTGACCTCACCAGAAGAAACTTACCAACTGCCGCTGCACTTCTTGCACAAGTCCTGCCGGTGGTTGAAGTACACTCATTCTGTGCCACAGAGTGGAAGCAACCAGATTACTGGCACCTAAAACTCTCCCCCTGTAAGACAGCTGGGGTAGCATCCATTTCCATTTAGACAATTTGGTGCACACTCTCTCCGCTACACCCTCCCAGTTCTGCTTCTGAAAGTCATTCGTTCCTATGAAGACACCCAGCATTTTTAACCCATTCCTACCCCACTTAAGGTTTTCGGGTAGCCTTGGCATATGCCCTGATTACTGACCAGTCCATAAAGCCCCACTTTTGTCTCAGTTTACCTTCGCAGAAGAAGCTAATTGATATACCTCCAGTACCTTGGATAAAATGTTGATGTCCTGACCATGAGTGATAAAAACAGTAACATCATCTGCATGTGCAGAAATTGTAACCTTTGGGCCCTGAAGCCCCCCTAAAACGTGAAAACCAGATAGTCTCATCCTGAGATAAAACAGTAGTGGTTCTATTGCTAGGCTAAATAACAGGAAGCCCCAGTATATAGAAGCTGTACCCAATTTTAAAATGTCTCTCCAATACCAAAGGCTTTCATCACTTCAAATAGCTTTTTCCTGATCAAGAGAAATTACACCAACAGTTTTATCAAAAATTTTACAGTTGTCAAGCACATCGCGAACAAGAAACAGGTTATCCATGATTGATCTGCCTGGAATACAGTATGCTTGAACTTTATGCACTACCATGTGGAGGTATCGCTTCAACCTATTAGCTAGGCATTTTGAAATGATTTTGTAATCTGTCATCAAGAGTCAACAACTGGTCTCCAACTTTTCAAGAGAGACAAGTCCCCCTTTTTTGGCAGTAACGACAGCACTGCACGTTGACAGGAAATGGGTAAAAATCCGTCTCTGCTGCATTCGACAAGGACTTCATAAAAATCACCCCCAATGCAGCTCCAGAACCGTTTATAAAAGTCCAAACGTCCAAGTCCGTTTATAAAAGTAATCCATCAACACCAGGTGACCGGCCTAAAGCGAGCTGACTCACTGCAGTGGTGTGATGTCCCAATCCAGAGCCGCTGTTGATTCAGCGTCCATCTGAGGAAGTCCATATAAAAGTTGTGCAGTACAGTCCGAATCACAGTTCGCTGCAGTGTACAGGGCAGAATAGAAATCCACTGCATGCTTGCGCATCTCTGTAGGCGGAGACAAAGAATCTGTTTACGTTGAGCCTTCAAGTTTTCAAGTTTAAAAAAGAAAGTACTTGGAGTGTCCATATCCACAAGGGTTGTGAAGCGAGATCTCACTAATGCTCCCTTTACTTCCTCATCAAGATAAGGCCTGAGCTCCTTCCTCTTTTGTTGTAGAGTCATTAGTATACTGGGCTAACTCATAGTTGTCATCTTGAGCTGAATACAGAATCTCTTTTTCAAGCACTTTCATAGTTTTGCTTCACTCTGGTGCTTGACATTGCAGTGTATTGTTGACAGAACATCTTAATCTTAATCTTTCCAACATCCCACCACTGTCTCAGATTTTCCAATCACCTTTTTTTGTTTTCCAGTGCTCCCAGAAGAGTACAAATTGCTCACAAAAAATATCATCCTGCAGTAATTTTTGTATTAAGATGCCAGAAGGATGGTTTGCTGGAGAGGTGTGACAAGACTACTGTAACAGAAACTAATTAATGGTCAGAAAAACCTACTGGGCAGATTAAGCAATCAATGATTCTACTACTAAAATGCTTAGACACATAAATTCGGTCCAGCCTTGCTGCACTAATTCTGCCATCAGTAACCTTTACCCAAGTGTATTGTTTAACTGAGGGATTTTTTTCCCTCTCTCCACATATCCAAAAGATGAAATTCTTTGAAAAGTTTTGAGAGGCTGACAGCAGACTGTATGTGCGGTTCTTCGGTGGTGCGATCCATAGTAAAGACTGAAGAAGTTGCTTTCGGCTGCTCCCTGTTCGGGGTCGCCACAGCAGACCGACTGGTCCGTACAACAACTTGGCACAGGTTTTATGCCGGATGCCCTTCCTGCCACAACCCTCCCATTTTTCCAGGCTTGGGACCGGCACTACATCCAGTGGCTGGAATCGAACCCGGGCCTTTCGCATGATAGGCGAGAAACCTACCACTGAGCCACATAGTAAAGACTACAGTGCAATTAAAGTCGCCCCCTATAACAAAACATCCTTCATGACCATACCGCTTTAGTGCATCACTCAGTTTGTTTAAAAACACAACATGCTCAAGCCCAATATTCGGTGCATAGACATTTGTATAAAATAAAAAATTACACCTTTAATTTCAGCTTTGATTGTTAGTAACCGTCCCTTCACTACCTCTTCCATTTGTAAGATTTTGACTGCAACAGATGTGGAGAACAGAATAGCTACCCCTGTACTAAAATTTGTGCCATGACTCAGAGCATGCTGTCCCTCCCACCACATTGCCCATTCAACCTCATCGTTAACATCACTGTGTGTTTCTTGTTTGCTGTATGACCTCGGTGTGGTCACATGTGCTGTATGGCTTCTGTGCTGTATGACCTCTAGTGCACGTTTATGTGCACCCCATGTTTCTTTAACCGGAAACGTTTCTGTTGGCTCAGAAGCTCTAGCCCCACACTCTTCTGAAGCTGAACCACTGACTTTATAAACTTGTCTTCATCAGGAAAGAATTTTTTAAGAGTCACCTGCTTTCCAAATGTCTCGTCTAGAAAGTTGTTCACTTCCTCTAAAGTGTACAGGGACTGATCTGCCTGAGAAGACCCCTGGGACATAGTCTCAAGGCTATCAGCAACAGATTCCTGTGATATTTCAAGATCACTTTCATTAACACTATTTCCAGTGTCACCCTCATCTGACAAAGAGTCATCTGCTGTGAGATCTTTTACCTCTGACATAGTTTCATCACTCTGCATTATTACCACACCGGTAGAAGGAAATACACTTTCTAGCACACGATTAACAAGACGCTGTTCTTTTTAAGACACCACTACCGCTTTATTCATTCGGGAAGCAGAGACAACGTTTTCACAATCAACCTTCGCACCAACCGCCATGAGAACGTCCACCACCATGACGCTTTCTTCAAGTACACACCTGAATCCGTGGCGGAGAGATAGCGATGGCGTCTCTTCCTGAGACACTATACCTGTCTTAACACTGCTAAATTCAACCAGCTCAAAAACAATCACCAAATCACACAGAAAGGGAAAAAGGATGTGAACAGGTTTCTTACTCTCACCCACACAACCCTCGCCCTCGACTCCCAGCATGCACCAGAGAGAGAGGGAAAGAGAGAGAGAGAGAGAGAGAGAGAGAGAGAGAGAGAGAGAGAGAGAGAGAGAGAGAGAGAGACAAACGGAGAGAGAGAGAGAGAGAGAGAGACAGAGAGAGAGACAGGGAGGGAGAGAAAGTGAAAGAGAGAGTGAGAGAGAATCACGTCTGAGTACGTGACGTTCACAGCCAGCTCCATGACCACGTCATTCTGTGTAACACATTCCACACTTCTTTCAAGCAGAACTAAAACACAGAGGCCTTGAATCACGTCTCCGAGCTTCTTCTGTGTTCAGAGTGTGCTGATGATCTCTGCCAAGTTTCTCAGAGCTCAGATCTGTGATGCACATCATCCTCGTCTTCTGAGCACGGCCTGATTTTCCATACACTCAGAGAGAGAGAGAGAGAGAGAGAGAGAGAGAATAAGAGAAAGGGAGAGAGAAAGAGCAAGAGAATAAGAGAGAGAGAGAGAGAGAGAGTCAGAGAGGGGGGATGAGAGAGAGAGCGCAATAGAATAAGAGAGAGAGAGAGAGAGCAATAGAATAAGAGAGAGAGAGAGAGAGAGAGAGAGAGAGAGAGAGAGTAAGAGATTAAGAGCAAGAGAGAGAGAGCAAGAGAATAAGAGAGAGAGAGAGAGAGAGTAAGAGAGAGAGAGAGAGAGAGAGAGAGAGTGAGAGAGAGAGAGAGATTAAGAGCAAGAGAGAGAGAGAGAGAGAGAGGTAGTCCAGAGTGCATCAGCACCTTTGCCATTACTTGATTTGGACGCTTGGAAACACGGATAGTGACCCGGAGAAAAATTCCAACCTGAGAATTCCTGTCGTGGTTTGTTGGCCGCTGCAGAGGCCTGTTCAGAAATAACGGATGGAGCTCTGAAAATGGGGGTGAAGATGCATTTGTGGGGCTCACGAGACCTTCTGAAGTTTTTTTCTTTTGGATCGAGCGTTCGTGCGGATCGTTCAGCCCCTGACTGCGTCTGTGCCGGTGATGAGAGGAGCAGGGACTGAGATCAGACTGAGATCGGATCCTCCTGGAACCGCAGCGCTGTGCTTTCCTCGTCTGACATCACAGCACTAAGCCAGAGTACACGTGTTTTCCAGGAGCAGCGCACCGACACTTCCATATTTCTGCAAATTTCATGAAAATCATATGGAGAAAAATCCAGTTCTGTTATACTGTGTGATTAAAAGCAGTAGTCAAGCCAGCTAACGTTAAAACCAGTAGCCAACCATGTTTGGTAGCAAGCTAGCTAGCGCTAAAATAACTTTTAAGCTGTGACTGAGATTAAAATCAGTAGACAGCCAGCAAAATTTAAGACAACTTGATTAAAGCCTGTAACCATGTTTGCTAGCAACATTTACTCTGTGGCTATGATTAAAATAAATTAACTTAACGTTAGCTAGAAAGCATTAAGTAAGATAGCGTTAAACCAGTTAGTTAGCCAGCTAACTTTAAGATACAAAATCACACTGTATCAAAAAGACAACTAAGATTAAAAACAGAAGCTATGTTTGCTAATAAGACAGCTAAGATTAAAAACAGAAGCTATATTTGCTAATAAGACAGCTAACATGACAACCAGGTAGCTGTGTTTGCTAATAAGCCAGCTAATATTAAAACCAGAAGCTATGTTTGCTAATAATCCAGCTAACATGACAACCTGTAGCTGTGTTTGCTAATAATCCAGCTAATGACAACCTGTAGCTGTATTTGCTAATAAGCCAGCTAACATTAAAATCAACAGCTATTTTTTAACAAGCCATGTTTTCTAAACATTAATATTAGCTTGCTAATTAAGCCAGCAAACATTAGAACCAGTAGCTACATTTGTTAGCTTTCAGATAACAATTAAACTGTACCCTCAAAGCTAGCTAACTACATGTATGACATGTATGCTAGCATGCATGTGTCCTTCTTGAGTCCTAGCTAGTAGAATATTTAGCAGCAGTAGTGTTCCAGGGTCTCTGGTTCGATCTTGAGATGTGTGAATGTGTGTGAGTCTATCCCGGGAACGCTGGTTCTACCTGTCTAGGATTAAGATGAATTCATGAACTAATGAATTGAGAGAAAAGAGAGTAGCGACTTTACATGATTACCTCTCCTGAAGCTGTCGGGATGGGATGAGTCCAGCTCGAGGGCTAGCATCAGCGACTCGTCTCGCCTGCCACCAAGTATCATCCTCCTTACTGACGATCTGCAGCACATCCCCCCTCCAGAACTCCAACCCTGCTTCCTTACACGGAATCGCAGGGTCCTTTTCCGGATGGTAGTCAAACATCGCCCTGATGAAGACCTAAACCCACAAACCACTCCTTCCATTTAGTTCAGATTAATGCTGCAAGTGGAATCATAGCTTCCCGAAAGCTGGAATTCCGACAGTCGGGATGAGCGTTACCTCGGTGTTGTTGGGTTTCAGTTGGTCTTTAGTGCCTGGGATCACTTTGAAGGTTATGGTCTGGTCTGACTGTGCCTGGAAGATGGGAAAGTGAGACGCTGTTCAATAAAAAATAAAGACGTGGGTCAAAGAAACAAGAAAAAAACATACACACAGTGACCCTAACTCTAAACCTAACCCCTAACATTAAACCTAACCCCAACATTAAACTCTAACCCTTACACTTAACCCCTTACCCTATCCTTAAACCTTAACCCCAACCCTAACAATAACCTCTAACACCTAATCCCTAACCTTAAAGCTAATCCTAAACCTTAACCCTAACACTCAACCTTAACCCCTAACCCCATCCCTAAACCTTAACCCCAACCCTATCAATAACCTCTAACTCCTAACCCCTAAATACTCACACTAACCCTAAACCCTAATCCTAACCCTAACAATAACCCCTAACCCCTCACACTACAAGGGGGGCACGGTGGCACGGTGGCTTGGTGGTTAGCACGTTTGCCTCACACCTCTAGGGTTGGGGGTTCGATTCCCGCCTCTGCCGTGTGTGTGGAGTTTGCATGTTCTCCCCGTGCCTCGGGGGTTTCCTTCGGGTGCTCCGGTTTCCTCCCCCAGTCCAAAGACATGCATTGTAGGTTGATTGGCATCTCTAAATTGTCCGTAGTGTGTGATTGCGTGATTGCGTGAGTGAATGAATGAGTGTGTGTGTGTGTGTGCCCTGCGATGGGTTGGCACTCCGTCCAGGGTGTATCCTGCCTTGATGCCCAATGACGCCTGAGATAGGCACAGGCTCCCCGTGACCCTCACACTACACTCTAACCCCTAACACTTAAAGTTAACTCCAACCCTAACAATAACCCCTTACCCTTAATCCCTAACCCTTAAACTAACTCCTAACGCCTAACCCTTAACCCCTAGTCCCTTAAGTCCTAAACTCCAATCCCTAACCATTAACCCTAGCTCCTAATTCTATCCCTTACCCCTAACTCCAAACCCTAACCCCCAATCCTATCCCTTACCCCACTGTACCAGGATGGGGACGATCTCCTTAGGCTTCTTGTCTTGCATCAGGACTCCATTGACCTCCCTGAGCTCATCGCCTTCATGGATAAGACCTGAATCAAAAAGGGCACGAGGAGACATCGAGTTTCCAGAGGGTCCAAAAAGTCTACAATGTTTTTCATTTAGTTATTTCATCAAACACATGAATAAAAAAAATCAGTGAGGTCCCTTTTAACACCATGAAGTCCCATTTTTCTGCTTTTTTTTTGTCTTTTATTCTTCTTCTATCATATCAACTTGCCAAAAATTACAATGTTAATTTTTTTTTCTTTATAAATAATGACACATCATACTTTCTATTTGTTTATAGCTAACATTGTGCAACATCCATGATTAATCAGAGATCAGGGTTCTCTGGTTTCCTCCTCCCGTCCAGAGACATGTGTTGTAGGATGATTTGCATCTCTTAATTGTCCGTAGTGTGTGTGTGTGTGTGTGTGTGTGTGTGAGATGGCTGATGTGTCCCCCGCCTTGTGCCCTGAGTCTCCTGTGACCCTGTGTAGGATAAACACTACAGAAAATGCAATTACCTCATATTTATTACCACACCCACATCCCTACATCTCAACTCATTCTATTCTATTCTGTATATACAAATACTTTATTTTCTTATTTAAATATGTGTATTTTTTATTTTTTATTTCTCATTCTATTTTCTGTTGTTATTTGTACTGTTATTGTTATCTCTGTGCACTGGAGCCTGTTACACTAAAACAAATTCCTTGTATGTGCAAACATACTTGGCAATAAAGCTCTTTCTGATTCTGATTCTGATTCTGATTCTGAAAACGGAAGGCTGGATAGATGAAAGTGGGGCAAGATGCTGCTTTCCAGCATTTTCCTAATGTATGCTTAATGTTCCTGTTTCTATTTTATTTCCTTTTAAACTTTAACGTGTGCATTATATTAAACCCCAGTGCATATGTTAGCTGTGCTCACCGACTCTGTCTGCAGCTCCTCCTCTCATAACCCGAGCTACGACAAGCGCACCGGTCGACTCGTCCCGTTTAACCGTGGCTCCCTGGATTACAGAAAATACTGAGATAAATAACAACAGCACACAATAACTGATCATAGTTAAAAAGGCTAGGATATAGAAAAGATACAGCGGATAAAACAAGAACCGGGCCTGTTCGTTCTGGTGTGTAACATTATTCTGTGAAAAAAAACGTTAGAAGGACATTTTGGTAACTTTATATGTGGGAATTACGGCAGTTAGACATTCAGCAGGGATTCGTTTCAGCTTTTCCTGTTCCGAGTAGGTTACATACCGAAAGCTACACAATATTAAGAGTAGAGAAACGCGAGGCTCGGATATTAGAAATGACTTCCTTAATCGGACAACTAGACTGCGAGGAAATTACAGTAGATGCCAGTAAAGTGCTGAAAAATGAAAGCGACTTTTTTTTCTTTTTTTCAGAAAATATGTGCACTTCAAGGATGTTTAGATGTTATTTTGTCATTTTGTAATCTGTTATATGAGCAAAAACATGCAAAAAATGAGCAGAGACAAAGAAATTAAAGTTAAGACCAGGTTAAATGGATGAAACGTGAACCACACGACATCACCTCCGTGCAATAAAAAAAAAAAAAAAAGATGTTCATGCATTTAGATATCTTGAATATCGGAAGGTTTATTTATTATTATGGGATTCTAGCAAATATAAGAGATAAAAATGAAGTCGAGTTATAGACTCATTTACAGATTTCAGGCTTTGTTTTACTCTATTGTGACTGTGAATGAATAAAGAAAGAAAGAAATAAATAAATAAATAAATAAATAAATAAATAAATAAATTTCTTTTTACAGATGCATAGAGAAATAAACAGAATTAAAATAATAAAAAGCATGAGACTATTTCATGCTTGAAGCGTGTAAAAATATCTAGAAACACCGATCAGGCATAACATTATGACTTAATATTGTCTTGGTCCCCCTTTTGCTGCCAAAACAGCCCTGACCCATCAAGGCATGGACTCCACTAGATCCCTGAAGGTGTGCTGTGGTATCTTGCACCAAGATGTTAGCAGCACATCCTCCATGGACCCCACCTCACAACTTACAGGACACTTTTGATAGATACTGACCACTGCGGACCGGGAACACCCCACAAGAGCTGCGGTTTTGGAGATGCTCTGATCCAGTGGTCTAGCCATCACAATTTGGCCCTTCGTCAAACTCGCTCAAATCCTTACGCTTGTCCATTTTTCCTGCTTCTAACACATCAACTTTGAGGACAAAATGTTCACTTGCTGCCTAAAATATCCCACCCACTAACAGGTGCCATGATGAGGAGATCATCAGTGCTATTCACTTCACCTCTCACTGCTCACAATGTTATGCCTGATTGGTGTATATTTTTACTATATGTTTTGCTGCTCCACCATCCAGTAATGTAGCTCATATTAAAGAGTCATTTAATTCACTGGTCTGTACTTTATTCCGATTATCTCTGTAAGTAAACACAAATTCTAAGTTTAAGATGCAGTTGCAGATGTTCTGAGAGTTAGTGCTGAAATAATTTACAGAGAGAACAGAAATCCAAACAGTGCAGTGAAGCATAAAACCAAAGCAGAGAGAAAAAAAACTAATGAAGGAAATTCTGGTCTTGAAGTTGAGTTGAAACAAGAAAAGTGTTGTTGAAATCCTTCAACTTGTTGACATAACACGTAAAATATTTGACGTGCGTCTTTTAAGCCACATTAGAAGGAAATTAGCACACGGCATGATGAATCGCGTGGGATTTCTTTCCCCTCTGATTAATAAAAACACATTACAGAATGTTGTGCCTCATTTCTTCATCCATTAGCATGAGCTCGCTTCACTTCAGCTCGCGGATACTTAACGCCGAGCCACTTTGTAACGCGTCCGTGTGAGAAAGCGTGTACTCTGTGTGCTTCTTCCCCAGCCGGCGCTGCCAACGGGCCACCGGTACGAACATGGCCTCCATAACCACAGCTGTTTAGGTTAAGCCCTTGCACACATGTCAACAACTAGACGAGCTCTGAAAATAAACGCTTGTCCAAATTGTGGTGACAAAAACGGGCTTTGCGAGTGAAAAGGGCCTCTACAGATAACTCTGTTCCGTTACTGCACAGAACCATTGAGCTCCGATGGGCCGAGACCACGGTACACAGTACATTTATAATAAACACACAGGATTATAAATACTTAGCTCAAAAAAGTCTCCGAATGAAAACTACTCAGGACAATAAATACTGAGGAGAATAAATTCTCAGGAGGAAAAATACTCAAGATAGAAAATACTCTGGATGGTTAATACTCAAAATAGTAAATATTCAGGATGGCTGATCCTCAGGAAGGTAAATACTCAGGAATATGAATACACAGAAAGATTCACACTCAGGACAATAAATGCTGAGGAAGGTAAATACTCAGGAGCATAAATATTCAAGATTGTAAATTCTCAGGATAATAAATACACAAGATGATGAATACTCAGGACAATATATACTCAAGATGATGAATACACAGAATAATACACACTCGGGACAGTAAATACTGAGGAGGATAAATACTCAGGAGAATAAATAAACTCAAGATAGTAAATTCTCAGCACAATAAATACTCCAGATGGTAAATACTCAGTAGGATAAACACTCAGGACTGTAAATACTCAGGATGATTAATACTTAGCTCAAAACAAAGTCTTTGAATGAAAACAATAAATAAATACTGACAATCAATACCGAAGAGAATACATTCTCAGGACGAGAAATATACAGGACGGTAAATACTCTGGATGGTTAATAATGAAGATGGGAAATATTCGAGATGGGAAATATTGAGGATGGTTGATTCTCAGGAAGGGGGGCACGGTGGCTTAGTGGTTAGCATGTTTGCCTCACACCTCCAGGGTTGGGGGCTCGATTCCCGTCTCTGCCATGTGTGTGGAGTTTGCATGTTCTCCCCGTGCCTCGGGGGTTTCCTCCGGGTACTCCGGTTTCCTCCCCCCGTCCAAAGACATGCATTGTAGGTTGATTGGCATCTCTAAATTGTCTGTAGTGTGTGATTGTGTGAGTGAATGAGAGTGTGTGTGTGCGCCCTGCGATGGGTTGGCACTCCGTCCAGGGTGTATCCTGCCTTGATGCCCAATGACGCCTGAGATAGGCACAGCCTCCCCGTGACCCGAGTGTAGATCGGATAAGCGGTAGACAATGAATGAATGAATGAATGATTCTCAGGATGATAAATACACAGAATGGTAAACACTGGACAGTAAATACTCTGGATAAAAATGACTGAGGTTGATAAATACTCTGGAAAGTAAACAGTCAGGACGATGAATACTCAAGCTGCTAAACACTTAGTAGGATAAACACTCAGGCCGATAAACACTCAGGCCGATAAACACTCAGGATGATAAATACTCAGGATGATAAATTCTCAGGACAATAAATATGCAGCAGGATAGATACACAGAATGATAAACACTGGACAGTAAAAAATGAGGAGGATAAATACTCTGGTCAGTGAATACTCAGAAGGATAAATACCCAAGATGGTAAGTTCTCAGGATAAAAAATATTCTGGACAGTAAATACATCGAGTGATAAACACTCAGAATAATAAATACTCAGGATGGTAAACACTCAGTAGGATAACTACTCAGGACAATAAATCCTCAGGATGATGGCTCCTCAGGACAATAAATCCTCAGAGCGATAATTACTGAAGACTATACAGGCTTTAATTCCATTATGAGAAGCACAGCGTCTCGTCCCTCCTCCTTTATACCATCTTTATAAACCAGAGGCCTCAGTGTTTACCTCCAGCTCTCTGTAGCGTGTAGAAAATAGACACCTCCAGCACTTCACTCCCATTCTGAACAAAAGCAGGACCCTTTTTTTTAGCCAGCGGCTGCTCAATTACTCATCATCAGTAAGAGGAGCGGGCGGCGGCCTGCGCCGGTCTGATGGACTCCATATGTACTCGCAGTTCCGATACACTCTACAGTCTGACTTCGGCTTTTTTTTAAAACACCTAATCACTCCTGGCAGTTCGTGGAGACCCGAGGGGCACGGAAAAGCTGCTGGTGAGAACCGAAGCCATATTTCTTAGTATCAGATTACCAAATTGTTAGAGAACGGCTGACAGAGGGCCACTTCTACGGTATATTTTATGTGTTTAACAGCTTCACCTGACGAAAGGACAGTCAAGACATCGCTAGTGTTTTCACTTCTCGGTGACTTACGACGTGAATGTTTAACTCTCTGATGAGTAAATTGAAGCCTTCGAACGATTCGTCTTCGTTCCAATCATAATGGTGACAGAAAGGAGAAGAAGGGGAAAAGGGGAAGGGAAGAAAAACAAAACCGCTTGCGCATGGCACACGTGGGGAAGAAAAAGTGATGATAAACTTTCCTTTCTGCCTCTGGACTTCATAAAGCTCCATTCATAAATGACAAGCTCTCATATATCCCTCTTCCTACTCCCACTCCCACTCCCACTCCGGCCAGATGTTAGGAGGAAAATGACGTCACAATATTTACAGCATTTTATTACGCCGGCGGTGGGTCAGTAGGAAAGCCGTCATGTCATGCCCGGATCTTTTGTTCGATCCTGGACGGCTTCCCTGTTTGTGTGTTACATCCAGGAAATACAACTCCGAGTACAGGTGATGTTTTTGAAGTTTAATAATATTCATTCATTCATTGTCTACCGCTTATCCCATCTATTCTTGGGTCACGGGGAGCCTGTGCCTATCTCAGGTGTCATCAGGCATCAAGGCAGGATACACCCTGGACGGAGTGCCAACCCATCGCAGTGCGCGCACACACACACACGCACGCACGCACGCACGCACGCACGCACGAATCACGCACGCACGCACGCACGCACGCACGCACGCACGCACGCACGCACGCACGCACGCACGCACACACACGCAATCACACACTACGGACAATTTAGAGATGCCAATCAACCTACAATGCATGTCTTTGGACTGGGGGAGGAAACCGGAGTACCCGGAGGAAACCCCCGAGGCACGGGGAGAACATGCAAACTCCACACACACATGGCGGAGGCGGGAATCGAACCCCCAACCCTGGAGGTGTGAGGCAAACGGGCTAACCACTAAGCCACCGTGCCCCCCTGTTTAATAATAATTAAAAAAAAAAAAACACACACACACACACGTGACTACAGATGCTTCTTTTAGCGAGACGGAAAACGGAATTGTCGCGGTTCTGCGGCCGAGCGTCCCTGTTATTATAGCCTCCATCTGTGCGGCTTCGGTAATACTGCTATTTGAAAAGTCCCTCGTAATATCTCCCAGAGAGCATGTACTTCTCATTCGAACCGCATTTATTTCAGCTTTCATTAAAATAATTCCTACAAGACGGAAAAGTCAGAGGTTCAACGGAAAGCTAATGCGGTAGATGAGGGTAAAAAAAAAAAATTGTACAAAACAATTCAATAAATCTATAGTGAACCTTTTCTAAATGATGGGACTGGAACCAAATGTATACAGAAATAAGGCATATTAATGACAGATATATTTCTATCGATGATTTGATTCAGAAATCCTTTTCTTCTTTAAACTGTGATATACACCGATCAGGTATAACATTATGAGCAGTGAGAGGTGAAGTGAACAAGACTGATGATCTCCTCATCATGGCACCTGTTAGTGGGTGGGATATATTAGGCAGCAAGTGAACATTTTGTCCTCAAAGTTGATGTGTTAGAAGCAGGAAAAATGGACAAGCGTAAGGATTCGAGCGAGTTTGATGAAGAGTTAAATTATGATGGCTAGACCACTGGATCAGAACATCTCCAAAACCGTAGCTCTTGTGGGGTGTTCCCGGTCTGCAGTGGTCAGTATCTATCAAAAGTATCCTTTAAGTCCTGTAAGTTGTGAGGTGGAGCCCATGGAAGCCCTACCTCACAATTTACAGGACTTAAAGGATCTGCTGCTAACAGCTTGGTGCCAGATACCACAACACACCTTCAGGGATCTAGTGGAGTCCTTTCCTCAATGGGTCAGGGCTGTTTTGGCAGCAAAAGGGGGACCAACACAATATTAGGCAAGTGGTCATAATGTTATGCCTGATGGGTGTAAGATATGACAGGATCATCTGATGACTGATAAACAAAATTTACCCCAAATAACCCCATCATTAAAGCTACATTTTTGAAGCGGTTGGTGTAATTAATCACTAGATATTACTGAGGTGCAGATGCCAGCGGTGCAAGTCGCCTCATTTCTGCGCTCGTCTGAAGAAACCTAGGTTCCCAAAAATTCCAGCTGAGAAGTAGTAACTACATTCATCTGATAATTACATGGAGTCCATTTCTTTTCCATTCCTTCTTAATAGAGTAAGGCAGGTAAATATTTCAACGCCCCAGAAAGACTAACCAGAGGTTCTTTGCTTTTCATCAGCTGAATAATCCTGACCGAGTCTTCTTCATCTTCATCATCATCATCAGCCGCCAGTGATGGAAGTTTGGGCTCGAAATTGTTCTGGGCCACGCTGTCGTGCACTGAGAGAAGGCCCTGAAAAAAAAGAGCTTCGTTTGTATAAGAGTAAGTGCCAAAACTTTTACAAAAACAAGACGCCATTGTGCGCCGTGGAAGTACACGAGAACTTCTCGACAGCAGACTTTTATTATTTGTCGGTATGTTTGAACATTCATCACTTCTGTGGAGATGAGAATTAGCGTATATATATATATATATATATATATATATATTTTTTTTTTTTAAATGGAGAACAACAAATGATCCAAGTAGTAGTGTATCGTTAAACCACTGAATGAATGAAGCTGTCACTGCTTAAGCTCCTGTGCAGGAACCTTTGCCAATGTCTTCTAAGGCAGAGAAGTATTCCTCTGTCCTTTGAGTCGTTGAAGAAGAGAAAACCCGAATCCTGGGGTTGTGTGATGTTTCGATTGGCTACGATGCAGGACACTACGGCTAGCTTAGCCTTAATAATCATGCTTCCCTAACATTTGCGTTGTCTCCAGGAAAAGCATATTCGTTAAGATTGATTTTTTCCCCAAAGCCCCCTTTTCAAGCTAGCTACAAGAATCCTACCAAATAAGGAATGGATGAGTAAACTCCTTTTTTTCTGTGGAACTACACCGACGTGAAGCGTATTCAGGGTATTGTGACTGATGCTGGTGCTAATGCTATCAGGAAATCTCAGACAGTTGCCTGGATGAATTATCGGTAAGATAAAGTGCTAAAAGTTAAAGCTGCTTTGGAAAAAAAAAAGATAATAATAATAATGATGATAATTGCTTAAGGGAACAAAGGCAAGCACAAATAAAAGAATCTGCTTTTGTTATCAGCTCATTTCACTTCCCACCGTTTATCAAGGTGAACTCTGACCCCATGAAAGCGTGAACCTCGGGCGTGTGAAAGAAAGGAAGCAATAAAATGTCAGAACATAATGGTGGTCTTGCTGTTCTTACATCCACCTGACATCTCACATCTGCCTTGCTGTATTTTTATTGTTGCTAATAGTTACAAAGCTCAAAACTAAGTAAGGTTAGCTAACGTTAGCTGTTCGTTCACGTCCTCTAAAGGTTAGCGCCAGAGTAAATAGCAAGACACAGACGTCTGCTTGAGGAGTGTACGAGGGGTCCAATCTTGCTAAAAAACAACAGGGATTAAGCTCGGAAATGGAAACGAGACGTCTGGAAACGTTGCATTTCCCAGTTCGCCTTTTTTCAATTTCGAGCTGTCAATCAACTTCCTTTGGGCCGGCCATCAACACTGACTCGTGGATGACAGATAAACTTGTTGTTACACCAAAAACTGATTCAGAACATAATAAGCCTGGGCTTTTGTAAAGGAAAAACTTGAAGTAGACCAGAAATGAATGTCAGTGTATTTGTACCGAAGTGACAGTTACAGTTATATAGGACACAATGATGAAGGGAAAATTCTAGATGAGTTTTAGTTTCATGCTTTCGCGTGTAGTAATGACGTTAATCAGTGTCTGGTCAACTTGAGATTTTTCGGGCAACAAAACCAGAAGCCAAAGTGCAGAGCTTTGAGTGTCATCTTGCTTCTTTTTTTTTTCCACTGCTCGAGTTGATTTGGAAGCAGCTCCTCAGGCTTTGATTGACAGTTGGACATGCGGTTGGAAATGGAAAGGGAATGTAAGAGACTAATTGGGAATTATGTTTGGAAACGACACGAGAATGGAAAAGACAAATGGGAAATACAATATCTATCCATTTGTGTTTCCAATTTACAAGTTTATTTTCCATATTCTATGCTTTTTAACTTTTTTTTGTTAATCATCCAAGCAAAGAATGTTTAACAAAGAACATGAATTTGTTAGTTATGTACACTATATTGCCAAAAGTTTTGGGACGTCTGCCTTTAAATGCACATGAATGTGATGTAGAGTTGACCCGTCCTTTGCAGCTATAACAGCTTCAACTCTTCTGGGAAGGCTTTCCACAAGGTTTAGGAGTGTGTTTGATCATACCTCTAGAAGTGCATGGGTGAGGTCAGGCACTGATGTTGGACGAGAAGGCCTGGCTCGCAGTCTCCGCTTCAATTCATCCCAAAGGCATTCTATGGGGTTGAGGTCAGGACTCTGTGCAGGCCAGTCAAGTTCCTCCACACCAAACTTTCTTTATGGACCTTGCTTTGTGCACTGGTGTGCAGTCATGTTGGAACAGGAAGGGGTCATCCCCAAACTGTTCCCACAAAGTTGGGAGCATGAATTTGTCCAAAATGTCTTGGTATGCTGAAGCATTAAGAGTTCCTTTCACTGGAACTACGGGTTCAAGCCCAACCCCTGAATTCAATGATTTGGAGGCCTGTCCCAAAACTTTTGGAAATATAGTGTAGATGCGGTGATGTCCTGCAAAACCCTTATGTCAAGTCATCTATTACCAACGGTGGACGAGAAAAGCAAAACAAAATAACAGATCCAATAACACACGGACAATTCAGACAAACCGGAAAAGATAGGTATAGTTTGCGAATGTAATTACAAGAAGTAGGACATTGTGTCTCTATCTTTATTGCGTGTTTTTTTATTTGTTATTTTGTTTTCGGGTTTGTTATTTTGCTTGGCACTTCTCGGCCACCATAATTACTGTTGTTATTTATAATTTTATTCTTAATCATGACTATATGGGCATTGGTGGCTCAGTTGTAGTTTCTCGCCTATCATGTGGAAGGCCCGGGTTCGATTCCCAGCCAATGCCCAAACCCCAGCCACTGAATGCAATGCCGGTCCCAAGCCCAGAAAAATGGGAGGGTTGCATCAGGAAGGGCATCTGGTGTAAAACCTGTGCCAAGTTGTTGTGCGGACCAGTTGGTCCGCTGTGGTGACCCCGAACAGGGAGCAGCTGAAAGCAGCTATTCTTAATCACGACTATGCACGTGCTACTTGTCACGAGTCTCCGCCTCATGTGCAGGCCAACCGGCAGCGTGAGCTCACTTCCACGTGTCTTCCGTTTATTTTTTGCTTTGCCACGTCATTAACCTGACTAATCTCACCTGTTCTGTGTTTTCGCCTTTGATTGCCCGTGTATTTAAACCCTTGTGTGTCGCGTAATCAACGAAAACTATCAGTGTTGTGTCCTGTTGAGCATCCTGTACCAAGCACTGGTTCAAGTTTTGTGGGTTTGGACCTGTTTCTTTCCTTTTTTCCCCGTTTTCCGTGTTCTCGCCCTATGCTATGATAATCACCCCACTTCTGCTTGTTTTGCCATTTCGAGTTTGCTTTGGGGTTTTTTGCACGGTTTTCCGCCTCTGTGTTTCAAACCCGGCACGTGACATTACTTTACCTGCATGTGCGGCTTGGATAACACGTGCATCAGCTCCATAATCTCTGGTCTGGCCTCTAAAGCATGCAATTCCTTCATTACCTGTAAAAAAAAAAAAAGACAAATATTAAATTATCAACATAAAACACACAAGTTTATACAACCTAAAAAGAAATAATTTCAAAGAAAATAGTTCTGTGATTATTTTTATTTATTTATTTTTGCCAACTTGACACTTATCTTTGCTTTCTCTTTTATCTATAATAAATGAGCCATGTTTAATAATTGCATTGGCTCTTTTAACCCAGAGTTACTGTAATATTCCTACCAGAGCCAATAAAACACCATAGTGCTTTTCAAACCTTTCAATAGCCGGTGTTCAGAGAGTTCTGCTGCGTATTAATCCAAACATATTAAAAAGTCTAAATCATCACCCTGTTCATCATGAACAATGAAGGAGGATTAAAAATGACCCTCGAGTCTACAAAACAATTTAATTGAGATTGAGCAAGGCACGAGGGAGCCGGATAATGAATTATTCTAAATACAATTTAAGATTATTTTTAAAGCTAATGTGTGTTTTGAGAAAAAGGGAAAATATTCATATTTTTAAAAATACTCTAAAGATGGAGGATCCCAAGATGCTTTGAGAAAACTCTAGAACTGAGAGTTGAAACAAAGGTTATCTTCAAGCTGAGTTTGTTCTGTTTTTAAGTTTTAATCCATCTTAAAATAATGTCTTACTGTGAACTGATAATTCACATAAATGAATTGGTGCGAAATTCACAATTCACTCCACTAACATCAGGTCAAAACGCAAAAACCTGCGCCATCAGCGAGAGTAACGGCTAATCGGCTGATTTTATGTTAGCATGTTAGCTACAATATGTTGGCAAAAGTTTTGGGACGTCTGCCTTTACATGCACATGAATGTAATATGGAGTTGTCCCGCCCTTTGCAGCTATAACAGCTTCAACTCTTCTGGGAAGGCTTTCCACAAGGTTTAGGAGTGTGTTTATGGGAATTTTTTGACCATTCCTCTGGAGTTCTATGGGGTTGAGGTCAGGACATATATATACACACACATATATATCTGCCGAATACGCTCTAATGCTCTAATTCATCCCAAAGGTGTTCTATGGGGTTGAGGTCAGGACTCTGTGCAGGCCAGTCAAGTTCCTCCACACCAAACTCGCTCATCCATGTCTTTATGGAGCTTGCTTTGTGAACTGTTCCCACAAAGTTGGGAGCATGAAATTGTCCAAAATGTCTTGGTATGCTGAAGCATTAAGAGTTCCTTTCACTGGAACTAAGCGGCCGAGTCCAACCCCTGAAAAACAACACCTACGTTCAATGATTTGAAGACGTGTCTTCAAATCATTGGCAATATAGTGTAGCTTGTTACAGGATGTTTTGCTCTTTCACCTGGTACACAATAACTAACAAATTTCAGTTTAAAGCTAGCACGTTTTATAAAAAAGCTAAAATCTGATATTTGAAGATGCTACTAAGATGCTCTGTTGTGATATTTTGATTCATGAGGCAGTGATTCAGGTCCTGAGGCAGTCTGAAGCAGGCATGCTGTTAATTTGTAAATGATGATGGCCTCAAAAATTCATTCATTCATTCATTCATTCATTCATTCATTCATTCATTCATTCATTCATTCATTCATTGTCTACCACTTATCCGATCTATTCTCGGGTCACGGGGAGCCTGTGCCTATCTCAGGCGTCATTGGGCATCAAGGCAGGATACACCCTGGACGGAGTGCCAACCCATCACAGGGCACACACACACTCATTCACTCACGCAATCACACACTACGGACAATTTAGAGATGCCAATCAACCTACAATGCATGTCTTTGGACCGGGGGAGGAAACCGGAGTACCCGGAGGAAACCCCCGAGGCACGGGGAGAACATGCAAACTCCACACACACATGGCAGAGGCGGTAATCGAACCCCCAACCCTGGAGGTGTGAGGCAACCGTGCTAACCACTAAGCCACCGTGCCCCCCCGGCCTCAAAAATTATTGGTTATAATAATTGTTTTCTATTAAATTGCAATAAAATCTTTTTTGTGTTTGTTGCCTGGATTCATTTCAGTCCTTTCAAATCAACATAGTGATCCAACTTGGCTGATTGTATCACCCATAATAACTACAGTGTGCAGAATCTTCTAATTTGGGACACACCCCAACCTCCTGTACTATTTAGACACCCTATTTAGTGTGCAGATTGAGGTTCGAATAACTACTCCCAGTGTTCGGATGAATCCACATCCAAAATACTCTTCCTCAGGTTACTCACAAGTTTACTGTTGGAGAAACTTCCATCCTGCAACTTGGAAGAAAAGGTTTTCCGATGGAAAAACAACGCTGGATTTGTCTCACTCAAAAAGCTGAAAGGCAGGAATTCTCTGAGGACGGCGCTGAAATCCAGCCAGCCAATGGGACGGAAGGTCGGATAGGGTTAAACCCTTGAAAAGCGAGCGTAAATATAGCGCCACTGTTTGCATTGCAGGTCAAAAGGCCACACGTTATTGAGAAAAGAAGCTATTGGTGCCAGAGCTCCACCATCCAGACTGGCCAAGCTCGATGCGGTGCGGTCATGAACGTCACCAGACCTGACATTAACATGAAACTCGACACAGGGCCGCGAGCTGCGACATGTGGAAAAATGGTTTTAGCAGCTTAAAGCACCAAAATGTCCTCCTTGCTTGCAGTCAGCAGCCAAATGGAAAGAGATACGGCTCAAACCTGGTGCGTGCTTTAAAGAAACAGCCGGCCATCGAGCGGTCGTCTTCTGTTTTGGGCATCGCTGCAGATCTGAACCGATGACCACCGAGCAGAGTCCACCAAATGGTTTTTGCATGATTCAGCGAGAAAGTATAAGCGTCGAGATTGATATTTAGAGCACAGGGGGACGCCAGTGAGATAGACATGCTAAGTTCATCAGAAGCTCTACAGAAGCTGTTCTTTTCTTCCAGATTTTGGATTACGTCCAATCCGAAGCCCTTCCCCACCAAGAACTGGGAAGAATTATAAAGAATAAAGAAGTATATGGAATGAAGACAAATTTATAACATGTTGTTGCCCCAGAGCTCCAGGGTCCCTGGTTCGATCATGAGCTGAAGTTCCTGTTACATGTTCTCCTGCTGTGTTTGTGGTTGTCTTTGAGGTTTTCCATTTTCGTCCCACCAGCTGGATTGGCTTTGCTAAATTGCCCCAGGTGTAAATATGGATGGTGTAATATTCTGTATTATAGTCTCATTCCTGCTTCAAAGTCAGTGTTCCTGGGACGTGGCACTGGATCCGTCATAACACTGAAGATAAAGGAGTTACGGTTAAAATAGATGGATGGATGGATGGATGGATGGATGGATGGTGTGTGAAACTGATATTCAGATCTATTTCACTTCAGTACATAGTGGAATTAGCATAAGGAGAAGTACACATGTGTGCTGAATATCGATTAATTCATTCATTTCTTCTTTTGTTCATTCGTTTGTTTGATCATTCATTCACTCCTCTCATCTGTCCAGGATATTATTGGGTCTGTAATCAGTAATATTCACATTAAAGCTAACTTAATTAACAACATATACAGCATTAATTTACATACACAACCACATCAGAAGATGTAAACAAATGAGCAAGTCATGTTTGTTTAAATGTTCACTAAAGACATCTGCAAACAAACCCATAAGAATGAGTAAAAATGAATAAGAATAACTTTGGTTTGCTGAACTCTAGTCTCCGGGTGTAGATATTAAAGCACAGCTCTGCATGTTGCCAGTTAACATCCGTAACGTGGTGTGAACATGATTGTTTCGCTTATTCAGGTATACAGTTTCATTAGTTTGTTTATTTGTTTGTTGTTTGTTTTTTAACTTGCCTTTCCTTTGTTTTTCTTTCTTTCTTTCTTTCTTTCTTTCTTTCTTTCTTTCTTTCTTTCTTTCTTTCTTTCTGTTACATTTATTTATTAATTAATTTATTTATTTAGTTTTATTCCTTTGCGTTTCTTTCTTTCTTTCTTTCTTTCTTTCTTTCTTTCTGTTACATTTATTTATTAATTTATTTATTTATTTAGTTTTATTCCTTTGCGTTTCTTTCTTTCTTTTTTCTTTCTTTATTTCTTTGTTACATTTATCTGTTACATTTTTTATTTATTATTTATTTATTGTTATTCCTCTGCATTTCTTTCTTTCTTTCTTTCTTTCTTTCTTTCTTTCTGTTACATTTATTTATTAATTTATTTATTTATTTAGTTTTATTCCTTTGCGTTTCTTTCTTTCTTTTTTCTTTCTTTATTTCTTTGTTACATTTATCTGTTACATTTTTTATTTATTATTTATTTATTGTTATTCCTCTGCATTTCTTTCTTTCTTTCTTTCTTTCTTTCTTTCTTTCTTTCTTTCTTTCTTTCTTTCTGTTACATTTATTTATTAATTTAATTATTTATTTAGTTTTATTCCTTTGCGTTTCTTTCTTTCTTTCTTTCTTTCTTTCTTACATTTATCTGTTACATTTTTTATTTATTATTTATTTATTGTTATTCCTCTGCATGTCTTTCTTTCTTTCTTTCTTTATTTATTTCTGTTATATTTATTTATTAATTTAATTATTTATTTAGTTTTATTCCTTTGCGTTTCTTTCTTTCTTTCTTTATTTCTTTGTTACATTTATCTGTTACATTTTTTATTTATTATTTATTTATTGTTATTCCTCTGCATTTCTTTCTTTCTTTCTTTCTTTCTTTCTTTCTTTCTTTCTTTCTTTCTTTCTTTCTTTCTGTTACATTTATTTATTAATTTAATTATTTATTTAGTTTTATTCCTTTGCGTTTCTTTCTTTCTTTCTTTCTTTCTTTCTTTCTTTCTTTATTTCTTTGTTACATTTATCTGTTACATTTTTTATTTATTATTTATTTATTGTTATTCCTCTTTCTTTCTTTCTTTCTTTCTTTCTTTCTTTCTTTCTTTCTTTCTTGCTTGCTTTCTTTGTTACATTTATCTGTTACATTTTCTATTTATTATTTATTTATTTATTGTTATTCCTCTTTCTTTCTTTCTTTCTTTCTTTCTTTCTTTCTTTCTTTCTTTCTTTCTTTCTTTGTTACATTTATCTGTTACATTTTCTATTTATTATTTATTTATTTATTGTTATTCCTTTGCCTTTCTTTCTTTCTTTCTTTCTTTCTTTCTTTCTTTCTTTCTTTCTTTCTTTCTTTCAGTTTATTAACTGAAGAAAATTAATTAGTTAGTTAATGTTATTTCTTCTACATTAATTTTGCAGTGCATGGTTTATTCATGTTCACGTTCTTATCTTCCTCTCTTCCTCTCTTCCACCATCTCTGAACAGTGCTTCAGGCCTCAGGAGCGATGTCTCACCTGATGTGCCAGATGTTTAGCGTGCTCCGGGACTGGTGCTGGTTTCTGGGTGTTGAACCTCTGTAACCTCTCATGGAGCTGTGAAGAGAAAAACTGTGTGAAGAAGCTGAACAAGACATTAACACCATCTGACCTCCTGACCTTCCTTCTTTCTTTCTTTCTTTCTTTCTTTCTTTCTTTCTTTCTTTCTTTCTTTCTTTCTTTCTTTCTTTCTTTCTTTCTTTCTTTCTTTCTTTCTTCCTTTCTTTCTTTCTTTCTTTCTTTCTTTCTTCCTTCCTCCCTCCCTTCTTTTCCACTTTCCTTCTCTCAGAGTTAACATGACTATCATCCCTGTAATATAAATATTACGGTTAATAACAGTTTTCTGTGTTCATTAGAAAAAAAGCAACGCACCGACCGCCTCACGTTCCACGCTGGAAAACTCATTGAGCTGCTGCTGCTGATTTACGTTCAGAAGAAATTTAAACACGAGGCATTTCGACCCAAACAGGACGTAACGGTTAACCGAGCGGGTTCGCGTCGGGTTATTAAGAAAGTGCGATCGGAATAAAATATATCTGCCGATTATTATTAGGCTGGAGTGTGGATGGTTAATTCGTTGAGCAGAGACGGAGCTAAATCAGGCTCAGAACAACAAGACTGCGAGTTTAGGGGAATAATTATGACCTGTCTGTCTGTACAACTGTCTGTCTCTGTGTCTGTCTGTCTGCAGCAAAGATGTCTGACTCCAGGACAGCTAAATCAGGTGTCATTAAGCGGGAAATCACCAAACCGTCCTGGACTGTACTTGTGCAGCTGGAGACCTCAGCTCTGGAAGCTTCTGTCTGTGAGACAGACCAGCGAAAGACAAACTGCCGTGAAATTGCCCAAGAAAGATGTGACCATATTTACGGCCCTCGTGTAGCGACGAGCTCGTATATAAAAGACAGCGTGGATAAAAAGAGCATGTTTTATAACAGCTGGATTTAGGAAAACAATGTCAGAGCTTTTTCTTCTCCGTAGACGGAGCTCCAAGCCAAGTCACAGCCACATGTAGGCTGTGGGCAGAGTAGCGCTCCCTCTCTCTCTCTCTCTCTCTCTCTCTCTCTCTCTCTCTCTCTCTCTCTCTCTCTCTCTCTCTCTCTCTCTCTCTCTCTCTCTCTCTCTCTCTCTCTCGAGGCCGGATGTCTGAACCGAGTCGACATCACTGCACATAAAACTCCCTCCGCATACTGATCGTGTCACATATTCAGCCTTCCGCCAAATCTCACACCTCATATACACACGGGCCAAAATATATCAACTGATTCCTGAAATGATTTTTTTCCCTCTTGAACATTCAGCCACACGAATCTGCCGAGGTTCTGCACTGGTGATGAGGAGCGATGGAGAAAACAGGGGATAGATTAGATTTACTCATCCAGCAGGTGTGCGCTTTTACTGAGGCTAATCTAAAACCCTGGAGTGAGGAGAGAAGATGAAACGAAAGGAGAAGAGAAGAGAAGAGAAGAGAAGAGAAGAGAAGAGAAGAGAAGAGAAGAGAAGAGAAGAGAAGAGAAGAAACGAGTGAAAATAGGGTGAAGATAAGAGGAGGAAAAGAGAGGAGTGAAGAGAAGAAGAGAGGAATGAGGATGAAGAGGAGAGGAGGAAAAGAGATGAGCAGTGAAGATGAAGAGAAGAGAAGAGAAGAGTGAAAATAGGGTGAAGAGATGAGGAGGAAAAGAGAGGAAAGGAGTGAAGAGAAGAAAAGAGAAGAGAGGAGTGAAGATGAAGAGAAGAGAGGAGGAAAAGAGTGGAGAGGAATGAGGATGAGGAGTAGAGAAGAGAAGACAAGACAAGACAAGAGAGTGGGAAAAGAGAGGAGAGGAATGAGGATGAAGAGTAGAGAACAGAAGACAAGACAAGACAAGAAAGGAGGAAAAGAGAGATGAAGTGCAGAGGAGAAGAGAAGAATTGTGAAGAAGAGATGAAAGGAATGGAGAGGAGGAGAAAGTAGATTCTTTCTTTCTTTCCCTTTTTCTGTTACATTTATTTATTTATTATTTATTTGTTGGTCTTTTTCGTTGCCTTTGTTGTTCTTTCTTTCTTTCTTTCTTTCTTTCTTTCTTTCTTTCTTTCTTTCTTTCTTTCTTTCTTTCTTTCTTTCTTTCTTTCTTTCTTTCTTTCTTTCTTTTTTTCTTTCTTTCTTTCTTTCTTTCTTTCTTTCTTTCTTTCTTTCTTTCTTTCTTTCTTTCAACTCACAAAAATGGAGTACAATCTCCGCCCATCACATCAACCAAACATAAAACCCTGCTACTTTTTTACAGCTCCACACTAAACCTTCTCCTCTGTCCTCTTTCCTTTTTTTCTATAAACATTTCCTATAGAAGCCTGCCTTACTCCCTTTACAAACACACAGCAGTGAACTTGGAAAGAAAGAAAGAAAAACATGAACACGGAGCGTTCTAGAGCATGTTTGTGTTCTCAGCTGAGATGAGCTCGGGGTATTTGTGGAACTCGCTCTGCGTCCTGAGGCTCACTATATCAATTTTATATATTTCAGCCTCCAGCAGAAGTGTTTAGGTCATAAATAATTTCCCAGCTCGCCTCCCGTGAGCCTTTCACCAATCCAGTGAACACTTGTTCTCTAAGGGTGCCTTAGCAGGTGTGTGTGTGTGTGTGTGTGAGTGTGTGTGTGTGTGTGTGTGTGTGTGTGTGACAGCTCGCAGGCTTGTGGATGTACAGAATGTTGGAAAGTAAAGACTAGTGATGTGTATGGACGAACTTAAGGTGAGGCCACGCCCACATTTCACTCACAGAATTGAAAAAGTCTTAAAACCAAACTTGAGGCTTGTTTTTGTGTCTTTTTTTCCTCCTTTTCTCTGTCTTTCTCAGTTTAGGTGTATTGCAGAAGAGAAGAGGAGAAGAGAAGAGAGGAGTGAAGATGGACAGAAGAGAAGAGAAGAGAAGAGAAGAGAAGAGAAGATGGGAAAAGAGGAGTGATGAAGAGAAGAGAAGAGAAGAGAAGAGAAGAGAAGAGAAGAGAAGAGAAGAGAAGAGAAGAGAAGAGAAGATAGGAAAAGAGAAGTGGAGAAGAGAAGAGAAGAGAAGAGAAGAGAAGAGAAGAGAAGAGAAGAGAAGAGAAGAGAAGAGAGGAAAAGAGAAGATAGGAAAAGAGGAGTGATGAAGAGAAGAGAAGAGAAGAGAAGAGAAGAGAAGAGAAGAGAAGATAGGAAAAGAGGAGTGATGAAGAGAAGAGAAGAGAAGAGAAGATGGGAAAAGAGGAATGATGAAGAGAAGAGAAGAGAAGAGAAGAGAAGAGAAGAGAAGAGAAGAGAAGAGAAGAGAAGATGGGAAAAGAGGAGTGATGAAGAGAAGAGAAGAGAAGATAGGAAAAGAGGAGTGATGAAGAGAAGAGAAGAGAAGAGAAGAGAAGAGAAGAGAAGAGAAGAGAAGAGAAGAGAGGAGGAAAAGAGAAGAGATTAGAGGAGAGGAGTGACGAAGAGAAGAGAGGAGAAGAGTGGAGAGGAAGAAAAGTGAGGAGAGAAGATGGAGTGAAGATGAAGAGAAGAGAAGAGAAGAGAAGAGAGGACGAGAGAAGACGAGAAGAGAAGAGTGAAGATGGAGAGAAGAGAAGAGTGGAGAGGAGTGAATGAAGGGTAGGGCGGGGCAAACACACATGAGCACAGAACGTAAACAAAAACACATGGCACAAGAATAATGTTCCATCAGGGAATTGTCCAAGCATAACCCTGACAGTTACGCTAGGATTCCTTGCTACACACATCAGAAACACTGTTATAATCTTTACCATTGACTATTCAAGCTCTAATGAATCATAACATCTTAAAAAGCATAAACAGACAGGCGCACACTGATGACATCACGGTTGATGAATCCCTAAAGATGTCATTACATTCAAAAACATCTGGCTGTACAGGAAAGTCTCTCTGTGTGTTAGCTAAGATAGCTAATAAACTAATAACAACGAATAAGTAAATATTAACATCCACCAAGATTAGAAACTCCAGATGCAACTCCAGATCAACATCTGGTGAACACCATCTGGGGAAAAAAAGTCCCAGCTTTAGCATTGACACTGGAGACTCCTTCCAGAAAACCAGGAAATGGTTAATACGGAAATGTCAAAACATCTATCAGGTATCTTTTAGCACATCAGTATGTTCTGACCAATCAGAATTTAGAATTTAAGAGCGCTAGGTCTAGGTGGTAAAAAAAAAGTTTTTAAACTCTTCCTCAAAAATAAAAAAATTCACCAAAAACATTTCTAATTATAATATTAATAAATGAATAAATTTTTTTACAGTTACATATATTTACATTAAAAAAAAGAATAAATATATTATAGAAATATATATATAATAATGAATATTATTATTTTAATAATTATTAATTAAGTAGATATTTAAGGGCTGGCTGACCAGACACCTTTTTTAAAAACAAATTAAATAAATAAATAAATTATTTGCCTTTTTATCTATTTTTATATATTTGCTAGTCGTTAGATGAGAAATTGACCACATGATCCTTCACCTTGATGAGCACATGCAGAGAATTAGCCATTAGCATGTCCTGAAGAAAACTGCTCTCTTCTGTAGCATCCATGTAAGGCTCCAGGCCATATAGCAGAGTGACTAGCATACTGCATGCACCTAGAAACACAAAAAATAATCCATATAATTTAAACACACACACACACACACACACACACACACACACACACACTTTGTCTAACTGTCTTTGGACACTGAGTAACAGAATTCTGCACAGAAAGTGAAGTGCTACCTTGATGGAGTAGGAGATAAGTCCAGGATTATGGAGGTTTTTTTTATTTGTTTTAAGTATAAAACAGAAAGGTCCGGCTAACCGTTTACTCCGCATTCACTTTTCGTATCAAGTTTACACGGGTTTTGACAAATTTAAAGTAGCAATAAACTAACCTGACCCATAAAATGTTTCTGTCGCTCGAGATAGCCGGAGGAGCGTAATGTCCAGGTTACTTACTGACCAGTAACAAATGAAACAGTGAACAGACTTTTAACTCTTTATTCACAAGCTAAAAGAAGCTAGCATAGTCTTTATATATATTGGCATTGCGTAAATCCCTTGAATCACAGCGTCTAGACGTCTAAAAAGAAAGTCCTGAGCAAAACAGGAGACATTAGAACATTAGAGATGAATTGTGGCACTTTTCTGACCACAAACTTCAAAATTTTGGCTTGGTTGGCGTCTCAGAGAAATTTCTTGACAATGGATTCCAAAACTAGCATGACAAAAAAAAAAATGCTAAGGCTGTCCGCTAGCATGTAGTTCATTTTCATGGGATTTGCACACTTTTCTGGCTCTGAGCTTCAGAATTGTGGCTTGGTTATTTCTTCACACTTCTGTGTATTTGTACTTGTGGATATTTATTTTCAACCATACGAACTACCAGATGTAGAAAAACTACCAAAACTTTTCTAAGATGTGGCTAATATCACAGGATACAAAGCATCTGGAATCTTTTGTAAACTTTTCTAGCTACATGCTTCAGAATCTGGGCTTGGTTGGCTCCTCAAACAAATTTTTGAACTCTGACAATGGATTCCAAAAACTAGCATAACAAAAAATCTTGCTAATGCTTTTGCTAGGATGTAATTGATTTCATGGGATTTAAAGCGTCTAGGATTTTTGTACACTTCTCTGGCCGCAAGCTT
This sequence comes from Hemibagrus guttatus, assembly GCA_033459395.1. Taxonomy (NCBI): domain Eukaryota; kingdom Metazoa; phylum Chordata; class Actinopteri; order Siluriformes; family Bagridae; genus Hemibagrus; species Hemibagrus guttatus. The sequence goes on along the minus strand of JAUCMX010000022.1, from coordinate 3,124,738 downwards.
CAGAATCGTGGCTTGGCTGTTTCTTAGTCGTTTGGTAAACCATAGGAACTACCAGATGTAGCAAAACTTTTCTAAGATGTGGCTAATATTATGGTAAACAAAGTGTCTGGAATCTTTTGTACACATGTGCTTCAGAATCTTGGCTTGGTTGGCTCTTCACACTTCTAAGTCTTTCTTATGTCCAGCAGAAGAACCGATCTTTGAACACAATAACAATACAGCTTTCAAAACTAGCATGACATAAAAACCACTTTGCTAGAAAGTACTAGCTAAACTCATTGGATATGAAGCATGTTGTATCTTTGGCTTGGTTGTACTGTACTTCCAGCTTGAAAATTCTTATCTTATTCCTCTCGGCTTTAATTCTGAATGGAGAGACAGGAGTAAAGAAAATGTCCTGGATTCCAGTCAGCACGTTTTCGAAATCTTTACGATTCCAGGCGATTACATGGCGCACTCGCTGAGGAAACGGAAAATTGGACTGCTCTTCCTGTATCCCAACTCATAAGAGGATTGTTCAAGGGGCAAAAATAAATCATTATGCACACCAACACGTCTGCCAATCATTTCCTTGGATTATTAAATTTAATTTAAGGAAAAAGGTACCAGGTCTGCCACTCTACATGAATGCAAACTTCCAGACTGCTTCAGAGCGTCCAGACGTAACAAATCTCCTCATTAACCTCGCCAATAAAGCTGCATTGGATAAACATGGATGGATGTGTGCAGCGAGTGTGGTACGGACATCCCAGGTGTGTGTTCTGCAGGACCGCGGGGATCCAGATTTACAGCTCCGGTTACTGAAGGCTTCTTTGAGCCTGGCTAACTCCCCACACTGTAGCTCTTTCTTACTCCCAAGTGCAGGCCTATATCACGCGTGGTCATCCGGAGAACGGCCAGAACCAGCTGCAGTCCACCTGCTCAACTCCTCCATGTCTGATTTAAGGCGAAACTCCATCCAGAATGCTAAAGATGTTTGCAGGAATAGGTCAAGGCAGCTGGACTTGTAAAGGTCTCAAACTAATTCAGCAGGCTTCATACGTTCTATTGATAAAAAAAAAACTGATGAAGAAATGGTGAAGAACTTTAGATAAGTCCAGTCACATGTCTTCAAGTCCAGTCGCAATTCATTGGCTAAAAAACAAGCTGTTACTTTCTACTTTGCTAGTTTTCCATCATCCATCCAACTTCCTGCGCTGTTCTGCTCAACATTGCTACTTTCAGCCAAATTCCTCACTATAGATTCACACTATCTATCCATCCAATCTTCTGTTCAACATTTCTCCATTCATCTAGTCTCCTCTACCATTTTGCTTGATATCCCTTCATCCATCCAATCTTCTCTCCAGCCTGTTCAACATTTCTCAATCCATCCACTCTTATCTACCAACCTTCTCAACATTTCTCCATCCATCCAATCTCCTCTACCATCCAACTAGACATCCCTCCATCCATCCAATCTTCATTCCTCCATACCTGATATCCCTTCATCCATCCACTCTCATCTACCAACCTTCTGAACATTTCTTCATCAATCCAATCTTCTTTCTTTAGACTGTTTGATATCCCTCCATCCATCCAGTCTTTTCTCCAGCCTTTTCAACATTTCTCCATCCATCTAATCTCCTCTACCATCCAGCTTGATATCCCTCTATCCATCTAATCTTCTTTCCAACATGTCTGATATCCATCCATCCATGCATCCATCCGCTCTCATTTACCAACCTTAAAAACTAAACATTTCATCATCAATCCAAACTTTTTTTTTTTTTGATATTCCTCCATCCATCCATCCTCTTCCTCAGCCTCTTTGATATCCCTATCTATCCAATCTTCTCTACTGGTTTCCCATCTATTGACCCTCAATCCATTATTCTATTCATCTTCTTTTCCATTCACTCAGCATCAACTAATAGGCTACTCTCTCTCTCACTCTCTCTCCCTCCATCCATCTGACCTCTCCTACTGACCTGTTTTGATTCTCTTCCATCCACTCAACCTCTGGGTGTTGTGTTACATTCTGTGATCATACGGTTTATATTAAAAGTCTAAAATAAAAACAACCCCAGAACATATTTCTGGCTTGCATTATGTTGTAGCACCACAACCTTCACAATTTATTCCGATTCTATTATTCCAGGCTGAGTGAAAACTTACTCTGGTGATGAGTAGAGGTGCACATCATTTCTTCAGAACGCTGAAGGGTGGGAAGAGAGCGGGCTTATGTATCACAGTCCATGCAGAAAACAAAGTGTACTAATAAATTTGACAAAAGCTTTAGCCCTGAACTTTCAGAACATTCAGCTCATAAATACTAAACAATCAGAAACAGGCGTTGGCTGAAATAAATGATTACGAGCTGATCGAAAACGAGATTGTATGATAAAAAAAATGAAAATTACATAATTTCCTACTTACGTGCTCTGTAGTCCAGATGCCAAGACGTGTTTGGTATCTGACGTTTACTTCTTTGAGCTGATTTGACGTCTTTAAACTTTCACCAGTGCCACAATTTCCTTTCCTTTCAATGGCAATACTGCCACCTGGTGGATAAACTACGCCATGTCATACAGAGAGCTAGACGAATTCTACACCATCTTTCCACCTGCTATCGGTTAGCTTTAAGCTATCACCATGAAAAATTAATATTATATTCTATATTCTGAAGATTCTTTAGTGTTTGGTGTAATTTCCCAAGAGTGCATGGACCCCTCAGATCGCTGCTGATGGGTATGCTGGATATAATTTGGTTCAATCAGTATTTCTTCAAAGCCTAACCTTTTACAATAAGTAAATTATGTTTATTAAATGAATCTAAGACGATCTCAAGCCTTTCTGTTTCTCACAGGAGAAATTTTAAGTAGTGAAAAGGCTTAAAAATGGACCAGGAATTCCCTAGGAAGTCTAGGAAGATCTGAAATTGGCATCTTCAGTGCCACACTATTGATATGGCGATTAATTACACTATATAAACAGATGAGTATACTAAACTATTTGACATGTAAAGGCCACAGACAACTTTTTAAAAGTTTTTGCCACTACTTGGCTAGCCTGAGGCTTATTATTTAACATAAAATGTGAAGAAACAGGTTTCATGATCATAACCCATCCATCAATAATTTATTTGCTTCCCAAAGCCTACAGAATATTAATGTAATTCTTATTCTATACATTTCATATCCAAATCCATACACTGTGCACTTGCTCTGACTGTAAACTGTACATTTAATACTGCTAATTTATTTCCTTTCTACACATTCTTTCATAATAAATGATGTGACTCTAGATACTGAGATTGCACACATGTATTGTGGTATTGTGCAAAGTGCTAAAATCAGAAAATCTGAAATGAAATAAAAGGCTTACTTACAATCCAGGCGGATGAATCTGGATTGAGTCACAACGGTTTTGCCACCAAGTCACTTATCAATACTGACCCAGTTACAACAGTGACAACATCAGCCCCAACATCAATATACCTCACTTAATAAATACGACATGCAATAACTGATTAATGAGATCTTTATGATTTCTGAGATTTTGTTCGATTTATTTCAAAGGGATTAAAAATTGTAAGAATTTACAGTGATTTTAACTTGACTAACAAGGGGACCACATTTTAAATCAGATTTTTAAATAAAAAAAAAAGTATGAGTGTTTTTTTTTTATTTAAAGAAAAGAAAAAGACCCAATAACCCGAACAAAAAAAACGAACATAATTTAAAAAGGAAAAAAGACAACTGTTGATTTATTTGTGTTTGCTGATTGACTCTTCCACCTCATTGCAATGCCAAGAAGTTTGGAGTCAACTCTGAAACTGATTCCAGGAATTCCAGGTGAAACGACGTTGACGGAATTCCACATAATTCAATAATTTAAAGAAAAACAAGCTTCTTTCAGTAGAATTTGGATTTGTTCTTTTTTTTCCAGGTTGATCCCTCACGCTCATTTTCACTGAGGAAGAGACAGGAGTCAGAGCTCGAGGTAGCAGAGCTGAAGATGTTGAGGCTCTCTTTGGGAGTGACAAGATTGGACAGGATTAGGAACGAGTACATCAGAGGGACAGCTCATGTTGGACGTTTGGGGGACAAAGTTAGGGAGGCCAGATTAAGATGGTTTGGACATGTTCAGAGGAGGGACAGTGAGTATATTGGTAGGAGAATGTTGGACATGGGGCTGCCAGGCAGGAGGCAAAGAGGAAGGCCAAAGAGGAGGTATATGGATGGAATTAATGAGGATATGAAGCTAGTGGGTGCAAGTGTTGAGGATGCAGAAGATAGGGATAGGTGGAGAGAGATGATTCGCTGTGGCGACCCCTGAAGGGAAAAGCCGAAAGAAGAAGAAGAAGAAGAAGATCCCTCACGCTCATTTAAAGACTTGTTTAATAAAAGAATCAAACTCGATCACAGGAACGTTTATGATCATCACTGAGACTGATTTCAAGTGTTTTGTGTGAATCTAGGATTTCAAATCAACAAAATAATCGATTTCGAAAACATCTAATGACTGATTCTGCAAACTGAATCGTCCGAATCATTTAAAGAGTCGTTTAAAAAGAATCGAACCTATAGTATTTTGATCACATTGTCCGCTGTTTTTTTTTTTGTTTTTTTTTTACATTTTATGTTTTAGCTAGTTTTTTTCTTTACAAGGTAAATACTTTAGAAGAATTGGCTTTAACATGTGGAGGAAGGATTTTTGCCAGAGAGTGGCATCGGACTATCAGAATTTATGCCTTTGCATAGAGTTGATTTGAATCAAAATGACTGTGCAGAATCGATTCCAAAGTTTGGAGTCAACTCTCTTATCCCAATTGCCGAGTGAATAGAGATTCGACTCGATTCAGAATCAAGTATTTCATGTGAAACTAGAATTTCAATTCAACACAATAATCGATTTTTAAAAAAATCTTAGGACTGATTCTGCGAACTGAATCATTTAAAGAGAATCTAACGTATAGTATTTTGATGTCTGGAATTTTGAAGTCGACTCGATGAGTCGACTCAGTCCGTACAATGATCGTTTAGAAAAAGTAATCCCGTTTTCACTACAAACACAATTATAAAACGAACAGTGCAGTTATTATCATTCATAGTGTTTTTATAGCTTTAATAATTGGTACACGCTGTTATTCATAATTAACGACGGCCGTTTTAAATGACATCACGTAATTTGGATAGCTAATGCTAGCTAAATTGCGTTAGCTTCTTCATGCAGCTTTATGATGCTTCAGCGTTGTTGGTGTTGCTTTATTGTTTTCATTTTATGTTTTATGTTTTTTTGTTTGTTTGTTTGTTTTTTACAAAGTAACTACTTTGGAAGAACTGGCTTTAACATGTGGAGGAAGACAGTGATTTTTGTCAGACAGTGGCGTCGGACTATCCGAATTTATGTTATTTACATACTGGATTTGAATCAAAATAACTGTGCAGAGTCGATTCCACAGTTTGGAGTCAACTCTCTAATCCCAATTGCGAGTAAATAGAGATTCGAGTCGATTCAGAATCGACTCCCAGATCTAGTGATTTACTTTGGTGAATCGTCCATCACCGTTGCGGGGCGCTACTGAGTAAACCGAAGAGATGATGATGGACCGTCGGCTTTCTCCCGAATAGCAAAAGCGGCTTTACAACTTTTCTGTTTTTCCTTTAAGATTTTATATTCAGGCACAAACAGATAGTGAGACAGTCTGTGAGGCTTTAGATCAAGCTGAGCGTTAAAACTCGAACTGTAACGCACTCACATTAAACACGGCTTTAATGGTAATGCATGCACGGAAACAACCGAGACTCACTGATGGGTAAACATATAACATTTTTTTTACCTCAACATTTCTCATTTTTCATGTCGTTTTATCATTCTGAGCAACTCCACACATTTGCAGGAGCCCGAATGAGTTCACACTGAGGGTCAGAAAAAATATAATTTGGGCTTCAATTTGAAAAAAGTGAATCACTTTAATAATGTGGAAGTGCTAGCAAAGCAAGCTAGCTTTTATATGCGCAAAAGTTAACCGACGCTGCTTCCTCATAAACTTTTTCTTTATTTTTCCACAGGTGTAACGAGCGAAGGGATTATCAGTCTTACCAGGTAAGTTTAAAACTAGCTAGAAATAAAAAATATCCTATGTAGGGGCTAAGATTCGGGATATAATCTCGTAAAGTAAAGTATTTAGCCAGACAAGCTAAGCTAAGCTAGCAAGATACGGGCCTGTGTGTACTTTGCGTATCGCTAGCAATGCTAGGCAGAAGCTTGGGCTGAACCCTAAATGCCATTTCTCCCCCTATATAAGTACACTCCTTAGCGCGCAAGGACGAGGCTTTTACACTCTAAGTAGCGCACTTCGTGTTTAACATGGGATATATTTGGGATTTGGCCCTAGGCATTTTTTTCTTTTTAATTCAGCTTAGCCTAGCTAGCGAGTCTTTTTGTTGTTGTTTTTTTAATGCGTAATAAATGTTGAATTTAAGATTGTGTGGCAGCAAAAATAAATAGATTTAACAATGTTTTGTAATGAATTGTGTCTTGAGTAATAATATTTAGGATTAATGTGGTGAAATAGTTTCATAAACAAGTGAGTTATGCAGCAGTTCATTTAATTCATGCACAATGAAAAACTGTAAAAGTTGGTATTAAGGACATTTATGAAATAAATCCTATTATTCTGGCGTGTTTTATACTCTTAGGTTTTAATTTAAGGTTCTGTAAATGGTGTTTCATATCAGGTTTCTTCTAATCATTCAGACCCTCAAATACCAATCCAAAAGTCACTCTGCCAATGAGCACCGTCATGACAAGCTCCACAACTCTTCGGACCAAACTCCACCGAGCAAGATGCTGCGGCGCTCCGACAGTCCGGACAGCAAGCGAGGTGATGGAGACGGGAGAACGCCTCACGCAAACCGACCCAAAGAGAGCAGTAAGTCCTGACCAGGAGGACTGAAAATCCCTGTACATGCTCATCCATGCTGCCTTCAAGTTCTCCTCAGATGGTGCTGAATCCCACAAGTGCACTGTTAAGCATCAGCTGATTTGGCTTGGTGTATTTCCCTATACATATCTGTGTCATGTGCTTCTAAACGGTGAAAGGTAGCCACAAGTCAGGATGAGAAGAGTTGCTGAAGCGCCTGTTTATGGTTTTCAGTAACGCTCATTAACAGTAATTCCAATTGCAAGTGAATGCAGCATCACTGCCTGCTGTAGTCATTCATTTTCAGATTTCTTTCCGCATGTAATTTGATTGTGACTCTGTTTTTTTCTGACCAGTACTATCCGTATAATTTTGCTGCTTACAGTGTTATTATAATCAGTTAATTTCAGTTAGTTGTCAAGAAAATACAAACAACATTGGTTGATTATTTTCTAATAGCACCACATCCCAACATCCCATTTTATTCCTTAAACAAGAGCATAAATATTGTCAACGAACGCATTAAAGAATAACACATCGTATGTTTCATCCATTTATAGTTGTTTCAGTGTTGTGGATGAGAAAATGGATAAGTTTATGATCTCACTTATTTTATAGCATATTATATACTCTCTCTCTCCCCTGTTCCCTCATTCCCTCTTGCATTCGGTCACGTCTCTCTCTCTCTCTCTCTCTCTCTCTCTCTCTCTCTCTCTCTCTCTCTCTCTCTCTCGCGCTCATGTTCCCTCATTCACTACCTCGCACTCGGTCACGTCCCTCTCTCTCTCTTGCTCTCTCTCTCACGTTCCCTCATTCCCTCTCTTGCACTCGGTCATCTCTCTCGCTCTCTCTCTCACACGCACTCACGTTGCCTCATTCCCTCTCTCACGTTCCCTCATTCTCTCTCTCGTACTTGGTCATCTCTTTCTCTCTCGCTCACGTTCCCTCATTCTCTCTCTCATACTTGGTCATCTCTCTCTCTCTCTCTCTCTCTCTCTCTCTCTCTCTCATGTTCCCTCATTCCTTCTCTCGCACTTGGTCATGTCCCCCTGAGTTTGTTAGAGCTTCTATCATGTCAGAGATGAAGTTATAAACTTCTTATTACTTATCTTATTGTTTAGGTGATTTCACCATAACCAGCATAACAATTAAGCCTAAACCTCATCTTTGACAAACGGTGTGCCAAAGCTTAAAATACTATTTAAAATGTGAGCATCAGTGAACTTTAAGGTAGGATTTATGGTCCAGTAGAAGAAGAGCTCTGTTGTGTTGCAAGGATTTTCCACACTTCGGCTCACTGTATGAAGACTCGTGAAGCTGAGGGTTCGTTTTTCTTTTGTTTTGTTTTTTCCAGGCACCAGCTCTTCTCCACATGAGAACTCTGTCAATCACGGCCACCACAGCGCCAACTCTCACCCACTTCCACCCAAATGTGCAGAAATGGTAAGTGCACTAATGCATTCTGCACGCTTAGTGTTTTATTTCTCTTACACCACAGGTATTCATCATTCCTACCGGTTAAAAAAACATGTCATACGTGATATCTGTTTACGTTTGTAGATCATCCACAAAACAGCTTATAACAGTGTTTGTTCTCAACACTGGCCTCATTTTCTCCTCCTCCTTATGAACAGTATTCGATTAAGGAGTCATTGAATGAATGACTCATTTATTTAACATGTGTGGAAGGAGTCTCCAGTGTCAACACTTTCTGAAATCTAGAGGTTGATGTAAGAGCTGTATCATGCAATTTATGCGAATATATGTATGAATAATTTGTGTCTCGAAGGGTTAACGTCTCTCTGAGATTGTGGCTCTTGTCTATGTTGGTTTTTTTCATTAGGAGTAGTTTCTCTGTACATAGCTTATATTTCTCTCTCTCTGTGTGTTTTCTCCCCCACAGCGTGATCCAGCTGACGACTGGTCCGAACACATCAGCTCGTCAGGAAAGAAATACTACTACAACTGCAGAACAGAGGTGTCACAGTGGGAGAAGCCCAAGGAATGGCTGGAAAGGTGAGCAGCATGTTGTGTTTAATAATAATAAAAACATCGTAGCGGTAAATCCTGACCCGTTTCTCATCTGTGTTTTAGAGAGCAGCGACAGAAGGAAGCCTCTAAGGCCGTTGTGGTCAACAGTTTTCCCAAAGACAGAGATTACAGACAGGAGGCCATGCAGGCGGCCGCTGCCAGTGCCGTCACTGCTATGAGTAAGGACGTGACTGCTTCACACCATTGTCCTTTTAAAAATGTCATTATATACTTTCATTTTTCAACCATTAAAGCAGCGCTGTTTAGTATTCAGTACACCTTTTGCATATGCATTCACCTTCCTCAAGTCTTTCCACCTTTTGGAGTGTTACTACTATGTAATTATTATATTATAATAATGCATGGTGGCGGTAGCAGCATCGCGTTGAGCGTTATCAATGCTTCTGTTGCTAATATCCTAGTTATCCAGACATAATGGTGGTGAAATATCTTGTTAACATTTTTTAAAAATTGCTCAGTAATCTAGTAAACATGTATTGATTTTCCCTTTCCACCTTCAGTTATATCTTGTTGAATCAAACCTTAATGGAGGTGAATACTTATGCAAGACACTGTATATTAAGTATTATTTTACTTATTGTTCTGTTATCGTAACTCATTACAAAGTTACATATAACTCGCTTGCAAAGTTTTTAATTCAGAATATATTATGCCGAAATCATAATAGCTTTTGATGTAGCTTGTAGCTTTTTATAGTTCATGAAGTGCAGTGATAAAAAATAATAACAGGGCAGCAACTTGCAATAATTCTAAGGTTTGAAGCTCAAAGTTAATTGCATTTAAATGCATTTTTGGATCAGAAAATAAACATTATAAAATGAAAAATGTACAATGAACGCAAAGCTAAGCATCTATTATTCTTCTAAGTGAGGTGAATTAATATGGAGCTTGTTTTGCAAAAGCTGCAGGGTTTTTATGTTATTGATGACCTGATTGGCTATCATTAGTATCACTCTGTGTCTAGAGTGAATATTGGAGGAAGGTTAGTTTGTGTGAAAGTCTCTAAAACGTGTCTGTCTGTCCTCAGAGCCCGCTCCATCTGAGAAGG
>JAUCMX010000022.1:2984728-3112228 GCA_033459395.1 Hemibagrus guttatus | reverse complement strand
CATGTCACCTGTTAGTGGGTGGGATATATTAGGCAGCAAGTAAACATTTTGTCCTCAAAGTTGATGTGTTAGAAGCAGGAAAAATGGGCAAGCGTAAGGATTTGAGCGAGTTTGACGAAAGACCAAATTGTGATGGCTAGACCACTGGATCAGAGCATCTCCAAAACTGCAGCTCTTGTGGGGTGTTCCCTTAAAAAAAAAAAGTATCCTTTAAGTCTTGCTAACATCTTGGTGCCAGATACCACAGCACACCTTCAGGGATCTAGTAGATTCCATGCCTCGATGGGTCAGGGCTGTTTTGGTGGCAAAAGATGGAACAACACAATATTAGGCACGTGGTCCTAATGTTATGCCTGATCGGTGTATATAAATAGATGACTTTATGAGTGCTGTATGAAGCAACATGGCTACCATAAGAACTGTATGAACAAAAGTATGTGCACACCTGACCGTCACACCCTTATGTGCGTGCTTATGAACGTCCCATTCCGGGTTTAGTCCCCTATTTGCTGTGATATTGGTGGAGCTTTTCTGGGAATTTTTTCCATTAGATGTTGGAGCTAGACTGCGGGAATTTGTGATCATTCAGCTACAAGAGAGATTAGTGAGATCAGACTCTGATGTTGAGGAGGCTCCAGTTTATTTGTAAAGTGTTCAGATAGGTTGAGTCAGAGTCAGGATTCTCGAGTTCTTCCACTCTAACTGTAACATCCACACCAATTCTTCATGGATCTCAGAGGCTTTGTGCACAGGAACATTGTCATGCTGGATCAGTGTTTGTCTCTCAGTTTTAGTGAAGGGAAATTATAACGCTACAACAAACCAAGACATTTTGTACAGTTCCAGGTTTGTGGAAGAGCCACATATGAGCGTGATGGTCAGGGGTGCACAAACATTTGGCTGTGTAGTGTTTATCGCTAGTGCAACGAGGCAACACGAAGAGTGAAGCTAGCTACAGAATGTATTTATTGTGTTTGACTTGAAATGCAATGCTTTTGTGTCTATTTCTACCAAAAATCAAATGGGAATGTTTACTGTATACAGGTGCAGAAATTCACTCAGAGTTAAGTCTAACATTCTGTAGTGGAGCAAATTGTTAAATCTAATCACGTCAATTAATTTTTTTCCCCCATGCTGCTCAACCCTCTTCCCCTTTGCATCAATAATCGTTGCTCCACCTCTTTTTGCTGTAAACTGGCAGGTCTTGTTGGGGGGGGGTGATTTATGGACACTTGATTGTGTCACATCACCATTGGTGTTAATGCAGGATGAGTCTCGATGCTAGAAAGGGAAAAAAATTTTGTAATCAGGAATCAATTTGCAAAACTGTTTAAAAAACACTGCTATAATATCCTAAAATATTTTGTCAGTTTATAAAACTCACGTTATTTCTGATCCACAGCTCAGCAGCCTAGCCAGTCGCCCATATCCGTAACTCCTGATGCCTCATCGCCCAAGTCCTGCCTCGTGTCTCCCCGAGTGAGCACGCCTCAGACGAACAGCATGGCCTTGAAACCTCTCCCGAACGCCAGCTCTCTTTCGGCTCAAATCAAGGTCAGCGCTAGACACCAATCCACCATTACCATCGTCATCGTGATGGTTTCACATTACAGATAACGATCTTGTCGTCATTCAGAACACCAACACTCGCACTTGAGTGTCCTTTTTAACACCAAAACAAACTGGTGCTTTTGGTCTTTCTTTTTTAGGTTAGCGACTCGGCTGTGAAATCAGCGCTACAGCATTCCTCGGACAAAGCGCCGGACGTCGAGGACCCGAGGCTTCAAAGGCAAAAGTAACACTTCTTTACACCTCATCCTGTTTTGGTTAATCGTTCAGCGAAACATTTTCCTCATGAAAACGAAACCCAGACAAAACAGCAGTGTGTTCGTTTTAACCTTATTATAAAGGCTTTTAAACACGTTCAGGTTTCCGCCTTTTGGTTTTCTTCGCCTGAGTGTGAACTTTTTTCCATCTAATTTGTTTTGTTTCATTGACATGTTATGAAAGGCCAAATTAAAACAAGCACAGAATGACGTAACTAATGGTATCTTGCTCTCTGGCGCTATCCTCTGGTTCTACTTGGTACTACATTTACTTTTTATTGCAGAATAGTGTGAAAGTACCTTTTGAAAATGAAGATTTATTTATATACACTGATCAGGTATAACATTCTGAGCAGTGAGAGGTGAAGTGAATAAGACTGATCTCCTCATCATGGCACCTGTTAGTGGGTGGGATATATTAGGCAGCAAGTGAACATTTAGTCCTCAAAGTTGATGTGTTAGAAGCAGGACAAATGGGCAAGCGTAAGGATTCGAGCGAGTTTGATGAAGGGCCAAATTGTGATGGCTAGACCACTGGATCAGAACATCTCCAAAACTGCAGCTCTTGTGGGGTGTTCCCGGTCTGCAGTGGTCAGTATCTATCAAAAGTGGTCCAAGGAAGGAACTGTGGTGAACCGGAGACAGTGTCGTGGGCGGCCAAGGCTCATTGATGCATGTGGGGAGAGAATGCTGACCTGTGTGATCTGATCCAAAAGACGAGCTACTGTTGCTCAAATTGGTGAAGAAGTTAATGCTGGTTCTGATAGAAAGGTGTCAGGATACACAATGCATGACGGGTCAGGGCTGTTTTGGCAGAAAAAGAGGGACCAACATAATATTAGGCAGGTGGTTGTAATGTTGTGCCTGTGCAGTGTATTTAAAAGGTGTAGAAGTGCTTTTAATTTCTCAGTGATTTGGGTAGATTGCTCTTCGTTCTTTAGCCTTAATGAAAATGCATGGTTTTATAAATAGACTTGTTCTCTTGCTGTCTCATAAATCTAGCTTAACTGCTACTGTGAAATATTAGTGTCTGTTTTTTCTTTTTGGAAACAACATTTATTTAACCGTTAGCTGAAAGTTTCCTGTTTCACTTTGCATGCATATTTTGAGATCAGAATCCCCTGTCCTTTTCTCTCACAGCAGCCAAGGGCAGCCGAACTCAGGGCCGAACGGGTGCCTGGTGAATACCAGTGCGCCTGCGTGTCCTCCAACCACCTTCAGCCCGTCACTAGCACTGCACTTCAACGAGAATCTCATCCGACATGTTCAGAGCTGGCCTTCGGATCACGTAGAGAAGCAGGTGATGCTCCGCTTTACTTGTATGTGAAGTCAAAGCAAAGAAATTATTTATAACGCTGCATTCTGACGTCACCCAGATGAGCATGGGTTGACTTTTGAGTCTGGTTTCTTTCAAGATTTCTTCATGTTGTTTTTTTGGTAGTGGTGGTGTTATTAGGGATACATTCATACATTTAAATCTGAACTTTTTTGTTATGATGTCTGTTGTTAATTTGTTACCTAGATTACATTTATTATTTTTATATTATCAGTAATGAGGATTAAACTGAGACAGAATATTGCTAGTTTCATCATGACATAAAGCTTCTTGTATTAATTTTTCACTTGAACCTTGTCCACGTCCATTTTATGCATCTTGTCTCATCTCACCTCGCTTGTCTTCAACCTGAGATGTGATTGGTCGAGAGGTGAAAATGAGTAACAAAAAAAAAAAAACATTGCTGTGAAAGCAGCATCACGGTCTCCAGGTTCTCATGTGTTTCCACTGTGTCTGATCCATCAGGCGGCGAGGTTACGTGAGGAGGTTCACAGCATGGGCAGCATGAACATGTCGGAGATCTGCATGGAGCTGAAAAAGCTGCGCTCTCTGGTGCGAGTGTGTGAGATTCAGGCCACGCTGAGAGAGCAGAGGTAAGCATCATGTCCAGGGCAAGGTTTCATTCACTCCAGGACTGAAGATCAGGAACTGGTCATTTAAAGAGCAGGAATAAAATTAGAATGAAATGTGTATAGGCAGGAAGTTTATCTTTTTCTCCATAGGAAGTATCTTTCAATGGGTAACGTATATGTTCAGGAGTCCTGTAAACAAACAAGTTCAACATTGCAGTCTTTCTTGTGTCTGAAGCCTTCACAAAGTGAATAAGACTGATGATCTCCTCATCATGGCACCTGTTAGTGGGTGGGATATATTAGGCAGCAAGTGAACATTTTGTCCTCAAAGTTGATGTGTTAGAAGCAGGAAAAATGGACAAGCGTAAGGATTCGAGCGAGTTTGATGAAGGGCCAAATTGTGATGGCTAGACCACTGGATCAGAACATCTCCAAAACTGCAGCTCTTGTGGGGTGTTCCCGGTCTGCAGTGGTCAGTATCTATCAAAAGTGGTCCAAGGAAGGAACAGTGGTGAACCAGAGACAGGGTCATGGGTGGCCAAGGCTCACTGATGCACGTGGGAAGCGAAGGCTGGCCCGCGTGGTTCGATCCAACAGACGAGCTACTGTTGCTCAAATTGCTGAAGAAGTTAATGCTGGTTCTGATAGAAAGGTGTCAGAATACACAGTGCATGACGGGTCAGGGCTGTTTTGGCAGCAAAAAGGGGGGACCAACACAATATTAGGCAGGTGGTCATAATGTTATGCCTGATTATGTCCTCTTTACACACCTGTTACACATTTTTCACTCTGAATTGTCATTTATAAAGTGTTCCCAAATGCTTGATATTTCATTTGAATCTTTATTTGCGTCGTTCAATGTCATTCTAACAGACTCTTTCCCCCTCTCTATCAGGATCCTCTTCTTGAGACAAGAGATCAAGGAGCTTGAGAAACTGAAGAACCAGAACTCCTTCATGGTTTGAGAAGCAGTGATGTCGGTTAAAGCAAAAGGAACTCAGCAGCTGGCTGCCTTTTTCTGAACTGTGGACCTACAGACTGGACTGGACTGGACTGGGCTTTCTCTCCAAAGCTGGAGAACCAAAAAAAATTAAAAATAGAAACTAAAAAGCTCACCAATGGTCACACTGTTTGCTACACAAAGCCCCAAGGTTCATTCATAGATTCATCGTTGTACATACACCTCTCTTTATTGAGCAGCAAAACAAACACGACAGGGCGGCATGCGGGGAAGCTTCCGGGGGGGGAAAAAAGGGTGGTGATAAGGAAATGGGGTGATAAGGAAATGAACTCTCGGATAAACTGCGTATTAATTTGCGCCGCAACTTTTGGTTCACTTCCAGTCTCACAGGCTCGTCGTTTAGGATTTTTATCTTATAGGATCTGCTTTCACAAAGAGTGCGCATCCTTCGTGGAGACAGGACAGATAGATCTGTCCTAAATAAACAGCTGTTTATCCGGTCAGAGAGGATCCGGTCTCGTTACTTGTCATGTCTAATGTGCTTCAGTATGGCCTTGACTTTTTCTACTAATTTTATTTTGTTGTTTTTTTTTTTTTTTTTTTGGTTTTTTACGTGTATTAGGTCATCTGAGGTCAAACTTTCCCTTGCCACGTGCTTCTAGAGTAACGTCTGTACACCCTGAAATGTTTCACCCCAGTTTCCACACCTTCAGGCATCTGTTATGATTTACGACAGCATTTGCACTAACTGATTTGATATGAACCCACTTTGTGTATCGATCTTTAACCCAACTTATCCGCTGTAAGTACTTAACGAGGCTCAATCCATTAAACCTCATTTTGCCTCTGTGTCTGTCCTTGCTGTCTTCCATGGAGGAGTTTATAACATCCATAAGAGATATGTCATAATATATCAACGTGATGTTTCACAGCTAAATAATCGGGGGTTTCATGAATCCTGGAAATTTATAGGATGTGGAAATGGATAGAAAATTTACACACAAAGATCCTGAAAAAGTCCAAGGATAGCCATTAAAATGCGGAGATCATTTATTTGAATATATTTTAGTGTATTTTCTCCTGCTCTGTGTCTGTATATGTTTTGCATTCAATTTTATTTATTTGTATAGCGCTTTTAACAATGGACATTGTATCAAAGCAGTTTTACAGAAATATAGAAACATAAACAGTTTCAAATAGATAAAAGTTTAAAGTTTATCTCTAATGAGCAGGCCTGAGGTGATGGTGGTGAGGAAAATCTCCCTGAGATGATAGGAGGAAGGAACCTTGAGAGGAACCGGTTTTAGAAGGGAACTTCATCCTCATTTGGGTGACACTGGACAAGAAATAATGTAAATATTTATAATGTTCTTTCTACAGCAGCAGCCAAGAGCTCCTCAGGATCTAATAGGTCAGTGTAGTTTCTGACTTCATTATAGACTTGGCACTAATTCCATCCTGCTGAAAGATGACCGATGGAAAGGCAGTTCAGAGGCGGCGTGATAGTCTGAGTGGTTCTATCCACAGCAGTCCCCTGGGTCACAGGCTGTCCACGCAGATCTATCCACAGCAGCAGTGAGCACCACCAAGCCACGAGACTCCAACCAGGGATAAAGCGTCTGGATGGATCAGGGAGGTCTGGAAGGAAGAAGTGGTCACTCTGGGATCTCAGAGCTCGATAGTGGGACGTATAGCTCAACAGAGAGAGAGAGAGAAATTAGGTATGCTTGTGATCATGTGATGTTTAAAGATAATAAATTAAATCAGATGTCACTGGGGAAAGACGAAAAAAGGCTGAAAATATGACAATTGGAACTGTAACCAGATTTGGGATTTTTTTTAGCCTTAGTTGTCAGGTTTATAAACTATATTGTTTTGGGTTTTTTTGTGCAATTTGTAAATTATTTTTATTTGTTTTCTTTCTTATGGAGGATGGGACAAGGAGCAAATACAAATTATTATAAATTCTAAACTTAATTGAGCTTGACTGGTTCCTTACAATCTGAAGTCAGATTACATGGCCAGAGTTGAGAGCAATCAGCAGCCTCAATGTGGCGGGTTATTAACACAATATCTCATGTTTATTATCTGTAATAACTCAGTAAAGCAACAGCGCACAGCTCCATAGTCTGAGTTATTATCTGAGTGGAGTCTAGCTTGATCTCATGTCCATGTGGGTGACTTCCAGGTTCTCTGGGTTCTTCTCACGTCCCAAAAAACATACCAGTAGGTGGACTCGACTCTTAAATTACCCCATAGGTCTGAATGAGCGTGCGTGTGTGTGTGTGTGTGTAACCTTGAGATAGCCTGGCACCCCATCTCGGCTGTATTTCCAGGATAGATACTGACCAGAACTTGCTAAAAATAAATGAATGAAACTTTCACAAAATATTAAATAATATATGCACTACTGTTTTTTTTTTTTTTTTTTTTAAATATCAATAATAGCCACTTTAAAATATACAATATATAAACCTGGTCCTTCTATTTCTGCATTAATGACTTCATTAATATATAGAAAAGGGGAAATTTAATAATTATAATAATTTCATAAATTATAGCATGAACAGATGATTGTGGTAATCTTTTAATAATAAATAAAATAAATAATATTTTAAGGTTAAAGTAATAATAGTATTGGGAGTAAAATGATTTCTCATTTTGTTTTATCTAGAGTTTATTATTGTTATTATTAACTTCCCTGCTCTGCTTATTTATCAATGGGGTTAACAATGGGCGTGGCTATAACACGTTCCGCGACGTATGTAAATGAAACAGAAAGCCACCCAATGAAATCCCTTGTATGCAAATAAGGCGCCTGGTTGCCCAATCAGTGTGTTCGTGGGAGGAGCCTATCCGATTCTGTGATCCGGAGATCTCGGCTCAGGGCTGTGTGAGTTCAGATGATCCGCGGCGTGTTAGCGTTTCGGTGTGGCCTTTCATTCTCCAAAACACGTCACCACCAGAAAGAAGAAGAGGGGGAGAAAAAGAAAACAAAACAACACAGGAACTGGAATTTATCTTTTTTTTTTTTTTATAAATCTTTTCTGGATGTGAAATAGAAAGCGTGGTTTGAAGAGCAGCTTTTCAGAAGATCGTGTGTGTCTTTGAAGTCTCTTATGATGTGATTTGGGATGATGAAGATGGATTATTTTCCGGATTGGTCCTGTGTCATGATGTGTGTGTCCTGGACCAGCTGAGACAAACAGAGAGACAGAGACAGAAGTATAAAAGTGTCCTTAATGGAGCGCCTGGTTTCCATTTGGCTGCAGCTGGAGCTCTGGGCCATGGCTGTGCTCTTAACCAGAGGTGAGAACTCAAAACATCAGGATTATAGTTGATCAAGAAATAAATCCATTTTTCCCCCCTATAGGATGATTTAGTGGGCTTCTTTAAGCCTACATGCATGTGTAGAAAGATGGAAGGTGAAGTTGTGTTTTTGTTAGGAAGAGCTTCTGTTATAAAGTCTGAATAAAACCTTTATAATGTCTTAATAAAATACTAATATCTGTTAGAAAATACAGTATTAATGTGATCTAGAATCACACCAGAATGTTTGTGCATGTTTAATTGTAAAATATACATTTATACCATATCAATAGATTATCCTGCTCTGGTTTTAGCTAGTTTATCATATAATATTATCATCTAAATATCTATTTATAAATATTTTTTTTAACAGATTATAGGTTATATTCAGCACATTATGAGAGAGAAAGAGAGAGAGAGAGAGAGAGAGAGAGAGAGAGAGAGAAATAAAGGCACTTTAACACGTACCCAAAAACATAGGAGAAAAAGGCGCTCCACGTGAAAAAAACGTGTTTGACAAAAACAGACAAAGTGTTAGCCTGAGGGTAAGAAGGTAAAATAAACGTGAACATGAGCAGACAAACAGAGAGAGAGAGAGAAAGAGAGACTTAAAGGAATAGTGTGTAAAAATCATGTAAACAATCATGACGCGTGTGAAATCCAGGTGTGAAAATGATCCAGGTGACTCAAATTAAAGTTCCAACACAAGCCAACATGTAGCACTGAATACATCATTTTATGATTTTTTTTCCATTTATGAATGAACAAAAAGCTGAAAACCTAAAAACATATGAGGTGCCTAAAAAACAGGTGTGTAACTGTAGCTTGTGTCACAGAAATGAGCTCATTTTTGTCAAAACGAAAGACTCGAAGTGTCTTAAGAAGCTCATTTGTAGATCTGTGACTTCATTATTTGCTGAATTTTAGCTGTAGATGCTTACGAATGAGCTGTTGACATGTTTACACTGAAATACTTTAGAAATTCAGTCATATCTGTTTATGACCCGGATGTTCTGCTATTGTCACGAGCATGTCTATAAACTACACACACATACACACACTGATAAGCTTTATTATACTGAGCCAACTGAATTAAATTAAGATGGTGTAAAAAATAAATAAATAAACAAACAATGAGTCATTTCTGGTTGAAATAATATTCTGACTCTCGTCCTTTTTTCCGGTGTAGGAGAAATCCGGTGTTATTGTGACTCTCCTCACTGTGTGGCTACCGGTTACATGTGCAAGTCAGAGCTGAACGCCTGCTTCACGCGCGTCTTAGATCCCCAAAGCTCCAAGTCTCTGCTTTCACACGGCTGTTACGAGCCTGAGCTTAACGGAGGAAGCGCGTGCCGAGCCGAGGCTACCCATGAAGCCCTGCGCGGGCCTGCCACGCTCGAGTGCTGTCATGAGGATATGTGCAATTACAGAGGGCCACAGGATCTCACCTACGGCCGGGGAGAAAGCCTGGGTAAGAGCATGCTTAGCACAGAAATAGAGAAATGTGCATAAAATTGGAATGGAGTACATAAGAACACTGAGACTATGAGTCTAATTATTACCCATGGACCAACACGAGTCAGGTTTCTGATGAATAACGCAAAGGCTTTGACGCGGTCAAGTATAGAAGTATTGTAACGTCTTAAAATTCCAAGCCACGCCCCTTTCTGGCAATATAAATACTGCGCTAAATTTTGAGTGACTCCGTCGATACATAATGTCAGAATATTTTTTGTATCAGCTGCTTTCTTATAACTTGAAGCGTTTTTTAAATGAGATTTACTTTTAATTTATTTATTTTATTTTATTTTTTTAATTCAGACCCAAACTAACAAATACAGTATAACAGTGCAAACATATTTTAAGTGTTTCTCAAAATACCTAAAATACCCCACCCCTGTGCCTGCTCTGGGTCCACCCTCACACCCCCAGCAGTATCATTTACAAAGGACATGTACTGTACAATTTACTGATCTGATACAATCCTGTTAAAAATGAGTAGAATAATATAAAACACTGACCAGGCATAACATTATGACCTTATGACTATTGTGTTGGTCTCCCTTTTTGCTGCCAAAACAGCCCTGACCCGTCATGCACTGTGTATTCTGACACCTTTCTATCAGAACCAGCATTAAGTTCTTCAGCAATCTGAGCAACAGTAGCTCGTCTGTTGGCTCGGACCACACGGGCCAGCCTTTGCTCCCCACGTGCGTCAATGACCCTTGGCTGCCCATGACCCTGTCTCTGGTTCACCACTGTTCCTTCCTTGGACCACTTCTGATAGATACTGACCACTGCAGACCGGGAACACCCCACAAGAGCTGCAGTTTTGGAGATGCTCTGATCCAGGGGTCTAGCCATCACAATTTGGCCCTTGGTCAAACTCTCTCAAATCCTTACTCTTGCCCATTTTTCCTGCTTCTAACACATCAACTTTGAGGACAAAATGTTCACTTGCTGCCTAATATATCCCACCCACTAACAGGTGCCATGATGAGGAGATCATCAGTGTTATTCACGTCACCTCTCACTGCTCATAATGTTATGCCTGATTGGTGTATATATTGACATAGTGATGGACAAAACATTTTCAATATCAAACCTGACACTAGTGATCATAAGCATAAATCAACATCAGTAAGGAATAAAACACATGCAGGTAAGCTGTTGTAGGAAAATAATCAACTACAGGGTGACGTGATAAAACCAGACATGAGTGGAGTTACTCTTAGCTCCCTGACACTGGTTTATTTCCTTTATAACAAACAGAACCACCACAGATATTTGCAACAAACAGTCTATTTATAATTACGTACCTGTTTTCAGTCATAATATAGCATCTATAAACACTCATTCCCTCACCAGACTTTTTTCTCTGTTAAAGCTATTAAGCAAAAACGCTTGTCGTGGTGCTGAATGTTGTTAAATTCTCTAATCTGATTGGCCAGAAAGAAGAGGGGACTCATCTCAGCAGGAAGTTCTATCTTCAAGGCAAATGATATTAATACTCCTGTTTTAAATGGTGATTATTTTGATAGTAAGAGCCTACAGAATGGTTTGTATAGGGGATGTAGTAGCTCAGTGGTTAAGGTGTCGGAAGGTTGTGAGTTCAAATCTCATTACCCCCAAGCTGCCACTGCTGGGCCCTTGAACAAGACCCTTAACCCTCAGTTGTATAAAATGAGATAAATTGTAAGTCTCTCTGGATAAGGACATCTGCTAAATGGCAGAAATGTAAACGTATGTTCGTGCGGTTTTCTATAAGGCGATGTTTATGTATCAGTTATGGAAGGAGTCTCCAGTGTCGGTGCTTTGTTCCAGTCTAAGATGCAGCTATAAACTCTGACAAGCTCAATTTTTCGTCTTCTTAACTTTAAGAGAGAGAGAGAGAAAAAAGAGAGAGAGAATGACCAAAGAGAGAGATCCAACATAAAACGTTACTATAAAGAGAGAAAAAGTTTTAAATGTCTTATCTGTTCAATGTAAGAAAACTATTTTGCATGAATTTCCCACAGATCATCGGAGTCGTCCTCAGGCTGACGGCGGACGTCAGATAATCGCCCGCGTGCAGGAAATCCCCTCCTCGAAGGAAGTGTGGTTCCGCGCCGCCGTCATCGCCGTGCCCATTGCTGGTGGCCTCGTGCTCGTCCTCCTCATCACGCTGGCTCTGAGGATGCTCCGCAGCGAGAACCGGCGCCTGAGGCAGCAGCGACGAGAGATGCTCTCTCGCCTCCACTACGGCTTCCACGGCCAGCATCTGGCCAAAAGCCGCGGCACCAAACTGGACATGGAGTGCATGATGCCTCTGGGAGGACACGAGAGCTGCTGTCTGACCTGCGACAAGATCAGACAGTCCGATCTGAGCAGCCAGAGACTCTTATCGCTGGTCCACTGGGGACGGCAAGGTCCGAGAGGCAAGCTGGAGCTGGTCTGAAACGGCTTCAGGAGTAGAAAAAAAATAAACTTGAACGCATCGTCCATCCGGCTGCTGCTGTAGAAGCACTTTATTTAAATCTGGCACAAGAGACTTGAAGCTGTGCTCAGGACAGAACTTTAAAAACCGGACCTCTCTAATAACTGAAGGATTTTTTTTGTTAAAGATTTGCACTTTTGTATAAAGAACAAGCGTTTGAGTAAAAAAAGGACTGCTCGTGCTTCCTGAGTGTACAGATTTGTCCGTGTAAATATGACATGACACAGAATCAGACCGTTGTGTGTCTTTCTTTTTTTCTGAAGTAATAACACTATGATGGTCAGGTCTAACAGCCTACACCAAAATTTCCTGTGTTCAACTGAAGGTCACTAAACAACTCAAAACACCGAAAAAAACGTGAAAGAGGAAAGGTCAGGAGGTGAAAATGACAGATTAGATTGTAATAAGGAATGTTAAGAAGGCGTTCATGTTGTGACTTGTTGCTCCACTTCGATGCTTTAAACTCTAAAAATGCTTAAATACAAAAAGATAATGAATGGGAAAGAAACTTCCAGAACCAGGTTTGTGATAAAAAAAGTGGGCGTTGTCTGACCTGCTCTGTAATTATCACACACAATTATCCTGTACAGTAAGAAGGATGGGGAAAAAGCGAAGGAGGAGGAGGAGCGTGGGAAGGCCGACGTTTTGTTCTTTTATTTACTCTCAGGTCAATATGAAAATTTTTATTAATATTAAATGTGAAATTCTCTGAGAGAGAAAGAGCAGGGAGGAGGGAGAGAGAGAGTGTGTGTGTGTGTGTGTGTGTGTGAGCGAGAGAGTATGAGAGAGAGTGTGAGAGAGAGAGAGAGAGTGTGTGAGAGAGAGAGTGGGAGTATAATAAGAGAGAGAGAGAGTGGGAGTATAATAAGAGAGAGAGAGAGTATAATAAGAGAGAGAGAGAGAGAGTGAGAGAGTATAATAAGAGAGAGAGAGAGAGTGTGTGAGAGAGAGAGTGGGAGTATAATAAGAGAGAGAGAGAGTGTGAGAGAAAGAGACAGTATGAGAGAGAGTATAATAAGAGAGAGTGTGTGAGAGAGAGAGTGGGAGTATAATAAGAGAGAGAGAGAGAGAGTATAATAAGAGAGAGTGTGTGAGAGAGTATAATATGAGAGAGGGAGAGAGAGACAGACAGAGAGAAAGGAAGTGAGAGAGAGAGTGAGAGAGAGAGAGACTATAATAAGAGAGAGAGTGTAAGAGAGACAGACAGAGAGAAAGGAAGAGAGAGTGAGAGTGTGTGTGTGAGAGAGAGTATAATAAGAGAGAGAGTGTGTGTGAGAGAGAGTATAATATGAGAGCGGGAGAGAGAGACAGACAGAGAGAAAGGAAGTGAGAGAGAGAGTGAGAGAGACTATAATAATAGAGAGAGTGTAAGAGAGACAGACAGAGAGAAAGGAAGAGAGAGAGAGTGTGTGTGAGAGAGAGAGTATAATAAGAGAGAGTGAGAGAGAGTATAATAAGAGAGAGAGTGTGAGAGAGAGAATATTAAGTGAGAGAGAGAGAGAGAGAGAGAGAGAGTATAATAAGAGAGAGAGTGTATGAGAGAGAGTATAATATGAGAGAGGGAGAGAGAGTATGAGAGATAGTGTGTGACAGTGAGAGTGCATAATAAGAGAGAGAGAGATAGTGTGAGAGAGAGACTATAATAGAGAGAGTGTGAGAGAGACAGACAGAGAGAAAGGAAGAGAGAGTGAGAGAGAGAGAGAGAGAGAGAGAGAGACTATAATAAGAGAGAGAGTGTAAGAGAGACAGAGAAAGGAAGAGAGTGAGAGTGTGTGTGTGAGAGAGAGAGTATAATAAGAGAGAGAGACTATAATGAGAGAGAGTGTAAGAGAGACAGACAGAGAGAAAGGAAGAGAGAGAGAGTGTGTGTGAGAGAGAGACTATAATAGAGAGAGTGTGAGAGAGACAGACAGAGAAAGGAAGAGAGAGTGAGAGAGAGACTATAATAAGAGAGAGAGTGTAAGAGAGACAGACAGAGAGAAAGGAAGAGAGAGTGAGAGTGTGTGTGAGAGAGAGAGTATAATAAGAGAGAGAGAGTGTGAGAGAGAGAGTATAATAAGAGAGAGAGACTATAATAAGAGAGAGAGTGTAAGAGAGACAGACAGAGAGAAAGGAAGAGAGAGTGAGAGTGTGTCTGTGTGAGAGAGAGTATAATAAGAGAGAGAGAGTGTGAGAGAGAGAGTATAATAAGAGAGAGAGACTATAATAAGAGAGAGAGTGTAAGAGAGACAGACAGAGAGAAAGGAAGAGAGAGTGAGAGTGTGTGTGAGAGAGAGAGTATAATAAGAGAGAGAGAGTGTGAGAGAGAGAGTATAATAAGAGAGAGACTATAATAAGAGAGAGAGTGTAAGAGAGACAGACAGAGAGAAAGGAAGAGAGAGTGAGAGTGTGTCTGTGTGAGAGAGAGTATAATAAGAGAGAGAGAGTGTGAGAGAGAGAGTATAATAAGAGAGAGAGACTATAATAAGAGAGAGTGTGTAAGAGAGACAGACAGAGAGAAAGGAAGAGAAAGAGTGAGAGTGTGTGTGAGAGAGAGAGAGAGTGAGAGAGAGTGTGTGTGAGAGAGAGAGAGACAGACAGAGAGAGAGAGAGAAAGACAAACATGGTGCAACAGGTTCATTAACGTCAATTGTTCGCGTTACCATGGGAACGTGAAGTAAATGCCAGCAGCAGTCTCATGAATTTCACGTGTTGTTGCTGAAACTCGAAGCTTTTGGCAAGACGACGTTTTTTTCCCCTCAGGACAACTCGCTCAATCCGTTACACCACAGCGCTGCCGTGTTCTTCATTCTGATTGGTCGGAAAGTCTGGCTTCATTTTCTGTTCTGTGTAAATCACAGGTTAATATTAACGTACAGGTTCGGTTACCTTATCGTTTCTATAGCAACCCGCCGTTCAGAAATGCACACGGGACGAAGAGGTATTCAGTGTGTGTGGAAGGAGTCTCCAGCGTCAGTGCTTTGAAACGGTCGGAAGCAGCAGTTTTCCAGCACCGACGCTAATTTGAGGGTTTTTTTGTCTTATTATATTGAAGAAAATGATTTCTTCCACAACATTAAATGTAAATAGAAAAGGCTAAAAAGTACAGCTCGATTTTTTTATTAAATGTTGAGAAATCTTGGCAAATTGTTATATTTTTTATGTTAACTAGGGTTCAAAAAAAAAAGTAGCAAAACTGTTCAAGGAATGAAAAACAGCGGGTGCACAACGGCGATCCACTGCTGTGACCAATCACATCCCTTTATTTAAAATGCTTAGCTAAACGTAGCCCGTCGCGAAACTGAGAGCTAGTGATGTGACTACATCGTCAAAGGCTGTGTTCAAAACAAACACCCGATGTGTTCAGATCATATTGCAGCAGACAAAACATCAACGTCTTGAGCTTGATTGTTTTCCTCTAACTGTATGAGCCCAAGCGTGTCTTTTCATCATATTGTGATTCTTTAAGCATGAGTTCAATGAAAAGCTCATTGTTAGTCAGTAGTCAGGATATTAATAGTATTATGATTATTATTTTATTACTTGATTTGAGTATTTTTTCAAGTACAGGAATTAACACAAAATCTCCACAATATTCAGAGGAGTACTTGACTTGACCTGACTTCTTGACTTCTTGACTTGACTTGACTTGACTTGAATTGACTTGTTGACTTAATTTGTTGACTTGACGTGAATTTACTTGTTGACTTGACTTGTTGACTTAATTTGTTGACTTGACGTGAATTGACTAGTTGACTTGACTTGAATTGTTGACTTGACTTGTTGACTTGATTTGACTTGACTTGCTGAATTGATTTTATTTGACTTGTTGATTTGATTTGACTTGACTTGTTGAATTGATTTTACTTGACTTGTTGACTTGATTTGACTTGACTTGTTGACTTGACTTGTTGACTTAACTTGTTGACTTGACTTGATGACTGGACTTGTTAGCTTGACTTGATGACTTGTTAACTTGATTTGACTGGTTGACTTGACTTGTTGACGACTTGTTGACTTAACTTGTTGACTTGACTTGATGACTGGACTTGTTAGCTTGACTTGATGACTTGTTAACTTGATTTGACTTGTTGACTTGACTTGTTGACTTGACTTGTTAACTTGACATGTTGCCTTTATGTGACTTGTTGACTTGACTTGTTAGCTTGACTTGTTGCCTTGACTTGATGACTTGACTTGTTGACTTGACTTGTTGACTTGACTTGTTAGCTTGACTTGTTGCCTTGACTTGACTTGTTGTTGACTTGTTGCCTTAGACTTGACTTGACTTGACTTGTTAACTTGACATGTTGCCTTGACATGTTAACTTGACTGTTGCCTTGACTTGACTTGTTGACTTGATTTGACTTATTGACTTGATTTGTTGACTTGACTTGTTGACTTGACTTGTTTGCTTGACTTGTTGACTTGACTTGACTTGTTGACTTGACTTGTTGACTTGACTTGTTGACTTGACTTGACTTGACTTGATTGATTTTACTTGACTTGTTACTTATTGACTTGACTTGTTACTTGACTTGTTGACTTGACTTGTTGACTTGACTTGTTGACTTGACTTGACTTGATACTTGACTTGATTTGACTTATTGACTTGACTTGTTGACTTGACTTGTTGACTTGACTTGACTTGTTGACTTGACTTGTTACTTGACTGTTGCCTTGACTGATGACTTGACTTGTTGCTTGACTTGTTGACTTGACTTTGTTGACTTGACTTGTTGACTTGACTTACTGTTGACTTGACTTGTTGCACTTGATGTTGACTTATTGACTTGTTGACTTTGTTGACTTGACTTGTTGACTTGACTTGTTGCTTGTTGACTTGACTTGTTACTTGACTTGTTGCCTTGACTTGTTACTTGACATTCCCTTTTGACTTGACTTGTTGACTTGACTTGTTGCCTTGACTTGGCTTGTTGACTTGACTTGTTAACTTGACTTGTTGCCTTGATTTGGGACTTTGTTGACTTGACTTGTTACTTGACTTGATTGACTTGACTTGTTAACTTGACTTGTTGACTTGACTTGTTGACTTGACTTGTTGCTTGACATGACTTGTTGACTTGACTTGTTAACTTGACATGTTGCCTTGCCTTGACTTTGTTGACTTGACTTGTTGCCTTGACTTGACTTGTTGCCTTGACTTGATTTGTTGACTTGACTTGTTAACTTGAATGTTGCCTTGAGCTTGTTGACTTGACTTGTTGACTTGACTTGTTGCTTGACTTGACTTGTTGACTTGACTTGTTGACTTGATTGACATTGTTGACTTGACTTGACTTAACTTGCCTTGACTTGTTGACTTGACTTGTTAACTTGACTGTTGCTTGACTTGATTTGTTGACTTGACTTGTTAGCTTAAACCATGTTGACTTGACTTGACTTGACTTGTTACTTGACTTGTTGCCTTGACTTGGCTTGTTACTTGACTTGACTTGTTGACTTGTTGACTTGACTTGTTGCTTGACTTGTTAACTTGACTGTTGCCTTGACTTGCTTGTTGACTTGACTTGTTGACTTGACTTGTTGACTTGACTTGTTAGCTTATTGTTGACTTGACTTGACTTGTTGTCCTGACTTGTTGCCTTGACTTGACGACTTGACTTGTTGACTTGACTTGTTAACTTGACTACTTGCTGACTGACTTGTTGCTTACTTGTGCTTGTTATGATTGACTTGTTACTTGACTTGTTGCTTGACTTGTTACTTACTGTTGCCTTATTGACTTGTTGACTTGTTGACTTATTGCTTGATTGTGACTTGACTTGTTCTTGACTTGTTGCTTGACTTGTTACTTACTTGTTGCTTGCTTGACTTGTTGCTGACTTGTTGCCTTGACTTGACATTGACTTGTTGTTGACTTGACTGTTGCCTTGACTTGACTTCTTGACTTGACTTGTTGACTTGATTTGACTTATTGACTTATTTGTTGACTTGACTTGACTTGTTGTTGACTTGATTACTTGACTTGTTGATTGATTTTCTGACTTGTTGCTTGATTGACTTGACTTGTTACTTGATTTGCTTGACTGCTGAATGTTTTACTTGACTTGTTGACTTGATTTGACTTGACTTGTGACTTGACTTGTTGCTTGACTTGTTCTTGACTTGTACTGACTTGTTGCTTGACTTGACTTGTTACTTGATTGCTTGTTGACTTTTGACTTGATTGTTGACTTACTTTTACTTGACTTGTTACTTGACTGTTGCTTGACTGTTACTTGACTGTTGCCTTGACTTGATGACTTGATTGTTGACTTGATTGTTGACTTGACTTGTTGACTTGACTTGTTGACTTGACTTGTTACTTGACTGTTGCCTTGACCTGATGACTTGACTTGTTGCTTGACTTGTTGCCTTGCATGATTGTTGACTTGACTTGTGACTTGACTTGACTTGTTGACTTGATTGTTGCCTTGATTGCTTTTGACTTGATTGTTGACTTGACTTGTTGCCTTGACTTGCTTGTTGACTTGACTTGTTAACTTGACTGGCTTGTTGACTTGACTGTTGCTTGACTTGATGTTGACTTGACTTGTTACTTGACTTGACTTGTTGACTTACTTGTTAACTTGACTGTTGCCTTGACTTGACTTGTTGCTTGACTTGTTGCTTGACTGTTGACTTGATGACTTGACTTGTTACTTGACTGTTGCTTGACTTGTTGCCTTGACTGACTTGTTGCTTGACTTGGACTTGATTTTTTGCCTTGACTTGATTTGTTGACTTGACTTGTTGCCTTTTTTTTTTTTTTTTTTTTTTTTTTTTTTTTTTTTTTTTTTTTTTTTTTTTTTTTTTTTTTTTTTTTTTTTTTTTTTTTTTTGACTTGTTGACTTGACTTGTTACTTACTTGTTGACTTGACTTGATTGTTGCCTGACTTGTTGCCTTGACTTGACTTGTTGACTTGACTTGTTAACTTGACATGTTGACTTTGACTTGTTGACTTGACTTGTTGACTTGATTTGTTAGCTTGATTTGTTGCTTGACTTGCTTGTTGACTTGACTTGTTGACTTGACTTGTTGATTGACTTGCTTGTTGACTTGATTTGACTTGACTTGGCTTGTTGACTTGACTTGTTGTTCTTGACTTGACTTGTTGACTTGACTTGTTACTTGACTTGACTTGACTTGTACTGGACTTGTTGCCTTGACTTGACTTGTTGACTTGACTTGTTGACTTGACTTGTTGACTTGATGACTTGACTTGTTACTTGACTTGTTGCTTGCTTGTTGTTGCTTGACTTGACTTGTTGCCTTGACTT
This sequence comes from Hemibagrus guttatus, assembly GCA_033459395.1. Classification (NCBI taxonomy): domain Eukaryota; kingdom Metazoa; phylum Chordata; class Actinopteri; order Siluriformes; family Bagridae; genus Hemibagrus; species Hemibagrus guttatus. The sequence continues at coordinate 3,092,985 of JAUCMX010000022.1, read as the reverse complement.
GATACTTGACTTGTTGCTTGACTTGTTGACTTGACTTGTTGACTTGACTTGTTGTTGACTTGTTAGCTTGACTTGTTGCCTTGACTTGATGACTTGACTTGTTGACTTGACTTTTGACTTGACTTGTTGACTTGACTTTTGACTTGACTTGTTAGCTTACTTGTTGACTTGACTTGATGACTTGACTTGTTGACTTGACTTGTTGACTTGACTTGTTACTTACTTGTTGACTTGACTTGACTTGTCCTGACTTGTTGCCTTGACTTGACTTGTTGACTTGACTTGTTGACTTGACTTGTTAACTTGACTGTTGCCTTGACTGTTAACTTGACTTGTTAGCTTGACTTGTTGCCTTGACTTGTTGTCTTGACTTGTTGCCTTGACTGTTGACTTGACTTGTTGACTGGACTTGTTAGCTTGACTTGTTGCCTTGACTTGATGACTTGTTGACTTGACTTGACTTGTTGACTTGACTTGTTGACTTGACTTGTTACTTATTGTTGCCTTGACTTGACTTGTTGTCCTGACTTGTTGCCTTGACTTGACTTGTTGACTTGACTTGTTGACTTGACTTGTTGTCCTGACTTGTTTGAATTGACTTGTTGACTTGACTTGTTGACTTGACTTTTGACTTGACTTGTTAACTTGACATGTTGCCTTGACATGTTGCTTGACTTGACTTGTTGACTTGATTTGACTTATTGACTTGATTTGTTACTTGACTTGTTGCCTTGACTTGTTAACTTGACTGTTGCCTTGACTTGACTTGTTGACTTGACTTGACTTTGACTTGATTGTTGACTTGACTTGTTGCCTTGACTTGACTTATTGACTTGATTTGTTGACCTTTTGACTTGACTTGTTAACTTGACTGTTGCCTTGACATGTTAACTTGACTGTTGCCTTGACTTGACTTGTTGACTTGATTTGACTTATTGACTTGATTTGTTGACTTGACTTGTTGCCTTGACTTGTTGTTGACTTGTTGTTAACTTGACATGTTGCCTTGACTTGATGACTTGACTTGTTGACTTGACTTGTTGCCTTGACTTGTTGTCTTGACTTGTTGCCTTGACATGATTTGTTGACTTGACTTGTTGACTTGACTTAACTTGTTGACTTGACTTGTTGCCTTGATTTGACTTATTGACTTGTTGTTGACTTGACTTGTTGCCTTGACTTGACTTGTTGACTTGACTTGTTAACTTGACATGTTGCCTTGACTTGTTAACTTGACATGTTGCCTTGACTTGATTTGTTGACTTGACTTGTTGCCTTGACTTGACTTGTTGACTTGACTTGTTAACTTGACATGTTGCCTTGACTTGACGACTTGACTTGTTGCCTTGACTTGATGACTTGACTTGTTGACTTGACTTGTTGACTTGACTTGTTGACTTGACTTGTTGACTTGACTTGTTGCCTTGACATGACTTGTTGACTTGACTTGTTGACTTGACTTGTTGACTTGACTTGATTTGTTGACTTGACTTGTTGCCTTGACTTGATTGTTGACTTGACTTGTTAACTTGACATGTTGACTTGACTTGTTGACTTGACTTGTTGACTTGACTTGTTAGCTTGAATTGTTGCCTTGACTTGCCTTGTTGACTTGACTTGTTGACTTGACTTGTTGCCTTGACTTGGCTTGTTGACTTGACTTGTTAACTTGACTTGACTTGTTGACTTGACTTGTTGACTTGACTTGTTAACTTGACTTGACTTGTTGACTTGACTTGTTAACTTGACGTGTTGCCTTGACTTGACTTGTTGACTTGACTTGTTGACTTGACATGTTGACTTGATGACTTGACTTGTTAACTTGACATGTTGCCTTGCCTTGACTTGTTGCCTTGACTTGACTTGTTGACTTGACTTGACTTGACTTGTTGCCTTGACTTGCAACTTGATTTTTTGCCTTGACTTGATTGTTGACTTGATTTGTTGACTTGTTGATTGACTTGAATTGTTGCCTTGACTTGACTTGTTGACTTGACTTGTTGACTTGACTTGTTCTTGACTTGTTGACTTGACTTGTTAACTTAACATGTTGCCTTGACTTGTTGACTTGACTTGTTGACTTGACTTGACTTGTTGACTTGACTTGATTATGACTTGACTTGACTTGTTAGCTTGAATTGTTGCCTTGACTTGACTTGTTGACTTGACTTGTTGACTTGACTTGTTGCCTTGACTTGGCTTGTTAACTTGACTTGTTAACTTGACTTGACTTGTTAACTTGACTTGTTGACTTGACTTGTTAACTTGACGTGTTGCCTTGACTTGACTTGTTAACTTGACTTGTTGCCTTGACTTGACTTGTTGCTTGAACTTGACTTGATTTTTTGCCTTGACTTGACTTGTTGACTTGACTTGACTTGTTGACTTGACTTGACGCCTTGTTGACTTGACTTGACTTGTTGCCTTGAATTGACAACTTGATTTTTTGCCTTGACTTGACTTGTTGACTTGATTTGACTTGTTGACTTGACTTGAATTGCTTGCCTTGACTTGACTTGTTGACTTGACTTGTTGCCTTGACTTGTTGACTTGATTTGACTTGTTGACTTGACTTGTTGACTTGTTAACTTGACTTGTTGACTTGACTTGAGTTGTGACACGTGTTTAGTCGAAGTCCATTCACGTGTGTGGAACGTGAGCACAGCTCTCATAGAAAGTCATTACAGATGTGTCTCACAGCTAGGAGTTAAGAAGAAGACTCCTGTGCTTGAGATTTCACCAGTTCAAGCAGTTTTCCTTAAAAACAAACCAAAACAAATGTTTTTAGTCGAAAATTTAAAAAAAAATAACCCTCAGTGAAAATCCAATCCTGTAAAGAATTACAGATTAGATCCCAGGTCTCAGTGAATGTGCCACAACGTTTTTCTGGAATTTCTCGATTTGCTAAAAGACTTGATGGAACCTGGATGGAGATGAAGAGGATTAGGTTAATCCAGCCAGGAAGTATTAGCATTAAAGATTAGGGTTTGAACTTTTGTAAAACTTGGCCAGAGTCTGAAAGCTTCGCCTGATGTGGGTGGTGTAATGAAGGTAACCACAACATGCAGGAATTTTGTCCCCAGGACTCTAAATAGCTTAATCAAGCCCAGAGAGCGGGTGTGTTAGTATGTCAACACACACACACACACACACACAGCTTTGGAGTCATTAGGAGTGTGTGGGCTACCGCTGAGAAGTGTGGAAGCTCTTAGGTTAATTCCTCATTTTTATCAAAGCTCTCTCTCTCTCTCTCTCTCTCTCTCTCTCTCTCTCTGTCTCTCTTGCTCTGCCAGCACTCTTTATTTCTCCTTTCATTCCTCTGTCACTCCCATGTGCTATTAACTAGTAGTTTTTTTACACCATCTCTTTATCTCTCTCTCTTTCTCTCGCTCTCTCTCTCTCTCTCTCTCTCTCTCTCTTTCTCTCTCTCTCTCTCTTTCTCTCTCTCTCTTTTGGTCTGCCAGCGTTTTGTACGACTTGACGTGTTAACTTGACATGTTGCCTTGACTTGACTTGTTGCCTTGACTTGACTTGTTGACTTCACTTGACTTTTTTACTTGACTTGTTAACTTGACTTGTTGCCTTGACTTGTTAACTTGACTTGTTGCGTTGACTTGAATTGTTGCGTTGACTTGTTGCCTTGACTTGTTAACTTGACTTGACGACTTGACTTGTGGAAGCTCTTACGTTAATGCCTCATTTTTATCAAAGCTCTCTCTCTCTCTCTCTCTCTCTCTCTCTCTCGCTCTGTCTCTCTTGCTCTGCCAGCACTCTTTATTTCTCCCTTCATTCCTCTTTCACTCCCATGTGCTATTAACTAGTAGTTTTTTTTACACCATCTCTTTATCTCTCTCTCTCTCTTTCGGTCTGCCAGTGTTTTTTATTTCTTCCTTCATTCATCTATCACTTCTCTGTGCTATTAGCTAGTAGTTTCTTTACACCATCCCTCCCTCTCTCCCTCTATCTCTCTCTCTCTCTCTCCCTCTCCCTCTGTATCCCCCCCTTTCTCTCTCTCTCTCTCTCTCACACCTGTCTGTCTTTCCCAGCCACAGCTGAGCGTCTCTCTGGGAGACAGGTGCTGTAACCGAGCCTCAGTCTCAGCCTCGGCACTAAAACCTCATCCGCTAATCTGTTAACGCGACGGCTCGGCCCTGCCGCTCTGCTATTTTCCTCATGCTAAGCTCTTGATTTTGCTCATTAGACCTTATTTACATTCCTCATCCAGTCCGATCCTGCAGCAGATGATGATCCGGTGCATCACCTTGTGTTTTTCTTTAGATTTAAGATTTAAGGCTTTAATAAAAGGGCAGAACTTCACACCTTGCAGGTAATTTGTGTGTAAAGCTGCACGTTTTGTGTAACTGTAAGAGAGAGAGGAAAAGAAACAATGAGGGAAGGAATCTTTACATCATGGCGTTGAACTGTAGGAGCCCAAGCAATGATGTCTTTACATCATACTGTGATTCTTCTGTAATGCAGTTTGAGTGCTTGTCAATCAAATAAGCTCCACCCCTAGTTCACAGATCATGACTTATTCTAAGCTCAAAAGATTTTTTTTGAGCACGTTGTCAAAGAATCTATAATCTAGTGTAGTGTAAAGTTTCCCATCGAGTTTTTGTTGCATTTTATAAAATAAGCAAACTGTTTTTTTTAAAAACACGACCCTGAACAGTTCCTCGTCATTACGGTGTCTCCGGTTATATCTGAGTGACCGAAACTGACAGAAAAACGACACAAAATCGAGACGTATACCTTTAACGCTCCCGCTTTGTGTGCAGGAAAAACCCGACTTCATTACAACGAATTTAAGAGCAGGGAAACCGTTCGCTTCTGACAGTAATAACAGGGACTTCCTTCTGGAATGTTCCATATATTTAAGTCTATACTGTTTTTTTATGGCTTTAATGTTTACTTTAATGTTTACTTGCCAAATGTCATCTAGATAAAAAAGAACCCTAGCACGACTCCACCCTTTGTTTTCTAAAATTCAACAGACTATAAATCAGTCGATTTACAGCACGTAGCCTTTTCTGAGGTAAATATCAGTTCAAACTGCCTGCATGTCATTCAGAAGAGACTCCGGTTAAATTGAAGAAAATTTCAAACCGGAGATCTCGGCATGGGAAACGCTGGAAGTCTTCAGCAGGAATCATAAACACGGTACAGGAAAGTCTTGTAGTACTCTGGCACGCTGTGGTGAAACAGCCTGCCTGCTCCAACTTGCCAGATAATATCAAAGTGCTCTAAATGAGAGACTTCAGAGCTGGAGCAGGTCCATTCCCACTGAAAACAAAGGCGAAAGGGTGTTAGGAGAAGAAAGGAGGAGAAGGAGAAAAAAAAGAGACCTTCCCAAATGTCTTTATAACTCAATTACTGAAACCTTGACACGCTGTCTGAGAGATCAGCTTCAACACTTCAACACACACACACACACCATTATCTCCATTCCTCCAGGTCATGTGAGAGAAAGAGGCTTTTAGGGGGCAGATTTGGGGGCTCTTAGCGAAAGGTCTGCTCTCAAATCCCTGGCCTGTTCCAGACTTGATCAATCGAGCGAGCGTGCACTTTGAACTTGGAGTGCGAGGAATGCAGTTAATGCAGGAGCTCACGGGGTGGAGAGCAGCCGAGAGGTCGAGGGACGTCTTTCTTAAGCACGACAGCTGAGCTACTGACGCCGGAGTGTGAAGAAAGCTCGTGTGTTGGAGAACCTTAAATAGAAAAGAAAGATTCTTTTGTTTCATCACATAAAAATGTGCACACAGGAGTTTACAGCTGCTGTAGCATAAGTGTTAGAAATGTGTCTACAAATGGATAAAAAAAACAACAACAATGCATGGCTGATATAACTTAAGCAAGATTTCTACAATGTTAAACGTATCTATAAATGGATAAAAAAAAACATATAGCTGCTATAAGTTGCAGTTTTTGCGGATGTTTCTCAACATTAAACGTATGTAAAAATGGATAAAATAAGAATAAAATAAAACACCAATGTATAGCTGCTATAACATAAGTTAATAATGGATCAAAATGCATAAAAGTGGATAAAAAACCCCGCAAAACAACGTATAAAAGATAAAAAAAAGACACCAACACCAACATATAGCTGCTATAACAAGTGATATCAGTGTATCTATAAACAAATAAAAAAACAACAAAAATAACGTAAAGCTGCAATAACATAAGTGATATCAGTGTATCTATAATCGGATAAAAAACACCAACATGAACGTATAGCTGCATTAACATAAGTGGCAGGCTATGCTGATGTTCCACAGCATTAAACATATCAATTAATGGATAAAGCAACACCAATTTATAGCTGCTATAACATAAGTGATCATTTTTTTCAAATGCTCCAGAATGTTAAACGTATCTATAAACGGATAAAAAAAAATGTATAGCTGCTATAACATAAGTGGCAGGTTTTGCAAATGTTCCACAGCATTAAAAGTATCTATAAATGGATAAAAAAACAACAACACCAACATATAGCTGCTATTACACAAGTGATAACGAAATTTCTAAATGTTCCAGTTTATTAAACATATCAATCAATGGATTTTTAATCCAATGAAGAGCTGCTATACCATAAGTGATATCAGTGTATCTATAAACGGATAAAAAGAACAGCACCAACGTATAGCTGCTATAACATAAGTGACAGGTTTTGCAGGTGTTCCACAACATTAAACGTATCAATAAATGGATAAAAACAACAACAACAACAACATATACCCGCTATAACATAAGTGATAACAAATTTTGTAAATATCACAAAAGTTTAAAGGGATCAATAATGGAGAACAAAACAACAACACCAACATATAGCTGCTATAACATATGTGCTAATTTTTTTCAAATGCTCCAGATCGTTAAACGTATCAATAAATGGATAAAAAAAAAACCCACCAACTAGGAATAGCTGCTGTAACATAAGTGATAACAGGTTCAACAATGTTAAATGTATCAATATGAATAATAAAAACAAAAAAAACATGCTTTCTAAATAAACTTAGCTTTGGCAAACTGTTGCGTTCTAAGTGGAATAAAGCGCTTTAGGATGCAACCTCTTACTCCACAACAACATACGCGAGTATAATATGGACTCGAACCTTACAGAACCACAATAGCAAACATCGTTCTGCTACGTAAGCAACATTCCTGTACTTCATCCAGCCAGACGCTACTTCTAACACACGACAGGAAGTAGAGGGTCAGAGCACAAGGTCAGCATCTTTCCCCAGCCTGGAGCGCTCAGATGTTTTGGGGTTTTGATATGTTCAGGGTCGTAGCATGGCTAAGCATTTAGTTTAGACGATTCGTTGAGATTTCTGTGAAAGCATTCGTTATACTAGATTCATCTTTGACTCTTCAGTTAGAGTTGGAGAAGTGTGCTGTGGAGTGGGGGGCGGGGGTGGTAGGTTTACAGCAGACCCCCGTCTGGTGCAACACACACACACACACACATGCTGACAGACAGGAAACACTTAGTCGTCTGCTGTTGCGTCTCAAACCGAAGACACATGATACCTATTCAAAGCAGTGTTTAGCGAAGAGCAGTGCTTGCGTTTTTGCCCCGCTGTAATTTCATAGACATGATAAATCGTACGTAGCATGTTAAATCTTACACTCTTTTATTCATCTGGCTCCGGTGAGACCCTTTCAAGCACTTTAGTAAATCAGATTCCTACTGGAAGAGATACTTCATTCCGCTGCTAATGTTGGTAATAATTTATGAAAGCATAAAAAGCTCGATTAGCGTTTGCATCATGTTAAAAATGTCCCTCAGGCCTGCTAGGACTCCTGATTAGCAAGTTTGAAGTTTTACTGAGAGATACCTGAGCCTTGCTGGTTACTAGCTTAGTTTTGAATTGTTCTGTGTTTAAATCTCTGTGTATGTTTACTTAGGATGCATAAAAACTGGGAGAGTAAATACAAATAGTGCTAGCATGAGATGTAAGATTCGCAGAGATTAGCATAACAGCCTAAAGATGCTTTTGACTAAAGAGAGTTAAAAAAAAATAAAGAAAAAAACACTCCATGTTCAATTTAAGTTGAAATAAATTTTGTGACTATTCCAGTGACTGAAGCTAGCAGCGTGCTAACGATAGTTTCAGAAAGCTCAGAAGAAAACCTGTTTATTTTCTTCTGTAACTTTGTACGACAAAATACTTGCATTTAAAAATAACAAACATTTAAACTAGCTTAGCCTCATCGTTTACAAGGTTTATAGAAGTCGCTAGATAGCTGACATAACACGAATAACACGCATGCATTTTATGAAAATCTCACAATGTTTGAGGTTCAGATGTAACTGTGGCTTGTACTATATTATTCTGGTGACTGATTCTGATTCTGCTAGCTTAGCATGGTTGTAACATGATGTCTCTGAAAGCTCTGGAGAAAGACTTTTACTCTATTTTAGAAAATATTTTCCTTAGCCTTTATTTTCAGAATGATGACTGAAGTGTTTTACATTGGATTTAAAAAATAATAAACATTTAAGCTAGCTTAGGCTCATTTTAGCATTTACTTAGCTAACATTTTGTGTCAGTCACTCGCTACAGCTGACATAATGAGAATAAGAAGTTATAAATGTGCCTCATATGTGATGTTTTAGGTTCAGATGCAGCTGTTTCTTCGCTATGATGTTTATTTAATGAATAGTGTTAGCTTAGCATCGGTTTTCTGAGAATTCAAAGAAAGCCTAGATATTTTGCGCCTCTTTCTTCGCAAATGAAGCGTTTTATTATAACTTTTGTTGGACAAAGATCCACTAGCTTACCATTGTTTTTTTTTTGTTAGATTATTTACATACCTCAGAGACACAATTGTTAGCCAAAGCTAAGTTTTAAAAGCTAGCATTAATGTAAGAAAGTTGTGCATGGAATTAGGATCAGGACTAAAACATTAATTAGATGTTTTTTAGGATGAAAGTTTAGCTTCATGTTGTCTCAAAACTCTTTCTTAAAGCTACATTAGTGATTTTTTTTATAACTGTATATATATATATATATACAGTGGGGCAAAAAAGTATTTAGTCAGCCACCAATTGTGCAAGTTCTCCCACTTAAAAAGATGAGAGAGGCCTGTAATTTTCATCATAGGTACACTTCAACTATGAGAGACAGAATGAGAAAAAAAAATCCAGAAAATCACATTGTCTGATTTTTAAAGAATTTATTTGCAAGTTATGGTGGAAAATAAGTATTTGGTCAATAACAAAAGTTCATCTCAATACTTTGTTATATACCCTTTGTTGGCAATGACAGAGGTCAAATGTTTTCTGTAAGTCGCCACAAGGTTTTTACACACTGTTGCTGGTAGTTTGGCCCATTCCTCCATGCAGATCTCCTCTAGAGCAGTGATGTTTTGGGGCTGTCGCTGGGCAACACAGATTTTCAACTCCCTCCAAAGATTTTCTATGGGGTTGAGATCTGGAGACTGGCTAGGCCACTCCAGGACCTTGAAATGCTTCTTACAAAGCCACTCCTTCGTTGCCCGGGCGGTGTGTTTGGGATCATTGTCATGCTGAAAGACCCAGCCATGTTTCATCTTCAATGCCCTTGCTGATGGAAGGAGGTTTTTACTCAAAATCTCACGATACATGGCCCCATTCATTCTTTCCTTTACACGGATCAGTCGTCCTGGTCCCTTTGCAGAAAAACAGCCCCAAAGCATGATGTTTCCACCCCCATGCTTCACAGTAGGTATGGTGTTCTTTGGATGCAACTCAGCATTCTTTCTCCTCCAAACACCACAAGTTGAGTTTTTACCAAAAAGTTCTATTTTGGTTTCATCTGACCATATGACATTCTCCCAATCCTCTTCTGGATCATCCAAATGCTCTCTAGCAAACTTCAGACGGGCCCGGACATGTACTGGCTTAAGCAGGGGGACACGTCTGGCACTGCAGGATTTGAGTCCCTGGCGGCGTAGTGTGTTACTGATGGTAGCCTTTGTTACTTTGGTCCCAGCTCTCTGCAGGTCATTCACTAGGTCCCCCCGTGTGGTTCTGGGATTTTTGCTCACCGTTCTTGTGATCATTTTGACCCCACGGGGTGAGATCTTGCGTGGAGCCCCAGATCGAGGGAGATTATCAGTGGTCTTGTATGTCTTCCATTTTCTAATAATTGCTCCCACAGTTGATTTCTTCACACCAAGCTGCTTACTTATTGCAGATTCAGTCTTTCCAGCCTGGTGCAGGTCTACAATTTTGTTTCTTGTGTCCTTTGACAGCTCTTTGGTCTTGGCCATAGTGGAGTTTGGAGTCTGACTGTTTGAGGTTGTGGACAGGTGTCTTTTATACTGATAACGTGTTCAAACAGGTGCCATTAATACAGGTAACGAGTGGAGGACAGAGGAGCCTCTTAAAGAAGTTACAGGTCTGTGAGAGCCAGAAATCTTGCTTTTTTGTAGGTGACCAAATACTTATTTTCCACCATAATTTGCAAATAAATTCTTTAAAAATCAGACAATGTGATTTTCTGGATTTTTTTTTTCTCATTCTGTCTCTCATAGTTGAAGTGTACCTATGATGAAAATTACAGGCCTCTCTCATCTTTTTAAGTGGGAGAACTTGCACAATTGGTGGCTGACTAAATACTTTTTTGCCCCACTGTTTTTATATATATATATATATATATATATATATATATATATATATATATATATATATATATATATATATATATATATAAAACTTTCACACAATTTTTTTCACTTGTACTTTCAGCAGCAAGTCAAGAGCACTTTTATTCTTCCATAAAAAGAGGGATCTCAGGAAACTTAAACCATTTTAAATAGCAAATAACTGAAAGAACTTGCTTTATAGCTTTTCTCTAAAAACCTCTCATTTGACTGGCTGATGTAATGGGTAAACACAGAGCGCTCGCTTTACACAACCTCACACACGCCTCCAGTGTTTATTGCGAACGTATCAGCAGCACTCACAAAATCATCGAGGTCACGTTGTAAAAAGTTTTAAAGAAAACCCTCTTGCCATATCGGGTTAGATCTCTGGCCTGACGCGTCTGCTCGCTCGGCCGTCTGCGGCGTCTGCAGATAATAAACAGTCTGAAGCTGAAAGCCTGCTTATTTTCTGCCCGCTGGTTCAAGCAGAGCGAGAGATTTTCAGGCCTGTAATCTTCAGTGTGATGATAAAGATTTCCGACAGAGATGATGGAGGTCCTCAGAGGGCCGAGTTTGGGGTTTTTACAAAGAATAAATGCTTGGATTGTGCTGGTTGAGCTGGAATTTTATTTTAAGCAGGAACGTCTGTAAAAGCCACACCAGCACCACGAACTCCTACACTACCACTGCCTCCACCACCACCTCCAACACCTCCTCCATCACTACCACATAATTCACCAAAACACTCGCCTTCACAACCTCATTCACCACCACAACCTGCACCACCACCTCCAACAACTCCTCCATCAACACCACATAATTCACCAAAACACTCGCCTTCACCACCTCATCCACCACCACCTCATTCACCACCACAACCTGCACCACCACCTCCAACAACTCCTTCACCACCACCTCCAACACCTCCTCCATCAACACCACCTAATTCACCACAATCCCTGCCTTAACCACCTCATCCACCACCACCACTACCAACTTCACCACCATCTCCATCACCACAACCTGCACTAACACCTCCAACACTTCCTCCGCCACCACCTCCAACACCTCCTCCATCACCATTACCTAATTCACCACAACCCCCGCCTTCACCACCTCATCCACCACAACCTGCACCACCACCTCCAACAACTCCTCCATCACTACCTCCTCCATCACCACCACATAATTTACCACAACCCCCACCTTCACCACCTCATCCACCACCACAACCTGCACCACCACAACCTGCACCATCACCTCCAACACCTCCTCCATCAACACCACCTTATTCACCACAATCACCTTTCACCACCTCATCCACCACCACAACCTTTACCACCTCCAACACCATTTCCTTCAGCACCAGCACCTCCTCCTCCTTCTCTAACACCTCCTCCTCCACCTCCAACATCTCCTCCTCCACCTCCAACATCTCCTCTACCTCATCCACCTCGTCCACTACCTCCTTCTCCACCACCACCTACTCCACTACCTCCACCACCTGCACCACCACCACCTCTTCCACCTCCAACATCTCCTCCTCCTCGTCCACCACCACCTCTTCCACTACTTCCTCCTCCACCGCCATCTGCACCACCACCTCCTCCTAGTCCACTACCTACACCACCACCTCCTCCACCTCCACCAAAATCCCAACCTCCACCCCCTCTACCACCCCACCACCATCTCCACCTCCTCCTCCACCAACTCCTCTACATCTACCTCCTGCTCCACCACCACCATCACTACCTCCACCACCAACACCTCTCCCCCAACACCACCACCACCTCTTCTACCTTCCCCACCTCCACCACCATTTCCTCAACTACTTCCACCACCGCCAACATCTCCTCCTCCTCCACCACCACTTCCTCCACCCTCTCTAGCTCCCCACCTCTATCTCTACCAACTCCATCTCCACCACCTCCATACATCTATTTTGTGTCCTTCTCCTAACATGTTAAAAAAAAGAACCATTTGGTCATTTGGTCAACAACCATTTTTAGTCCAAAAATCCTTTTCACATGAATCTAACAGCAATAAATTGTGGCAGCAATAAAACACAATGAAAAATTTGTTTTTAAAGCCACATTAATTAGAAGGCTCTTTATGAAACCACAAACGTTTCTTCTTTGCCATCGTACTAAAGAATAGTTTCTGGAAATTTCAAATATTTTTAAAAGTCTACGATTTAATTTAAAAACAAACGCTTAATAAGTCCTTAACAAAGAAACGGTCAGGATTTCTGATGGAACGTATATTCTTGTTTTTTTATTAGTATTATTATTATTTAACTGCTGTTTGAAGATTTGTTTCAGATTAGATGAACTTAGATCAGATGTTGAGTTCATTTTTGAGTTGCTCAGGAGCTCCTGGTTATACAACTATAACTGACTGGTGTTCATAATCATTTATAATCACACTCTCTGGTGTTTATAATCATTTATAATCACACTCTCTAGTGTTTATAATCATTTATAATCACACACTCTGGTGTTTATAATCATTTATAACCACACTCTCTGGTGTTTATAATCATTTATAATCACACTCTGGTGTTTATAATCATTCATAATCACACTCTCTAGTGTTTATAATCATTTATAATCACACACTCTGGTGTTTATAATCATTTATAACCACACTCTCCGGTGTTTATAATCATTTATAATCACACTCTCCGGTGTTTATAATCATTTATAATCACACTCTCTGGTGTTTATAATCATTTATAATCACTCTCTGGTGTTTATAATCATTTATAATCACACTCTGGTGTTTATAATCATTTATAATCACACTCTCTGGTGTTTATAATCATTTATAATCACACTCTCTGGTGTTTATAATCATTTATAATCACACTCTCTGGTGTTTATAATCATTTATAATCACACTCTCTGGTGTTTATAATCATTTATAATCACTCTCTGGTGTTTATAATCATTTATAATCACACTTTCTGGTGTTTATAATCATTTATAATCACACTCTCCGGTGTTTATAATCATTTATAATCACACTCTCTAGTGTTTATAATCATTTATAATCACACACTCTGGTGTTTATAATCATTTATAATCACACTCTCTGGTGTTTATAATCATTTATAATCACACTCTGGTGTTTATAATCATTTATAATCACACTCTCTGGTGTTTATAATCATTTATAATCACACTCTCTGGTGTTTATAATCATTTATAATCACACTCTCTGGTGTTTATAATCATTTATAATCACTCTCTGGTGTTTATAATCATTTATAATCACTCTCTGGTGTTTATAATCATTTATAATCACACTCTCTGGTGTTTATAATCATTTATAATCACTCTCTGGTGTTTATAATCATTTATAATCACACTCTCTGGTGTTTATAATCATTTATAATCACACTCTCCGGTGTTTATAATCATTTATAATCACACTCTCTAGTGTTTATAATCATTTATAATCACACACTCTGGTGTTTATAATCATTTATAATCACACTCTCTGGTGTTTATAATCATTTATAATCACACTCTCTGGTGTTTATAATCATTTATAATCACACTCTCTGGTGTTTATAATCATTTATAATCACACTCTCTGGTGTTTATAATCATTTATAATCACACTCTCTGGTGTTTATAATCATTTATAATCATACTCTCCGGTGTTTATAATCATTTATAATCACACTCTCCGGTGTTTATAATCATTTATAATCACACTCTCTGGTGTTTATAATCATTTATAATCACACTCTCTGGTGTTTATAATCATTTATAATCACACTCTCTGGTGTTTATAATCATTTATAATCACACTCTCTGGTGTTTATAATCATTTATAATCACACTCTCTAGTGTTTATAATCATTTATAATCACACACTCTGGTGTTTATAATCATTTATAATCACACTCTCTGGTGTTTATAATCATTTATAATCACACTCTCTGGTGTTTATAATCATTTCGAATGTAATGTAGTGGGACGTGGGTAAAATGGTTTAGTTCCTGTTCACACTTATGTTACAGCAGCTATAAGCCACGCCCCCTCCCTGAGCACACAGCCTGGGTTTCTTTCCTGTTCTCCTGGCCATGAGCTTCATCAGGATTTGATTCCAGACGATCTCCAGACGAACGTTTTACTTTTCTGCCAATCTTGTCTACATTTTTTTGTGTCAGACTGTCGACAGGTTTTACAGGCTACTGTAAGCGTTTTGGTAAAAAGGTGTGCGGAAAGCATTACAGGACGAGATCAAAGCAGAGTAGCAGCTTCCTCTGACATCCAACCGTCCTCCATCATGTCCCATCCTGCTCATAATTACACAAAGCTTTCTTTCCCAGAGCCAAGCCCTCAACCTTACCCTCCATCAAACAACCCTCTCTCTCTCTCTCTCTCTCTCTCTCCCTCTCTCACTCACTCACTCTCTCCCTGTCTCTCTCTCTCTCCCTCTCTCTTGCTTGCTCTCTCTTTTCCTCTCTCTCTCTCTCTCTCTCTCTCTCTCTCTCTCTCTCTCTCTCTCTCTCGTTTGCTGTCTCTCTCTCGCTCTCTATCTCTCTCTCTCGCTCTCTATGTCTCTCTCCCACTCTCTAGCTTGCTCTCTCTCTCTCTCTCTCTCTCTCTCTCTCTCTCTCTCTCTCTCACACACACACACACACCCTCTGTCTCTCCTCTCTCTTGCTTACTGTATCTCTCCCTCTCTCTTTCTCTCTCTCTCTCTCTCTCTCTCTCTCTCTCTCTCTCTCTCACACACACACACACACCCTCTGTCTCTCCTCTCTCTTGCTTACTGTATCTCTCCCTCTCTCTTTCTCTCTCTCTCTCTCTCTCTCTCTCTCTCTCTCTCTCTCTCTCACACACACACACACACACACACACACACTCACACACACACACAAACACCTTTGACACAGAGCTACACTTCACAGTCACATGAGGCGGAGTGCATTCCAGCGGTTGAGGTTTAATAACAGGGCTCACTCTGTCTTCCTGCTCACTCCGCTCCACTTTGCTCTCTGTAGGAGATCTGACCGATTCACATCACATCCATGTCCATAAAAGAGATGGTTTATAAAAGCAGATCGATGAATAGCTTGTAGCGACGTCCATCGGCACCAGCCTGCGAGGTTCCACTAGAAACAAACTTCCACCAAAAATATCTTTATTGGCTAATAATAAGCTACTAGGTTAATATTATGTTAGCGTAAATGTTGCTAGAAATGTAAATGCTAAGAATCACTAGCTAAGAGCTAGCATCAATCTATGTTCAGAAATCTTTATTTTGCTCATTTTAGTGTATTTTTTAAGGAATTTTTATTCATTGAAGAACGACATGCTGTAACAGTCTGGGGATATTTACCTCGAATAAGAGCTATACAGACATTTTAACCTTATCTCAATTTTTGTTTTTCGTTTTCTGACAGGAAAAAAACTCAGGAAAGATTTTACTTAAGATTTAGAATTTCGGAATGACGTCATTTTCAGGCAAATCCGTGTTAAATCGTATCCGTAATTAGCACCAAGCGATCTCTCTTACATTAGCGATATGATCTTTAAGCCGGTGGAGGCGTGGCTTAAAGTTTAAACATGGAGTTTGCTATGGAGATTAATGTTTTTGAGGCGAGAGTGTGAGGATTTGAACCTGCATTTTACACGCTGCTAAATTCATTTCAGCTCCAAGCCTACCGTACACGCTAGCTACGATGACGTTCAGGAGAAATGTCTGATTGATTACATTCGGGATACGTAATCAGTCATGGTGGGATGGAGGAGACCTGCAGGAGGTCTGGGATTTCGCTCGGGTTTAGACGTCCTGATCGAGATCAGGTAACTGTAGCGACCCGGCAGCTGGAGCGAATAAAGGAGAAACAGGAAGAGATGCAATCGCTGCCTCTGACCAGATTAAGCCGAGGGAGAGCCCTGGATGGGAGAGCCGAAAGAACGGGGTTGACCAGATAATGCGAAAGGTCAACGTTTTGCCTGGAGCTCTGGACAGATTAACACCAGGCAGGACATTAACCAGGGACGCTAAGCTGCTGGAGCAAAGGGATCAGAACTTACCCTAAAATTGAAAGCTCTTAATGGAGAAATATGTGTTTTATATTCCTGTTTTTTAATAGATATTTTCTATTTTACAAATGATGACTTCCTCGGCATTACTAAGTGATTTTTTTCCCTTTAAAAAATTTAATCTTACAGAAAATGTTTGTAAAGAAAGAAAGAAAGAAAGAAAGAAAGAAAGCAACATAATAAATAAGTTTAATAAAGCACTTTACACCCCAAAAATCATAAAGTTGTTTGTCTGGTTTGAACAAAATGCACCAAACCAAACCAAGATGACAACAAACTCTCTCTCTCTCTCTCTCTCTCTCTCTCTCTCTCTCTCTCTCTCTCTCTCTCTCTCTCTCCCTTTCTCTCTCCCTTTCTTTTCCTCTCTCTTTCTCTTCCCCCCTCTATCTCTACCTCAATTTCTCTCTCTCTCTCTCTCCATCTCCCTTTCTTTTCCTCTCTCTTTCTCTTCCCCCTCTATCTCTACCTCAATTTCTCTCTCTCTCTCTCTCTCTCTCTCTCTCTCTCTCTCTCTCTCTCTCTCTCTCCATCTCCCTTTCTTTTCCTCTCTCTTTCTCTTCCCCCCATCTCTTCCTCAATTTCTGTCTCTCTCTCTCCATCTCCCTTTCTTTTCCTCTCTCTTTCTCTTCCCCCCTCTATCTCTTCCTCAATTTCTCTCTCTGTCTCTCTCTCTCTCTCTCTCTCTCTCTCTCTCTCTCCATCTCCCTTTCTTTTCCTCTCTCTTTCTCTTCCCCCTCTATCTCTACCTCAATTTCTCTCTCTCTCTCTCTCTCTCTCTCTCTCTCTCTCTCTCTCTCTCTCTCTCCATCTCCCTTTCTTTTCCTCTCTCTTTCTCTTCCCCCATCTCTTCCTCAATTTCTGTCTCTCTCTCTCTCCATCTCCCTTTCTTTTCCTCTCTCTTTCTCTTCCCCCATCTCTTCCTCAATTTCTGTCTCTCTCTCTCCATCTCCCTTTCTTTTCCTCTCTCTTTCTCTTCCCCCCTCTATCTCTTCCTCAATTTCTCTCTCTCTGTCTCTCTCTCTCTCTCTCTCTCTCTCACCCTCTCCATCTCCATTTCTTTTCCTCTCTCTTTCTCTTCCCCCCTCTATCTCTTCCTCAATTTCTCTCTCTCTCTCTCTCTCTCTCCCCCTGTCTCCCCCCCCCCCCCCTCTCTCTCTCTCTCTCTCTCTCTTTCTCTCTCTCTCTCACTTAGTTTTCTATGGCAGATATGAAAGTTATCGAGCGACTTCTAAATTCTCCAGGTTAGTCCGCTGGATCGGTAGAAGTCCTATGTGTATTAAGTAGAAGTTGTATGTATTAATATACTGTACATTAAAAATAATGAATTGTACATTAAAAAGCAAGTAAACAGAGAGAAGAGCTAAAATGACTCCAGTAATCACTTTGTACATCTGTGCTGAGCTGAAAAGCATCTCACGAGGATCGGGTTTCACTTCCGTCAGGAAACAAGGCGAGGCTCTTCAGCCGGAGATCCTCTGAAGCTAGTAATGCAGAAATATTCAAATTTTATGAAAAGATTTCCCATTTGTTTGAATCTGCCTTTAAACAAAAACAGACTGCATGTGAATTTTGCTCTGAAAATAGTTCCTGCTCGGATAAATAATGACTTTTTGTCGGTCTGAACATAGCCGTAGTGTGAGAACACTCTGTGTACGCTGTGCTTAGCAGCTATTTCCAAACGTTCCCACTTTTCATTCCTTCCGCTCTTGATTTCCTGGATTTCCTGACAGGCCACAAGTTGGCAGAGACGACGCGGGCAGTTTATTTAGCGGCTGTTTGTCTGTGGAGCTTTAACATGTGTTTAGTTTAATCTGCTATGGCCATCAAGTGCTGCATAATAACCGAGGGCAGCGGAGAGGTGGTGCGAGGGCTTTAGGGCTCTTCAGGAAGACACGGGAGCTGAAAAACAGGCCTGATGGCCGGAAGAAGCGAATGACTCAGCAGAAAGTCGGAGCAGAGTTATAATTTTGCTTTCAAAAAATAGAGTCTAACCACCGAATACCATCCTACTGTGTGCTCTCTCTCTCTCTCTCTCTCTCTCTCTCTCTCTCTCTCTTTTGGCTCATCTAATTATGGGTCCGGAAGATTGCAGGGTTTAAGTCATCTCCACAAGACTGGCCAAAACTGGAGTCCGTGTGCACACTGCGGATGCAGAAAAACACACAGGCTTCTGTAGCTCTGTACCTCTTTTTTTTCTGTCGCTCTCTGCCTCAGTGTCCCTCCCTCCCTCTCTGTCTCGCTGTCAAAATAAATATTACAAATACTTTCCCACTTTCGTCTTTTAAGCAGATTGGAAATGCTTCTGTGGTGAGGTACGGCGACAGAACAAGAGCTCAAATAACTTTTATTAAACCTTCGGAGTTAAAAAGTCTGCTAACAATCGCAGAAGACTTTCTCGAGGTGGTGATTTAGAGCGATCTCTCAAAGTCAAGGTCTCGGGGTGTAATGTTAATGCTACAAAGCTGGAATGATTCAGTAATTCAAACCCAGAAGCACTCTTTACAACCGTGAGGAGCTGAAAAGCATCTCAACACAGAGCTGCTACAAGAGAAGGTTTTTTTTTTTGAGAACTGTTGACGGATCGTGACGTCTCCGTGTTTAGGTAGTGGACTAAGTTTGTCTATTTTGATAAGGTGTAATTACCTAAAAGTATGTGGCTGTACTTTGTCTTTGGGTGGTGTCTTCATGCAGCGTGTTATCAGCAGAGCCTCAAGCTGCCTCCCTGCATTTAGATGTACGCTGCTCTGTAATTATACATGTACCAAGCTGTCTGGAGTGTAACAGAGCAACAGAATAGGCTGAGAGAGCGAGAGAGAGAGAGAGAGAGTGTCTCCTTTCAGAGAAGCTCCACTCCACTCGGCTATTCCATACACACTCTCACTTTGCTGACCCGAGGTCAGTTTGAAGGTGTAGCTAAGAAGCACTAAACTCTTTGAAGTGCAGATCCTGAGTCAGTAGGTCTGAGGTCAATTTATTTTGTTTCATGTGATAATCGCTCGAAGCCAGTTCCTCAGACTAGATGTTCTGGTCATTCTCAAGGTTGACGTCATCTACCAGAGTCTAAAAAGCTGTCCATTGTCTCTCATGGTCAATCCACTCGACAGCCAATCAAAGCCTGGCTTTGTAAGACTACAGAGCTTCTAAGTTTAGCTCTAGTCTAGAAAGTTCTACTAAAGATTGCTGACTCGGTTCATGAATGTGCAGAAGTTTATAATAGATAATCAAAGCCAGTTCAAAAGGTCACCAAAGGTCGATTACAACCTTGTCTCCTAAGCCAGACTCGGAGCTTTGAAATTCACTCGAGAGTCTGGTCTTTTCTTTTACTAAACACAACCAAGAACCGCCTTGGTTCGTCTTACATGGCAGATGACCACCCACAGACCTTATCAAAGGAACATTCCAGATCATTTTATTTACTGACCACTCTCGAGAAACTTTTTAAAACAGAATTTTGTGAACTTTTCTCTACAATGTGTTAAAGTTTGCTTATAGTTTGCTAACGGAAGTGTGGAAAGCCAAAAGATTAGATATCCTGAAGCTTATGGGCAGAAAAGTGTACAAAAGTGCTCCAAACTGAAGACATGGAGATGCAGACTAATCAAAACCAGTCCAAAAAAGAAAAATAAATCAGCCTGTGTCCAATTAAAACTAGTTCACTAAGTCTTTTCATCTTTTTTTACTTTTTATGCTAAACAAAAGCTACCATATATGTTATAGATAAAGCTACACTTTGTTTTCATGTAGACCTTCATGACTTATTATTATCGATGCAGCAAGTCTCAAAAATATTATACAGCTTATACTACAGCTAATTGTATTAGCAATGCCTCGTTTATTTTCGTTAAAGGTGAAAATTGCCGACTGTGTATTTAGCTGGTGCTGACTGAGTTACAGACCAGGTTAAAAAATAACGCTGTATGGAAAATAATGAGATGTTTCATTGAAGGAAGTGATGTCTAAGCAAAATCCTGCTAACTAGATTAGTCAGAGTTTGTAACTTTAGAGTCTTTTCACATTTCACAGAAGAGCGAATGAAGCAGAAACAAATCACGAGCCGTACGAGCAGGAAGCAGATCGGACTATGAGAAAGAGAGCTTTTTTTTTTTTTAGGTAATAAGCTAGTGCAGGTTACAATGTTCCATTATATGGACTGATTTATTGAGCAGGGTTATTGATGTAAGTACCATAAAGCAGGAGGTTTTCTCTTGACCTTCTTTCTTATATAGTTTCATACTTTGTTGATACATGCGCTGGTATTATAGACTGTAATAAGGCCAGTCAGGGACAAGAAACATATAAAAGAAAACAGCGACTTCAAAAAAGATTAGTAAGGAAGTCTGATACTAAATCCAAAACGATTTCCGCTACGTGTTTTGGAAATCTTTTATCTTTCTCGCCTTTCCCATGTTTGACATGAAGCTATTGTTCTTCGTATAAACATGCCTTTGAGGTGAAAGGGAACGTGTGGTGAGGACTAACTCGAGAAAGAACACACACCCGGGACGTAGTTCCAGATGATGGCGTCTCCTGCCATGAGTTTGTATTTGTGTTTATATTAATAGCCTTGTATTTGTGTGTATTAAGCCAGCAGTGGCACTTGAGAAAGTCTTGCGGTTATCCCACAAATGAATATTACTTTCCGTCCAAAATAATTCGCTAAAGGCCTACGGATGTGAAAACAAAACATGCGCCTCTGTAAACCGACATCTGTTCGTGGTTTTGAACTCGCCTCCAGACGAGCCGGCCCTCGAGCGCTAAGTTATTGGCTCGCATTAACAATAGCCTTCATCGCTAATAAGCTCAGTGTTAATTAGTCCCTGTTAAGCAGCGAAGGCTGTTTGGACATGTTGGATACGGATCACGTCAAAAACAATCAAGTTATAGTTTGAAATTTGTAACCACGTTGCTTTGAAAGATGTTGAAAGTTTTGGGTTCATATCAGAATACGTGCTGTTGAATGAAGGAACATGTGAATGCAGATCATCTGGACTGATGTTTGGTGTTTAACATGATGTGTAATAAAGATGCAAGCTATATTTTTCATGGGCTACATTTAATCATGTCTGAAAGCTATTTTCAGATTCAGTCCAGAAAAAATGTTCTCTCATCTGCTGAAAATCAGCGTCCTGGAGTTCCACTACTGATGTCAGTTCGGTTGTTGCCCCACACACACACACACACACACACACACACATAATGTGATTGATTCTCAGAAATGTTGATTCATAACACAGGCTCTTACACTAGCACTTTCTAATGCACTCTCTAATACGTTTTGTACATATCGTTTCCATAGCAATGGTTCATTTAGAGGAACTTGTATGGTGAATGTACCTCATAAATGGCGTGTAATAATAAGCAGGTTAAAAACTGGGTTGTGTGTTAGGAACGAAAAATGTTCTTTAATTCTATGGTGAAGTTTTCTGTAAAGACACATATTTAGCATCGATGGAAGGAGTCTCCAGTGTCAGCATGCTTGTGAAAATATTCCCTCTATGGGAAAGTCTTCAGGATAAAGGAGTTTATGGTGTCTATGCAAGCTGCTGTTCTATAAATTACTGTCAATGTAGAGTTACTGTAAGACTGTAAAGTAAACTTGAAGCTGTAAAGTTACTGGTTACTAAAAGACTGTAATGTTACTTTAAGACAGAAGCTGTAAAGTTACTGTAAGAATATAATGTTCTAAGTTACTGTGAGATTATAAAGTTATTGTAAAGCTGTAAAGTTGCTGTAAACTGTTAGACTGTATTGTAAAACTACTGTGGAGTAGTTGGATATTACAAAGTTACTGTGAAACTGTAAGTTACTGCAAGATTGTAAAGGTTCTGTAAGACATTAAATCTGCTGTAAAAGTGTAAAGATCCTATAAGACCGCATGTTTATGTGTGAGATTGTAAAAAAGTCACTGAAAGTCTGTAAAGTTACTTTAAAACTGTAAAGTTTCTGTGTGACTGAAATACTATTGTAATGCTGTAAGTTACAGTAACTCTGTAATGTCTGAACTGTAACTGTGAGAATGTAAAGTTACTGTAAGAGTTTAAAAGTTGTACAGTAAAACTATAACATAATTGTAAGATATTAAAAATAATATAAAGTTACTATGGTAGTAAAGTTACTGTCAAACTGTAAGTTGCTTTAAGACCATAAAGATATTGTAAAACTATAACATAACTGGAAGTATTATAAAGTTATTATTAGACTAAAGTTACTGTACTGATACTGTAAGTAAAGCAAAACAGTAAAGCTACTGTGGGAACACAGGTTTCTTACTTTAAATCTTACTTTAATTCTACTGGTTTCTGTGAGACTGTAAAGTTAATGTAAAGTTCATAAATTTACTGTACTTCTGAAGGTTTCTGTGAGACTGTAAAGTTAATGTAAAGTTCATAAATTTACTGTACTTCTGAAGGTTTCTGTGAGACTGTAAAGTTAATGTAAAGGTCGTAAATTTACTGTAATTTTGAAGGTTTCTGTGAGACTGTAAAGTTATTGTAAAAGTTTTAAACTTACAGTAAGACTTCAGGTTTCTGTGAGCCTATAAAGTTACTGTAAAGGTTGTAAACTTACTGTAAGAATACAGGTTTCTGTGATCAAATCTGTGTAAAATCATCGCAAGGCTGTATATTACTGTGAGACTGTTACTGTGTGATTGTATGTTATGATAAGATTGTAAAATTAATTTATGACTGTGATTGGAGATGAGATTTGTCTTTGATATTAAACAGTATGAGAATCAGACACAAATAAACTTAATATTGTGTAGTTGGAGTGGTCCAGATCAGCCTTTTCCAGTTACATAATAATTTTTTCCAATAAACTCACACATTTCTTGGTTCCCTTAGACCTATTTCTTACTTTGATTTTCTTATACTACAGTATTTAACTTGAACCCATTTCAAAAATGTTAAAACAGGGTGTTCAAAATATTTCGACTGGCAGTGTATTTATAATAGAGGTTTTGAAGTATGATTTCTGCCACTGTTTTATTATTTGGTAATAAATGAGTACCAAAGGAATTCTCTCTGTCTTAGTAGGAGATTATTTATAGGTCGCTGCATCCGTTTTCTCAGTATGGGGAAACGCAGGACTTCAGTGACTTCCATAGGAAATCTACAGTTATAAAAATATTATTCATTTTGTACTTTTCACATCATACTTTTCTAAATAAAGTCATAATTCTAACAGCAAATGTGTGTAAGTCTCTCTCTCTTTCTATTTCTCTGTAAGGAGCCAATAACATTTTGGAGAGTGTGTGTACTGAAAATTGGAATTATAATATAATAAATGTAATGTGCAAAGAAGTTAAAGGTTTTTTTTAAAAAAAAAAATTTGTTTACAAGGAACAAAAAGATTTAAGGAAAAAGCAAAAAAAAAAAAAAAAAAAAAAAAAAACTTAAGCAGAAAACTTAATATAAATATACAGTACATACAAAAATAAATAAATAAATAAATAAATAAAACTAAAAAGTTTTATAAAAATAAGAAAGTAGATTTATACAGAATTAGAATGTTTTTTTCCTTCTGTGGTTTTAGAATTGATATAAAATAAAATGTCTCAATCATTTTTAATGTTTTGATTAAAATAAATGTGGTTTTAAAAAAAGAAAGAAAAGAAAAAGAAATAAATGTCTCTTTTTTCTGTAAACACCCTTTACGATGTAATATAAAGTTTATGTATATTTATCATCCTTAATAAAATTAACAGCTTTTGGTCTAAAACCGTTCAAATAAAAAGCCCATACATATAAAACCCTCGATCTCTTGTCTCAAGCTTCATTCTCACCTGCTTTTAAGCCACCAAGAAGTTACTAAAAGTTGGCATCTTTACTGTTGAGCCTTGTGCCCAGAGAGACTGCATTAAATTGAAACATGGAGTGCTCTAAGTACTTTTGTGGGCTACAGGAGACTGAAATAAAAGCAGAGCGGGCCGAGCAAAGCCGTCCCCTTTCGCTCTGTGTTAAAGAGAAGGCAGGCCCTAAAATCAGAGCGACTGCACTCTCCATAAAGTGGCTCGGAAAAGGGCCTCTTTTTTATTTGGTTCAAACAGGAGGTTTGTGTTAACGCCATTGCCAACTGTACACAAGAGAATCACTGCTCTTTTTTACTCCAAGGCCTGGAGTTCATTAAGCCTCCGCAGGGAGACGAGGAGGAGGAGGAGGAGGATCACAGATCAGGTCTTCATTTGAGGGCTGTGATGTGCCATGCTGAAGCTGGAGAATACACACATCATCACCTGTTCACACAGGAGCTACAACAGCTTTCTCAATTATGTTTTAGAAGCTTTGATGGAAGTGCAAGGTTCCAAAAATCACAAATTCCAGACTGATCGAGAAGCTAAGTTCTTCAACTGCTAAGATGTTTGCTTAGTGTAGATTCTGGTTAAAGGTTGTTGAAGCATTTTACTCCACTTGTAGCTGGAAATTCATCCATTCCATTCATCCATCCATCCATCCATCCATCAATCCACTCATCTTTCCCACCCATACATCCATACAGCCACAACCTTTCACCCATCCATCCATCCTCACTTTCACCTGTCCACTTAACACAACCAGTCCATCCATCTGTTCACCTACCCATCCATCTGTCTGACTTCCAAAACCCACCCACCCATCTATCCATCCCTCCACCAAACAACCCATCTCTCCATTCATGCATCCACCAAACATCCCCTCCATTTACCAATTCATCCACTCACTCACCCAAGCCCATCTATTCATCTATCTATCTATCCATCTATATGTCCATAAATCCATCCATCCAACCGCCCACCCATCCATCCATACATACATACATACATCCACCCACCTGTCCATCCATCCATCCATACATACATACATCCACCCACCTGTCCGTCCGTCCGTCCGTCCGTCCATTCATCCATCCAACCATCCAAGTCTCAAGATTTATAACCTAAAACTTGCTTCAGCCTCAGTTCTGAATTTTACCAGATAACAACAAAAACGTGTTCAATACGATGTTGTTCATGACAGTCATATGATAAGACTTCAATTTATGACCATTGGTTACTTCAGGCAGCTTGTGATAGGAAAATATCAGCGAGAATCAAGGGGAAGGTGTACAAGACAGTGGTGAGACCGGCCATGCTGTATGGTTTAGAGACAGTGTCACTGAGGAAGAGACAGGAGTCAGAGCTAGAGGCAGCAGAGCTGAAGATGTTGAGGTTCTCTTTGGGAGTGACAAGATTGGACAGGATTAGGAATGAGTACATCAGAGGGACAGCTCATGTTGGACGTTTGGGGGACAAAGTTAGGGAGGCCAGATTAAGATGGTTTGGACATGTTCAGAGGAGGGAGAGTGAGTATATTGGTAGGAGAATGTTGGACATGGAGCTGCCAGGCAGGAGGCAAAGAGGAAGGCCAAAGAGGAGGTATATGGAAGTAATAAATGAGGATATGAAGCTAGTGGGTGCAAGTGTTGAAGATGCAGAAGATAGGGATAGGTGGAGAGAGATGATTCGCTGTGGCAACCCCTGAAGGGAAAAGCCGAAAGAAGAAGAAGAAGAAGAGGTTACTTCAGGCAGCTTATTTAGGTTATTATTTCTAACTAGAAACTGAACACATCTGTTGGTTACTGTGTTAATGTTTACTATGAAGTATTAATGCTGAACTTTATGGTTTTTCATCTTAATTCATGTCAGTAACGAGATCCTTTATGTAAAAAAAA
The DNA here is from genome assembly GCA_033459395.1 of Hemibagrus guttatus. NCBI lineage: Eukaryota > Metazoa > Chordata > Actinopteri > Siluriformes > Bagridae > Hemibagrus > Hemibagrus guttatus. Next base: position 3,066,595 of record JAUCMX010000022.1, on the reverse strand, counting down.
CCTCTGAATCACTTTAGTTATCATTAGATTAGTGAAGATTTTCTGTTGTCTTGCTTTGTGCATTCATTTTGTATTTTTTGCCCCCGCCCACTACATAAAAAACCCACCCCACCCCACCACTCGTTCTGCAGTGGGCCAAATTCCTGCATTTCACAGCCATAAACAACTATTACACTAATGGCTAGAAAAATCATTATAGGGTGAACATCTGTGGAGTTCAAGCAGCTGGTTAAACAGGACACTGGAGTAAAGTCGTTCCTGATTGGTCGGGCTTCAGTCGCATCTAGCCAATCACCACAGGCTCGTTAATCCAAAGGAGGACAAAAAGCAAAGAAATAAATGAAAAGAAATGGAGAGATAAAGAATCCAAATTGAAATAAACACATGGAAACATTTAGCTCTTGGCTGCTACGATGTTTTTTCCTCATTGTTCCCTTGTCTCAGTGTGTTCTCGGTTAATTCCATTTAATTTCTCCGACATCGGATTTAAGGATGTTGCTGAAAAGGTGGGTAAACTGTCAAAGAGGGAAAAAAGGCTCCTCTGATCATAAATCACATAATTACAAGGCCCAGAACAAAGGAACAGAGTTAAATAAAGAAAAGAAACCTGTTTCTCACCAGAACTTCTACTTCAATCAGTAAACACAGAAACGCTCGAGGCGGGAAAAAGGTCAAAAGTGGCTGAGCATGATGTAGATTAGCACCATTTTTCACTCTACCAATCCGAATCAGCGTGTGGTGCTAAGTGAGGTGCAGATGAACAATCTAATAATATGGACTGGACAGTAGCGGAGGACCAGGTGCTAATGCTACTTAGCAAAAAGATTAGATCGAATGCAAAAACTATTCGTCTTGTTGATTTTGGTTTGTAAAAGTCCACCTTAAAGTGAAATTGAACCTAGCAAACTTTTGACTAGCAGAAAAAAGAGTGGGTTGTATTCTTTTTAGTCAGTAAAAAAACAAAATGGAGGCATTTTTAAATGAAAGAAAACTGGAGAAATCGGACAACGTCAGAGTATCCATGGCATATTTATTTATGATGAATTCCTGACATATTAGCAAGACAGAAGTTTAGAAAATGTCAGCTAGCTTCCTGTAACTACTGCTAATCATGTTGCAAATAATTGCTAAAATGATTAGTGCATTTTTTTTCTGTGAAAAAACGTGTAAATTGTATACATTTTACATTCATAAATTTATACAATAAATTTTATATAAATATACAATTTACGGTGTAAAATTCCATGCTAATAATTTCACCATAGTGTAGTTGCTTTCGGCTGCTCCCTGTTCGGGGTCGCCACGGCAGACCAACTGGTCCACACAACTTGGCAAATGTTTTACGCCGGATGCCCTTCCTGACGCAATCCTCCCATTTTTCCGGGCTTGGGACCGGCACTGCATCCAATGGCTGGGGATCGAACCTGGGCCTTCTGCATGATAGGCGAGAAACCTACCACTGAGCCACCAATGCCCCAATAATTTCACTATAGTGTAATTAGTCATTTTACCACCTCAGTATTTTTACAATAACATTTCATTCTCTCTTGCTAGCTCTGTGGCTACGTTTACTTCCTGATCGTGAACTTTTTATCCACTGTATAAAATACCATTTACATGCTTAGCGTTTAAGATACGTGTGAAACTTCTGAGTAAAAAGATTTGTTTAATTTCAGCGTAGCTGCTCCAAGTTCGCTGGTTTGTTTGATTGTTGTTTTGTCTTCTGTAAAACATATAAAACATTTTAGCCGCTAACTAAACTTGTGGCTGAAAGAAGAATGTTATGATCATAAAGCTCTCACGAAAGCAGCGCTGCTGTTTTATAGATCCGTAGTGTCCATGTGCACAGATTCGGAATAATAAATCGAAGCGCTATAGTGGCAGGACTTCCTGTTGTATCACAATTATTATTATTTTTTTTAGCTCTTAATGAGCAACACATTGTACTTTTCTATAGGTTTAAAGTTTTATTTAATGTAAAGGAACATCCACAAGTCTAGTTACTTCCTGCTTCCTGTAACTTAAGTACATTATAGCAGCTAGGAAGTTAAGACTTCTTGTTTTCCTGTCTATCATGAGAACAAAAGTTAAAAATCGCAGTTTGTTATGCTACCAAGTGACCAGAAAGCGGCAACTTTCCCATCGTAGAAAACTGAAGGTTACTGGAGAACGCTGAAACTGGAGACTCCTTCCATAAACATTAAAACAAAAACTATTAAAACTATATCAATGACAACAATAAACACTTTCTTTTATATCATATTTGTCAATTTGTACAGTAAGAGTCCCTGTGCATGAGCTTTTACTATAGAAATAATAAGACGTTAATATTGATTTATATCACAGCCATAACGACCATTAGAGTTGCTTACTGATTAAAAACTTTATTTTTTAAAGAACTAAGAAGAAGGCATCCTGGTCAGATTTTTATATTTTTATTCTGATTGGTCAGAAGGTGGGGATGAAGGTAAGAAATGACACACAACAGACATTGTGTTATATGTTTATATGTAAATAACGCATGCTAGGGTGGTGTGATACGGTACAACTCGTGAGTGGAGTGTGTTATTTTACCACAGAGATTTGCGAAGTATTACAATGTTTTATATACAGTGTAAACGAATTTGCTTACAAAGAACTGACCCAAGCCAAGCATTCCATGTCAAAGCTCCTCACAGGAAGTCGTGCCACCAAGCTTGGGCTAAAAATAGAACAGACCACCCACGCCACCGATCTGTCAACAAAAAAACGCCCGAAAAAATCACCTAGATTTTGAACGCATGCCGAAGGCAGCGTTGGTATCATGGGTTGACTTTTTCCAAACAGCTTTCACTGACTGAAAATTTTTTTATAAAATTCGTTATAAAAATTGCTAATAAGTTTTGAACGGCTCCCGGACGTACACGCAACTTAGCCGGCGTCCGGTCCAGTTTGTTCATATGCTGAAAATTTCTAGCAAATTTTCAATTCTTAGGGCGAAAATTCACTCGTATGCCGAGGTTACACTGTATTAATGTATGAAGCGTTTGAGGCTTTAGAGTTAGCATTAATGTTGTAGAACGTCAAATACACAAATTAGTTCTTGTTCTCATCCATCAGTTCCTCGGTGACGCTCAGAAATGAACGCGAGATCAAGCAAACTTCGGCGGAGCTTGCGATTTTTCAAAAAGGCCGCAGATTTTCCGCGAATTTGTGAATCTTCCATTCACGTGTGCGGAACGTGAGTACAGCTCTCCCTGAAAGTCATTACGTATATGTTATAGGAGTTTAAAGGAAGAATCCTGTGCTTGGGATTGCATTGCAAATGGCATTGCATTGACGTTTTTTTCGCATGGCAAATGTTGAAAAAAAAAAAAAGCAGTTAATTCGAACATTTTTGGCCGCAACAATCACAAGAAAGTCTGCGAAATCGTGGAGGGACTGACTAAGATAAACACTCATTCCCTCACCATCTTCTCTCTCATTCTCTCTGTCTTTCTCTGAAAAAAAAAAAAAAAGCAGAAAAGCGTAAACTTACTGTAAAGTGTTACTCTTTTCTCTAAATTAAATCTCTAAGTAAAACACAATGAAGTTTAAATTACTCTATGGTCAGTGGTAAAAGCTCTTGGCTCGGTATCGGTATGTGACCCGCTTCGTCTCTTCGTCTCTTTTGTTTGGACACAGTGACATTTTCCAACCACAATGGAGCTGTAAGTGAACTAAATACCCATGAGAGGACCTCCAACCAGCCCTCATAAACATCATCCACCAACAAAACCTTCAATTTCAGTCTTTTTTTTCCTTCTCTCTCTCTCTCTCTCTCTCTCTCTCTCTCTCTCTCTCTCTGTCTTTCTCCCCACCCTCATACTCCCACACTCTTTTTGTCATGGGCATGGAGGCATGAAAATGGGCTCCCAAATGGGGATAATTAGAGAGAAAAAGCCCTGCCTGGTCTGCCTAATCAACTCGCACAACAATCGGCGGATTGTTCCGGAAGGCTGCTGACACAAAACCTTGTCTTGCAACATTTGCGCTGTAATTAGCAAGCACTTACTGTCATGCGTGTCAGAAACGGTTGTGGCGCGGTGAATCGGAACAACACATAAACCTGTGTGTGTGTGTTTGTGTGTGTGTGTGTGTGTGTGTGTGCACTCTTACATGCTATATACACGCCTTTTCAAGCAAGGCACAGACACCGTGTGGAGAAAGACACGAACATCACAGGGAATCCCGGTGATCCACCAGGCCTGTTGTTGATGTAGTTTCCTCTCTGAACCGTGTTCTTTGCGGATTAATTGGTTATGTATGCGGCTCTGAGAAGGACACCCGCACAAACACATAAATATTTCTCAAGACTCGACCCCCTCCTGACCAAAAGCTCAGCTGAAAGTATTTATCTCGGCTGGGCTCTCCGTTCGGTTCCTTTTGAAGCTTTTGGGCAAAAAAAAAAAAAAAAAGAGAAAAGGACAAAACCTCAACTCATAACTCCAGGGCTTGGCTCTCAGACTCTCCGAAGAAGTGCAGATGGGATTCGTAAAAGCGATGTCCACTGCACTTACTCTTCATAAAGCTTCATGAGGATGATTCATTAGGTTATTAAAGCTGGAGCGAGGTCTTCACTGTAGAGTTTATTTACATGACGGACGCTTGCATGTCTTTCATCTATAGTAAAGGATTCATTGCGTTTTCTTATTGTTTAGACTGAATCTGGGTCTCTTTGTGTCTAGAGATACTTTAATTCATTAATATCGACTTGTGCTACAACGAAGAGCTGATCTTTAACGAATGCAAACTTTCTTGGAAAAATTTGATCAGTTCACTCGAGAAATACCGTAGAGTCGTTAAAGGTATGATTTTCGTAATTATGGCTTCTCTAGCAGATAAGCAGATACTCTGTTTATCCAATCGCATGCATTTAGGCAAATATTTATCTGAAGTTAGCTCATCGAGAAAGGGAACAGTTTTTAAACGTTTATAGACTTGTTCTCTTTCATTAAACTGACCAGACAGAAAAAAAGCCTTTATTCTATGCTTTCAGAGAAATAAACCAGACAACCGATCTGTTCAGAGTCTGTGCCACTTGTCCAAACCAGATATAACGTCACAACATTAAAGTATCGTATTTCTAAGCTACCGCTTATCCGATATTGTCTACCGCTTATCCAATCTATTCTCGGGTCACGGGGAGCCTGGTCTCAGGCATCATTGGGCATCAAGGCAGGACACACCCTGGACAGAGTGCCAACCCATCACAGGGCACACACACAATTTAGAGATGCCAATCAACCTATCACGCATGTTTTTGGACCAGGGGAGGAAACCCCTGAGGCACAGGGAGAACATGCAAACTCCACACACACACGGCGGAGGCAGGAATCAAACCCCCAACCGTGGAGGTGTGAGGCAAACGTGCTAACCACTAAGCCACCGTGCCCCCTCATTCAAATCAATATAACTCTAATGATTTAAAAGCCAAAGCTAACAGCAGACTGAGAAACACACTTCCTGCTCCAGACGCGATCGATCGCCGAGTCGTCGGCTTTGTTCTGCCTCAGAGTTTTCCGAGATAAGACGTGAGAGAAACAAACACGGATTCAAACACAAATCAAACTCCTCAATAAGCGCATTCATGCTCAGTGTATTAAAGCCTGTCATACTGTGGTGTTTTATTTGACATGAAAAGAAGACTGATCATTTACAGAAAGCAGACACTGTGGGCGTCCGTTTCATAAATGCTTTAAAACCATTTTACACACTGTTTATATGAGAACAGTGCTGCGGGGTCGAGCTTGCCGTGAGCCGGAAAGAGTAGCACACAGACTCCTGGCAGATAGTGAGAAAGTAACACCATATAAATCACAACACAAGAGAGAGAGAAGAGATGTGAGGGAGCAGAAAAGAGGGGCTAAGGTTAGCTCAATAGACACAGAGACAAACAGACAGACAGAATGACAGAGAGAGAGAGAGACAGAGACAGATGGAGAGTGAGAGACAGACAGAGAAAGGGGGGGTAGCAAAAAAGGTGGGGGGCTACATCGCCGAGGTCAGCTTGATGGTCAAGCAGAGAGACAGAGACAGACAGACAGAGAAAAAGAGAGAGAGAAAGAGAGAGACGGAGAGAGAGAAAGAGAGAGAGAGAGTGGGGGATGCATGGCCGAGGTCAGCCTGATGGTCACACAGTGAGGCCGTGACCCCGGGGTGCGAGGCTGTTATCTGACCTGAGGTGCCACTTCCCTCCTGATTAGATCTTTGTCTGTAGGAATGTGTGTTTAGTGATGGCGGTCAGTGAGATCACAGGCTTGCCTCGTTCCTCTCACGTCTAATGAGTCACGTGGGCCAAGCCGCTGCTCTCAGAGATCCATCAGCACCTCGGACGCATTCGACACACAACCTGCAGCAGTCGCACACTGCACTTCTCCTTCACACGCCGCTGCCGTGTTTATCTGAACCAGATGACCTTTCATGTTTTCATGTGATAATTAAAGGCTTGTATTGCTCCATAAACGTTCCTTAACACATTCGAAACACAGAGGAGAAGGGATTCATAACTTTTAAAGCTAATAATAATAATAATAATAATAATAGATTTACTATATAACCGTAGTTTAATTTGATTAAGATCGTTAATAAATAGTGCTCCGGATTGTTCCGTGTCTTTATATATGCTGTTATGAACCTAGTAGGATTTGGTTAATTAATATTCCCACAAAGTCAGGAATAATTAAGATAAGATGTAGCGTAGGTGCATGTTCCAGTGTTTTTAGAGGCAGATTAATGGCAAACCGCTGGAAACTCGGCTTCCTGATAATTCAGCGTAATTACAGGCTTGTGTCGGAAAATGCTCAATAAGTGGCAAGAAATCAAAGCTCAGAGCTCTGGGCTCTTTAAACGAGTCGCGGGGGAAACAGTTTTGGCCCCTGGGCTGATTTCAGGAGGGGTAATAAGGCCCTTCTCTTACTGTGGTTAGCTAATTAAACACGTTTGTAGGAGCTCTGAGACCATTTTTTAAAAATGTTTTTATACATGTATATTTAGAAAAGTCAAGGAGTGCTGTGCAAGAAAATAACTCCATGTGATCACTCTTAAACCTCAGTGTCTTCAGGACAAACAGGTCAGGTATAAACATGCCGAAAAAACTCCACGTTTACCCTGAAGTTTAGCGTTCTGGCCCAGGAAGTTGGCGTGTTTATGCTCTGTTTTTATGGGGCACGGCGAGAGAGAGGGAAAAAAAAAAAAAAAACTTGGACAGCCTGATGGGAAAAAGAGGCTCATCTGTACGGAAACGGCACAGGCTCGCTCGACTCACAGCTTGACGCAAACAGTTGTGTCCTCTACATCCAGAACCGAGGCCTTTTTCCAATCGCCTACGCCCTGCACGGTTCACAGCCCTGAGCGTCCACCCTCGCTGACCCACACGCACTTCTTTTAAACAACGTTGCCACTCCATAAATACTGAATCGACCCGATCATTTAGCATGATTGAAGTCGGAAACTTGAGCTAATAGGAGTCATGCTTTCGGCGGAGGCGTGTGAGGAGCAGCGCAGTAAAGAAACCAGTCCCAGTTTCACCATCACAGAACAATATAATGCTGGTTTTAAGGGACAAACACTCGCCATGTAAATGTACAGGAACTATATTAATCTACAGAATTACTTACAGTCTTAAAGAAATACTCGTAATCACTATCTAGTGCACTATCTACTGCAAAAGAAAACAAACAAACAGTTCACCCAAAACTCACACCCAATATTAAGAAAACATTTCTTGGGGCAGTTGTTAAATTATAGTGACTCAAGGGGCAGTTGTTAAATTTGTTTTGAAAAAGAAAGAACTTCTATATCATTCCTGCTTTTAGAAACGGAACTACTTTTCTAAAGGGAAATAAACAGGGTTTATGGTTTGATTCCCGCCTCTGGCCTGTGTGGGCGGAGTTTGCATGTTCTCCCTGTACTTCAGGGGTTTCCTCCTCCTGTCCTGAGCTAAGACAAAGCGTTGTAGGCTGATTAGCATCTCTAAATGGTCTGTTGTGTGTGTGTGTGTGTGTGTGTGTGTGTGTGTATAGAGTGTGGGTGTATAAATCCTTTGGCAGCCTGTCCAGGGTGTCACCCACCTTGTGCTCCAAGTCTCCTGGGATAGACTCCAGACCCCCTGTGACCCTGTAGGATAAACACTACAGAGAACACAAGGATGGATAGAAGGATGTGCTTTTATTCATTTTATTTGTTTATGATTACATGTAAAGTTGTGTAACTTCTGGTCGAAACAAGTTTCTGTTCTCACTTACGGCAGCTATACTGTTCATACTGAAAGTTTAACATTAGTATTAACGAGCGCACTGATACGAACATGACGAATTTCTGACCAATCAGAGTCTAGAGTTCCGTCTCAAACATTTACTGATGGAACTGAATAAAATGCGCTTAGCTTTCCTTTGTAAGTGAGTTTCGAGCAAAGAGGCTGAAGGTTGAAAAAAATTCATGGGATTTTTTATACTTTTTGTACCTATACATCATCTTGAATCCCAACAGCGTAACAGCTAGAAGACGATTTTTTCCATCTAAAATGATAGCGGAACAGCACATGGAAAAGGGTTTGTCTTTTTCTCCGCACACACACACGCGCACACACACACACACACTTCTTCTGTCTGGTTCCTCCCCTGCCCTTTAAGCTTATTAAAGACAAGCATCCCCGGGAAACAAAGGGCAGCTTGATGTTTCTTCCTGGAAGCCCTGGTGCCATGCAGTCTTGCTGAGCTTTCCTTAGCACTCGGCCTGGTTTACCACAAACGTGCCTGCGAGTGAAGAGTCAGTGGCTACGTCACCAAAACTGACACAAGGATCCTGTCCTGACTCACTAATGTGGCTCCTGCAAACAATGGGAGAATGGATTTGTTCTCCATTTTGGATTGGGCAGGACGAGAATTTTGAATAAAAAAAAGTCTTTTTGTTCCTTTTTGGGTAGGTAAGCCTCAACTTACCGACTACACAGACTGCACTGAAGATTATTACTTGTGGCCGAGTTCTGTTTTATTTTTTGTTTCATGATTAAATGCTGAAGATCCTCTAACGATAGATATAGAGAATTACTCAAGATGGCTACATCCTGCTGACGTCATCAGTCAGCTTTGGCTCACATCAACTCGAAGTGAGATTGAGGTTACATTTTTCTCTCTCAATTAGAATGTTTCAACATCGTCACTAGCGCATCTGTAGCTATCCTGACTGGAGTTACGCGTCGTCCTATGCCGTCCTTCAACAGTCGTCTAAAGCTACGTTCACACATACAGTGGATTTATCGCTGCTAGTCACTGTGCTATGAAGTCGTCCGGTTGCCATAGTAATAACGTTTATTAGCGGATGGAGCAACTAGCATTCCAAATCTGATCTACTGTCTTCACTCCCACACTGCTAGTCACTGCACTCCAAATTTGCATAAAGTTAAACTTGTATCAGCTCTTAAACGTCACTGGACACGCCCACATCTAGTCAGGATACACCCTGGACAGAGTGCCAACCCATCGCAGGGCACACGCACGCACACACACACACACACACTCTCATTCACTCACACACTACAGACAATTTAGAGATGCCAATCAACCTATCATGCATGTCTTTGGACTGGGGGAGGAAACCAGAGTACCCAGAGGAAACCCCCAAGGCACGGGGAGAACATGCAAACTCCACACACACAGCAGAGGCGGGAATCGAACCCCCAACCCTGGAGGTGTGAGGCAAACATGCTAACCACTAAGACACCGTGCCCCCAGTTCAGGATTATTTCATGCCTTAAATCATTATTATTTTAGAATTAAGTATGCATTAATTCAGATATTAGGGCATAATTGTCATATACTGTTACAACTAGATTTATAAAAAAATACTTGAATTCCTTGAATCTAAAATTTGAGCTGGTCGCTGATATTGTGAGTATGTTTATGTTCAAACATCATCAGATGTTTGAACATCAATAAATCCTATTTAATTAATTTCCTAATCAATTCAATAAATCTGGCTCGATAGGAAGCTGGAAATAAACTGTCTTTCATTCCACTCACCAGGCCTTTCACCTATTTTTTCTCACATGACTACAGAATTTACCATCATGTTATAATACAGTGTCTCATGGCAGAAGGTGGTGTGTGTCACCCACCTGGATTTCTGCAGCTCGTGCCATCCACACCTGATGTGTCTGGACTCGCCGAGTGGTACGACTTCACCCGCTTATCTCTGCCTGTCATCAAAGCCCTTTTGTCCCCCCTCTGCCCTGCATGTTCCCCGCCTGCCTGGTGGTCCTGAGCTCCGGCGCCGTGAACAAAGCTTTGCTTGTGAGCCTCTGAGGCGCTTTCATCAGCAGCGGGATGACTGACTGATTCCTCCTGAGACCTGCGGAGGTTCAGCTCGGAGTTCTGTGAGCTTTGTGCATTGTACATGTAAAAAATTTTCTACATTTTATACATTCGGCTAAATTAAAGCTGAAGTCAGTTGATACAAATTAAAGCTGATGTTTATTTCCGTAAAGGATGAGCAGTAGTGGATGTGTGGAGCCTGGATGTAGGTGTCGAGGTGAGGGTCAAGTGATACGTTTCCAAAAAAATCTTAGAAGTAATCCATTTCAGGGTTCCAAGCACTGGGCAAGCTATAGTCCAGAAACAAGCAGAAGCAAAATTACTAGGAACTTCTATAAATTCCTTGAATTCCTGAAATTCAGATGTTAAAGAATTTTTACTTGGTAATCAAATTGTCTTAACAAAAGACGACACAGTGTGATCATTCATTCATTGTCTACCGCTTATCCGATCTATTCTCGGGTCACGGGGAGCCTGTGCCTACCTCAGGCATCATTGGGCATCAAGGCAGGATACACCCTGGATGAAGTGCCAACCCACGTAGTATAGGAGCAGGATTCAAGCTGTTTTATTATGGTGTGGATAGTAAGAGAAATGGGGTAGGTGTGGTCCTGAAGGAGGAGTTTGTGAGGAATGTCCTGGAGGTGAAGAGAGTGTCAGACAGGGTGATGAGTCTGAAGTTAGAGATTGAAGGGGTGATGTTGAATGTTGTTAGTGGTTATGCCCCACAGGTAGGTTGTGAGTTAGAGGAGAAAGAGAGATTCTGGAGTGAATTAGATGAGGTGATGGAGAGTATTCCCACAGGTGAGAGAGTGGTGATAGGAGCGGATTTTAATGGACATGTTGGTGAGGGGAACACAGGTGATGAGGAGGTGATGGGCAAGTTTGGAGTTAAGGAAAGGAACCTTGAAGGACAGATGGTAGTGGACTTTGCTAAAAGGATGGAGATGGCTGTGGTTAACACTTATTTTCAGAAGCGGGAGGAGCATAGAGTGACTTACAAGAGTGGAGGTAGGAGCACACAGATAGACTACATCCTATGTAGAAGAGGCAATCTGAAAGAGATTAGTGACTGTAAAGTGGTGGTGGGAGAGAGTGTAGCCAGACAGCATAGGATGGAGGTGTGTAGGATGACTTTGATGGTCTGTAAGAAGAAGAGGTCAAAGATAAAGAAGAAAACCAAGTGGTGGAAGCTGAAAAAGGAGGAATGTTGTGAGGAATTTAGACAGAAGTTGAGGCAGGCTCTGGGTGGTCAGGTAGTGCTGCCAGATGACTGGGAAACTACAGCAGAAGTGATCAGGGAGACAGGGAGAAAGGTGCTGGGTGTGTCATCTGGAAGGAGGAAAGAAGATAAGGAGACTTGGTGGTGGAATGAGGAAGTTCAGGATAGTATCCAGAGGAAGAGGTTAGCCAAGAAGAAGTGGGACATGGACAGGACTGAAGAGAATAGACAGGAATAAAAGGGAAGTTACAGCGCAGAGTGAAGAGGGAGGTGTCTAAGGCCAAGCAGAAGGCATATGACGAGTTGTACACTAGGTTGGACACTAGAGAAGGACAGAAGGACTTGTACAGGTTAGCTAGGCAGAGGGATTGAGATGGGAAGGATGTGCAGCAAGTTAGAGTTATTAAGGATAGAGATGGAAGGGTGCTCACAAGTGAGGAGAGTGTACAGAGGAGATGGAAGGAGTACTTTGAGGAGTTGATGAATGAGGAAAATGAGAGGGAAAAAAGAGTAGAAGGGGTGAACTCTGTGGAACAGAAAGTAGATAAGATTAGAAAGGATGAAGTCAGGAAGGCTTTGAAGAGGATGAAAAGTGGAAAGGCAGTTGGTCCTGACGACATCCCGGTGGAAGTCTGGAAGTGTCTAGGAGAGGCAGCTGTGGAATTTTTGACTGGTTTGTTCAACAGGGTTTTAGAGAGTGAGAAGATGCCTGAGGAATGGAGAAGAAGTGTGTTAGTGCCGATCTTTAAGAATAAGGGTGATGTGCAGAGTTGCAACAACTATAGGGGGATAAAGTTGATGAGCCATACAATGAAGCTATGGGAAAGAGTAGTGGAAGCTAGGTTAAGGAAGGTAGTGGAAATTTGTGAGCAGCAGTATGGCTTCATGCCCAGAAAGAGCACAACAGATGCAATTTTTGCTCTGAGAATTTTGATGGAGAAGTATAGGGATGGTCAGAGGGAGTTGCACTGTGTGTTTGTAGACTTGGAGAAAGCGTATGACAGGGTGCCAAGAGAAGAGCTGTGGTACTGTATGAGGAAGTCAGGAGTAGCAGAGAAGTATGTCAGAGTGGTGCAGGACATGTTTGAGAGGAGCAGGACAGTGGTGAGGTGTGCTGTAGGTCAGACAGAGGAGTTCAAAGTGGAGGTGGGACTGCATCAGGGATTGGCTCTGAGCCCCTTCCTGTTTGCTATGGTGATGGACCAGTTGTCAGAGGAGGTCAGAGGAGGTCAGACAGGAGTCTCCTTGGACAATGATGTTTGCAGATGACATTGTGATCTGTAGTGAGAGCAGGGAGCAGGTGGAGGAAAACCTGGAGAGGTGGAGGTTTGCGCTGGAGAGAAGAGGAATGAAAGTCAGTCGTAGTAAGACTGAGTACATGTGTGTAAATGAAAGGGAGGGAAGTGGAACAGTAAGGTTACAGGGTGAAGAGGTGAAGAAGGTACAGGAGTTTAAGTACTTGGGGTCAACAGTCCAGAGTAATGGAGAGTGTGGGAAAGAGGTAAAGAAGCGAGTGCAGGCAGGTTGGAATGGGTGGAGAAAGGTGTCAGGAGTTCTGTGTGATAGGAAAATATGAGCGAGAATCAAGGGGAAGGTGTACAGGACAGTGGTGAGACCGGCCATGCTGTATGGTTTAGAGACAGTGTCACTGAGGAAGAGACAGGAGTCAGAGCTAGAGGTAGCAGAGCTGAAGATGTTGAGGTTCTCTTTGGGAGTGACAAGATTGGACAGGATTAGGAACGAGTACATCAGAGGGACAGCTCATGTTGGACGTTTGGGGGACAAAGTTAGGGAGGCCAGATTAAGATGGTTTGGACATGTTCAGAGGAGGGAGAGTGAGTATATTGGTAGGAGAATGTTGGACATGGAGCTGCCAGGCAGGAGGCAAAGAGGAAGGCCAAAGAGGAGGTATATGGATGGAATAAATGAGGATATGAAGCTAGTGGGTGCAAGTGTTCAGGATGCAGAAGATAGGGATAGGTGGAGAGAGATGATTCACTGTGGCGACCCCTGAAGGGAAAGAAGAAGAAGAAGAAATGAGAATTAGCTCAATTTTCATTTTATTATGCTACTAAATATCCATAAAAATTCATTCTACTAATTTTTAGACAAAAAAATAGTACATCCCTCCCTTCATGCGTTAACTCCATATCTCACAGCTTCCTGTTTACTATACATGTATACATCATAATGGTGTTTTAATAAATGTTGTGAATAATTAGCCGGTATATATACGTAACATTTTGAGGCTTTTATTTTTATTATTTTTTTTTAATTCGTGACAAACAGTAGTTCTTTTCCCGTCTCACACAAAAACCTTTGTATTTACTTACATCACACTACAAAAAGTAAAACTCGTAAATTACGTATGCTTCATGGAAATATTCTGAAAATGTGAACACGATCGTGTCAATAACCAAAACTGTCACAGCTGCTAGAAACTAAATTAGATTAGATTAAAACACCAGGAAACCCAGTGCACACACAGAGCTGAATCATCAGAACTATAAAACTAATGATGAGAAACAGGCGTGAAGAAAACCAGACTCGGGTGCAGACAGTAATCATGAGGTGTGAACAAACTGAGCCACTTCACACAAACCGGAAAATTTGGACATAATAAATATGTGGATATGGGAAGAAGGTTAGCTGATTCAAGCTTAATTTAATTCCATGCATCAGGATTTTAAAAACAACAACAACAACACACTAACTTTTTTTTTTTCAAAAAGACATGAGTAGCTATCATTAAAAAAATGGGGGAAATGATCTCACAGCAGAAAATTTTGTGGATTTCTATCCACTTTAATCTAATAATGCTTAGTCTGAATGAATTTGGTGAGTGTAAAACATGAAAACACCATGAACTTCTTCCTTCTCTTTTAACTTCAATTGTCTTGACAAATTTGGGAACTCATGTTTATAACAAAAATGAAATGTAATATAATCCATTGTTGATTTGAGTTAACACTAATCTAATTGAAGCCTAACCGTCATGAAATTTTCAGAGGTTCCTCAGGGTGGACTGTTGGGTCCTCTGTAGTTTTAGCTAACAGCATCTCGTATTGTTAAAATTGCTTAGTTTAGTTTTACACCAATCAAGCATAACATTGTGAGCAGTGCCAGGTGAAGTGAATAACACTGATGATCTCCTCATCATGGCACCTGTTAGTGGGTGGGATATATTAGGCAGCAAGTGAACATTTTGTCCTCAAAGTTGATGTGTTAGAAGCAGGAAAAATGGGCAAGCGTAAGGATTTGAGCGAGTTTGACAAAGGGCCAAATTGTGATGGCTAGACCACTGGATCAGAGCATCTCCAAAACCGTAGCTCTTGTGGGGTGTTCCCGGTCTGCAGTGGTCAGTATCTATCAAAAGTATCCTTTAAGTCCTGTAAGTTGTGAGGTGGAGCCCATGGAGTCCCCACCTTACACCTTACAGGACATAAAGGATCTGCTGCTAACATCTTGGAGCCAGATACCACAACACACCTTCAGAAATCTAGTGAAGTCCATGCCTTGACAAGTCAGGGCTGTTTTTGGCAGCAAAAGGGGGACCAACACAATATTAGGCAGGTGGTCATAAGGTTATGCCTGATTGGTGTATTTTGTTTACAGTTCCAGCACTGCTCATCAATATGCTATTGTATTGAAAAAAACCCTTATATACACAGTACACACCATCACATGCTAGAGATTCTCTTCATCCTCTTGAAATATTATCCCAGGACTGTTTGTGGTTTATCGTGTGGTCAGGAAGCCATCCCTCAGCCCTGGGCACACCTGGACCTGTGCTCTGGATCTGTGTATTATTCACGGCTGTGGATCGACTCGGGTTGGATCGTTATGCTGCGTGTGAATGTTAACGTCGTTACCGGGAGCCGTGTTACTTTTCGTTCTGTATCGCTTCACTGTTGGCGTGGATCCGTTCGGTTATTGTTACAAAGCCACTATACAGCTAAGCGGAGGCGTAATGGCTGCCTTATTGCTTCGCTCGCTCAAAGCCAAGTCAAACTTCGTGACGGCCATCATTCACATCTGAGCTCCGTTTCTAAAGTAACCTCTTAACTTTCCCACATTCATCAAAATGTATTGTTTTTTTCCAACGCTGCATCCACAGGGTGATAGTTAGACTTGTTTTTTTGGCATCTAACTGATTACATGGAAAGTTACGTGTACATAGCTAAAACTCACGTTTTGGTGCCATGGTGTCTGATCTAATCTGCATTTTATTACATAATCACCTGCCTCATGACCTACCTGCTAAGCTAGTTTGCTCAACTAGCTAGCTAACATGACAGAGAATTGTTAGGCTTTATAAAAAATTCATTACAAATGTTGAAAATTATGGAGGACTTCTGTAAGAACACACTTATCTAACGTTTAAGGAAGGAGTCTCCGGTGACAGCGCTGTGCAGCATGACCTGTGACCTGTGACCTCTGACACAGGATCTTTTTCTTACTTCTTAGCGAGCTGCAGTTCAAAACGAACTTGTTTTACTTTTCTGAACATTAACTACAACTATAAATGGATAAAAGTCTAACCTGTTGTTTTACTGAATCATTTCATCCTTCGCAAACTAACGAGATATTAGAGAAACAAATCAGCAAACGTTGTTCATGAGAGAATATTCTTCAAAGTCGCATTACAGCGCTCGGTCGTTGATCAATTTCCTGTATCATCACACCACTGTCTGCGTTATTCCTTACATGTTACTGTTAACCAAATAAAGATCTTGTTAGGAGTTACTTTAGCAGGCTCTCGCAGCACAGGATGCAATTCATGAATGTTTTCGGTTCTGTTTCTCACTGTGGTGTTATTTTCACGTTTTTTTTCCCCCTCCTGAGTGTTCTTTTCCTTTTCCGTTCCACTGAGCAAGCAGTGTGTGCCCTTTTTACCCCCGCCTTGGTCGAGAGGAAACAACTGTAACATTTATTTTTCTGCTTCTCACCATTGTTTTTATTGGTCTGGAGACTCAGCAGCGTGAAAAGCCTTGGCTAATGTGTTGCACCGTGAGAGCGCGCTAGGAAGGCAGTTCCCCGGTCCCATGCATTCTCACACACACACACTTTCTTCTGCCCCGTGTTTTTCCCCCTTCTCCCCCCGTCATGTAAATATTGAGGAGGCGATGACTGATCCAAGCCAATAAAAGCCCTCGAGCTGTGCTACACTACAACATTATTGTTCTTCGGCTCTAATTTGGTAATTCACTTCACATTTACTTTTCCACCAGACCACATTAAAAGGCCCAACAGGCCCGAGCTTGAAAGCAGCAATGTGCAAAGTGTTGGGTGAAGCATACAATCCTGATTAATGGCCCTAACCTGACAAATTAGCTGATGAAGGACATGGGCGAAAGAAATAACATCACACCCGTGTTGGGTCTCTTCCTGTTCCAAGCGTGTGTTTGTTGAGCATTAAGAGAGTAAACTCAGCTCTGGAGCCAGTTATTGACTTTTAGATTAAAACACTTGTCTCAGGAATTCTTCATTCAGAATTTGTCCTAGGAATAAAGCAATCTGGGATTACAACTTCCTGGGATGTTTAAGAGCTTTTAGTACCTGTTCCTTAATAGTACTACACTGATATCTAGAGAATATCTAGAAAAAACATTAAGATAATGATTGTGATATTATGATATTCTGTAGCCGTAAGGTCGTCCAATTAAATGTGCTCACACCCCTCAGGGGGCGTGTCTTACCTTACAGTAGCAAAACACATGGGTCATTGGTTACGTGTCCCCCCCCCCCACAAAAACACACACACACTGGTTTTGTTCTCCTCAGTGCTGGAATTTCGCTATGTCTGATTGAAGACTCGATTCCGCCTTTATACACTCAGATACAATCAGCAGTAGATAGAGATATCACTTTATCTAGCACTCAGACACATCGTGTGACTTGCATGGACGATCCTTCATCATGAATTATTCTTCAGGATCCGTGCCATCAACACGTCCCACGTCACTCGCAATACACATGTCATCGGCTAGAGGTGAGAGAGCTGGATAGACTGAACGACTAAAGTAAAGTGCCGCTGCATCGCTCTCTCTTTAATAGTTTGCAATTGAAATCAGTTTGTAGCTGCCATTTTGAAATAACATTAAATGTATAAAAAGGTAACAGTCCATATACAGAAAGGTATTAGTACGGTTACAAACTTCTAGTCAACTCTAACAGATTTCTCCTCCCAGACCTCCATCGTTGCCTTAACCACCTAGAAACACAAGCCTAATCCTTAACTGCAGCATTAACCACAACCCTGCGTCATGTCCCGAGCCTAATCACATTTAATCGCTTTATTTGAACCTGAGCGTCCGTAGAGACACATGAGACTCCGTGAGATCTTTCCTACAGTACAGTACAATAGCAGACTCCGCTGTAGACATATCATTTTTAGTTATTTTTTTTTCCCAAGCTGTCAGCTGTCATTAAAATCGGGTGGATCCCTGTTTAACGACTCTTAAATGATTTTGCTACCTGCCATTAAACCGGGAGGTTCCGCGAAGCTGCGCCTGAGCGTGTCTGGAATCTGGGAGTCGAACCCAACATGAAAAATGTGGCTATGTCTCGGGGAAGTTCTCTCCCCGCTCAGGGTTAGTGTAAGCTTGAGGCTCTGTGATTAGTCTTTGGATAATTGAATTAGAGGATACAGATGTCACCTTTTCGGAAAGGTTTTTATTTTTGCTGAATTTTGTATGTATGAAACATTATCACTTCATCTTTCCTTCCTTCACCTGTCAGAGAGCATGTTTACCACGTACCTGGTTTCACACAGATGAATGTCACATGAAAGTTTTTGACACTGCACTTAATCCCAGGATATACTGGTTCAAACTCTCGCTTTTTCACTATATTACCAAAAGTTTTGGGACGTCTGCCTTTACATGCACATGAATGTAATATGGAGTTGTCCCGCCCTTTGCAGCTTCAACTCTTCAACTCTTCTGGGAAGGCTTTCCACAAGGTTTAGGAGTGTGTTTATGGGAATTTTTGACCGTTCCTCTAGAAGCGCATTTGTGAGGTCAGGCACTGATGTTGGACGAGAAGGCCTGGCTCGCAGTCTCCGCTCTAATTCATCCCAAAGGTGTTCTATGGGTTGAGGTCAGGACTCATTTACGTAAAAAAAAAAAGATGATAGATAACAATACCTGCTCGGGCACTGCAGACCTGAACACTCTACTGCCCCCGACACACACACACAGACGTGTGTGTATTCTATCATGATTGTTGATCGCGTGTATATGCAAATTAGCTCATTATTGCTAAGCATGTATATACGTATTTCATATAAATAATTTTAATTCTATTCAAACTAATCTGTTTTTTTTTTCTTTTTCTTTCTTTCTTTCTTTCTTTCTTTCTTTCTTTCTTTCTTTCTTTCTTTCTTTCTTTCTTTCTTTCTTTTAAACATTGGCTACACATAGGCTACAAGGTCCACATAGGCTACAAGGTCAACCGTCAACACACTGACCCCACCCTGGCTTTCCTGCGGTTCTCCATACGTCTAGAAAAAGCTGCAATGTTGGATCTCCATGCCCAGAGTGACACATTATATTTTTCCTTCACAGTGACACACACACACACACACACACACACACACACACACACACACACACACACACACACACACACAGAGACACAGGGCGCTTTAGTGCTAGTCATTTTCTGGTTGGCCACAGATACGCATCGACGTGAAGCTGTTACACGATCCACATGGCCCTCTGACTTCCTTGTGCAAACAGCACCCTGACAGCAGAGGTCAGAACATGAACCCCGGCTCGAGAACGGCACATCTCCCAGGAGCCGCGTGGGCATACGCAAGGTTTCTGCATATGCTTTCTGTCAGATTGAACGGAATTTTTAGTTCATTTGGAGGAAAAAAACCCAGCGTTCGTGTATAAATATTTCCCAGAGCTCAGTTTAAAATAATATTTGGGGTTCGATTTTGGGTCAACACTTTAAATGACTTGCATTATGAGTACTACAAACACCACAAATCCTCTACAGCCTTCGTGTACGCTACAGACACACACACGCTGTGCGTTTCTGTGTTTATTTGTTGGTGTAGATAAATAAATGAATAAAAAAATTAACCCCAGCAACATTTTAGTTCTCTTTCCTTTTCCCTATCGAGTTGCTGGGGTTAAACGTGCCCCTGTAGCGCTGCCAGCACGGATGAGTCTGGTTAAGTTACATTAAACCATGACCATTGTGACGTAAATATGGTTTCCAATTCCTGAAGCCCAGTGGAGATAATCACAGCCTGTGAGCGGTGGATTTTTTATTTTTTTTAAGGGCAAGAACATATTTTCATATGGTTCAGCAAAGCAAAAATAGACACCAATCGACATCTGAGCTTTCCCAAAGGCCTTTAGGACTCAGCTGGAATTGACTTAAAATGCAGTAAATTTAAACAGAAAGCAACAAGAAAAGCCACCATATGAAAGGAGAGTAATTCAATGCGGCTATCTGGAGATGTATATGTGTATCTGTTTAGAGCTCTGTATTTGGATTGAAACCGGAAGTGGGCGTGTCTTAAACCAAAGAAGAGTGTGGTTCTTGTTTATTAAATGTGGGTCTTTCCGATAATGAAATATTAGAAAACTCTGAAAAAATGGAGATGTTTATGGAATGCGCTTTTGTTGTAAAGTGACAGCAGAATGGTTTAAAAAAGACAGAGGTGCCGCAGAATCATAGCAGCAAGAAGCATAAACAAATTAAAGTTCATGTAGCTGAGCAGAGTGAAATTTCCAGACACATACACTCTATTGCCAAAAGTTTTGGGACATCTGCCTGTACATGCACATGAATGTAATATGGAGTTGTCCCGCCCTTTGCAGCTATAACAGCAAAAGGCTGGAAAAGCTTTCCACAAGATTTAGGAGTGTGTTTATGGGAGTTTTTGACCGTTCCTCTAGAAGCACATTTGTGAGGTCAGGCACTGATTTTGGACAAGAAGGCCTGGCTTGCAGTCTCCACTCTAATTCATCCCAAAGGTGTTCTATGGGGTTGAGGTGCAGGCCAGTCAAGTTCCTCCACACCAAACTCGCTCATCCATGTCTTTATGGACCTTGCTTTGTGCACTGGTGTGCAGTCATGTTGGAACAGGAAGGGGTCATCCCCAAACTGTTCCCACAAAGTTGGGAGCATGAAATTGTCCAAAATGTCTTGTTATGCTGAAGCATTAAGAGTTCATTTCACTGGAACTAAGGGGTCGAGCCCAACCCCTGAAAAACAACACCTGAATTCAATGATTTGTAGGGGCGTCCCAAAACTTTTGACAATATAGTGTACAATAGCACACAGTTGCACTCAATCCACAGAAAAATATGCCACTCAAGCCAGGGTTTGGACCTTCACCAGATCTATCCAGCATTTAAATTCCACAAATAAAGAAACGAAAACTAACCCCAACTAACCTCCTAGTGTATCTGTAAACCACTTTATCTATATATTATGAATATTAGAAATGATTCCAATGAGCTCAAATCTGTGTTCAGTTCAACTTGGATGCTTTAAAAACTGGAAAAAAGCCTTGCTCTGTTTTTCCAATCTTCAACCTTCCAGCTTCGGTGCTCCTCAGATCCCCGCTCACACTGGGCAGTAACATGTGTCCTGGTGATCAGGTTACAGGAAGACAGCTGAGACGCTCACATCTAACATTATCAGTGAGTGCTGTCATCAGATTTCATACAGCGTTTCTGCTGGAGAAATGGACATTTTATCAGTCCCTCCAGGAGTTCTTTGTGGAAAACTGCTTGAACTGGTGAAATCACAAGCACAAGATTCTTCTACTAAACTCTACTAAACAGTGAGAGGCATCTATAATGACTTTCTATGAGAGCTGTATTCATGTTCCACACGTGAATGGAAGATGGCTGTGTTGTGATGACATCATGTAACAAGTCTCGGCCCAAACCTGTGGAAAATCTATATATGGAGTGTGGAAAATTTGCTTGATTTTGCGTTCGTTTCTGCGATCGCTATATACCGTGATCTAGAAGGGACTGATGCATCACTTCAGCCCATTTATTGCAGGCAAAAACAAATAATTTCTCTGTTTTTATCTCTTTGGTTTCCACTCAGGACCCAATGTGGTAGCCTAGTGATTAAGGTGCTGGACTACTGATCAGAAGGTTGAGGGTTCAAATCCCCAGTCCACCAAGCTGGGCCCCTGAGCAAGGCCCTTATCCCTCAGTTGTATAAAATGTAAATTACTCTGGATAAGGGTGTCTGTTAAATGCCAGAAACGTGATATTCTTTAGCAAGAGAGCTCTATTTCATTGGTCCTTGGTTGCATCTAGATGTTCCTCTGACTGAGGAACACAATGTAGTCTTCTCCTGATGAAGCTCATCCGCCTTCAGAACATTTTGATGTGTTCTGAGATACTTTTCTGCTCACCGTGGCTGTAAAGAGTGGCTATGTGGGTTACCATACCACAAGTATCCTGTCCGGCATGTTTTCTCTGAAGTCTTTCTCAACAAGGCAAGATGTTTTTTGTTTTCCGCACCATTCGGTATGAACTCTAGAGACTCTGTTTGGCACCAGTAAAGTTATAGAGATCACATTTTTTCCCCATGAACATTGGGTCTATCTCTATCTACATGGGTTTATGTACTTCCTGTAATTGGTGCATTCTTAAAAACTTACATGTATGTGGATTTACATTCACATTTCTGGCATTTGGCAGACGCTCTTATCCAGAGCGATGTACAAAAGTGCTTTAATTCGCTATCAATGAATAGATTAACACTGGTTCAATAGGACACAAACTTGGGTACCATTAGCCTAAAAACTGAGTTGGGGATTTTTTTCTTTTTTAATTTTTGTGGATACAACATAATACATAAACAGGAAAAAATAAGAGCTAGTTTAAGTGCTTCAGGAAGGGGTAGGTCTTCAGTTGCCGTTTGAAGACGGTCAGTGTACGGACATCTCGGCTGTACGGACATCTAGGGGAACTTCGTTCCACCACCTCGGTGCTAGAACAGAGAAGAGTCTAGATGTATACCTACCTTTTACCCTGATTTACGTGGGCCCAGTGCCTCAGTTTCAGGGAATCTATTCATCACATATGTGTGTGTGTATGTGTGTGTATAGAAGTCACCCCAGGCTTCCAAAGCAAACCGAACCCAGGCCTGGGCTGAGGCTCAAAGCTAATGTGACACTGAGGTAAATACAATTAAGGCAGCCAGAGGAAAGGCTGGCTTATTACTGTTTATCTTTAAACCTGACTCTCTGACTTTCCAGCTGGCTCGCTGCCTGCATGCATCAAACCATTTTTTTCCCTTTCTTCTTCTTTTTCTTCTTCTCTGGAATACAGGCCATTCATAACGACTTAAAGGAAAGAACATTCCAGTTCCCTGTGCATATTTCTCTCTCCTGATATTAAAGATAATATAGTTTTTTGTTCCCAGAAATCCTTTTTTTTTCCCAGAAAGACGCACTTAACCCAAACATTCTTTAAAAACTGTATCGGAAAGAGTTTGTGAAGATTTACATTTAATAAGAAGAGCATCATTTAAATGATCTGAATTATCACAAGATTAGCGACTTCTTATCAGACCTGTAACTGAGGAGCTTCTCATCCTCTCTCTCTCTCTCTTTTTTCCACGGATATCATATCTCCTTGTGACACATTCCTTCTCACGAAACTACACAGAGACCCAGGCTTTCATCACGCCCTTTCCTTTCCCTTCGCTCCTCCTTTCATAAGCAGACATGAAACGTCTAAGTGAGCTGCTAATGAAATAAACTTCATTATGACGGTGTTATTTTACAGAAAAGCTGCTCTCTGATGTCATCTTGTAAAGCAGCGTCGCTCCTTGATCCCTGGCATCTGTTGCTGTTTATCTAATCCGGAGCCAGACCCTTCAGATCCGTGACTTTAACATGTCGGGCTACTTGAAGTAGCGATAGAGTGGGATAATTCAAATAAATATTGAAATGAAAATAACTTTTAAAAATGCGGTGTATATTTTCATACAGCTACAGTATATCATATTACAAGAACTGGATTATTTCTGGATTATTATCTGGATTATGCAATCCAATTACAAAAATAGGTATAGTAGAGCAGGAAAAAAATATTCAGTTTAATTAAATGTTTAAAATATTTCAATTTAATTAAATGTTAAAATAATAAAATGTTTAAAAAATGTAAAAAAATTTAATTTAAAAAAAAGATTAGTTAAATTTATGTAAATGCATCACAGCCTATTCCGTTCAAAATTTAAAAATGTATTAATAAATTTACTCAGAAACTGTTAGCTAAGCATTTAGCTAGCCTAAAATGTTAAATGTTAAAAAATAATAATAAGTAAATAAATAAATGACAACTTTACAGCAACTCTGACAGTTACTGGAGACTCCTTCTATTAAATAAATACCTTTGTACAAAAAACAAAAACATATTTCACAAAACATTCATGTGGCGCGTCCGCCATTTCCTGTTTCCGCAGTTAAGATGTTACCATAGTGACAATCACGTTTAAGTTTTGAGAAATAAAGATTTTAAAATCCGTCCCAAATTAAAAAAATGATTAAAGAATGTACAACTGATCATAAAACATTTAAAAAAAATATAAACAAAAAACAAAAAAATGTGTCCCTGTGTAAGCTGTTACTATAGCAACGAACAAAAAGTTCAGTAAGTGCATTAATATAAACCTGGGCTTTGGGTTTGGATGAATGACTGACAGAAGTCAGATATAAGTAAAATAAATAAAAAAAAATAAACTGAAATAAATAAATAGTTAAAAAATGTTCAACTGAACATAAAACATTAAACAGAAAAAATAAATGAATATAGATGTAGAAAAGAAATGTCTAAATTATTTTGTAGTTCTTGTTATTGATGATTTAATCCAATAATATCTTTGAAGAAAGTAAAAAAAAATAAAAAATTGAAACAATTATACATGTATTTTAACATGAAACTGAACATAAAACCTTAAATAATAAATAATAATACATTTGAGATAAATTAAATGAAATTAATACATTACTATTAATAATAAATAATACATGAAACAAAACCATAAAAAACAAATTGATGTAGAAAAAAACAACTAAATTTACTAGTTCTCATTATTGATTACTTAATTCAATTCACAAAAATCAAAATGTAAAAATGTAAAAAAAAAAAAAACTATTTTTTTAATACTAAATTGTAAATAAAGTGTAATTAAAAAACAAAGACAACAAAGAAAAACAGTAAAATAACATTTAAAAAAAAGCCGACGAACGATGAAGTATATGCACCCATTTCTTTTAGTAATTTTAATTTAAACTTTACTCTGTTAGTGAGGCTAATGAAAGTGAACAAACCGGTTGGCATCTACTCAGGACAAACAAACAAATAAACAATCATATTAGAGAAGGTCGATCATATAAGTCGATCTAAGAGATTGCTGATTACAGCTGACCCGAGTAAAGCATAATGTAATCAGAGGCGGTGATCTGGCCATTACACCATCACTACAGGAAATCAGGAGCTGGTCTTGTCCTTGCGTGACAGTAAAACCTCATTCAGTAAGATATCTCGCTAAACACACCAGCATACACACTTTCAATCAGCCAGCCCTGAGAGGAACTGTAGACATCGCTATGAATGATCTGCGCCTCTCCGGGTAGATAAGATCCACGTCTGGCTGTGCTGCTGTTTATCTTTGTAGAGGCAGAGCGCGATGGCTCCAGGACAAAGATTTCTCTGTACATGGAGTCTCAGAGAGCACGCTGTAAACGTCCTGATAAATATTGTGGTGTTTGTGTTTGCTGAGACATGGCGAATCCTGTGAGAGCAATAAACCTGAAATCAGATGTATGCTACGTGACCGCGTGAGAAAGCTTTCTTCCTTTGTTGATGTTATGAGAACAAAAACATTCCAGCGTTTTCGTGAGATGTACGGTGTTCCCCTTTTAAATGTTAATTTAATTCATTATGAGGCTAATGTCACTTTTTAAGACCTGAGCAACAGAGCATGTGCAAAGAGCTAGCAAATAAAAACAAACCTACTGACTGAAAGTAAAGCTAGCAAGCGAGAACTTAGCAAAACCAAATCTAAAGTGAGGAAGAATCAAGAAAGTGAACGCTCGCAAAATGAGTAAAGGAAGTCTGATGGGAGGAAACTAGAAAAACTAGCAAGTGTAAGCTAACATACAAGCGAAAGGAAGCTTAGCAAGAGAAACTGGCAAATACAAGGAAACTTAGGCCCTGTCCACACGAACGCGGGTATTTTTAAAACCGCAGCTTTTTTTATGCGGTTTGGCGGTTCGTCCACATGCTCTGGACAGCACTTCAGATCGTGTTTTTGCGTTTTCATGTGGACAAAGATTTTTTTGAAACCGTGCTTGTGTGGACGGGATTTTTTTTTAAAACGAAGGAGGAAAAATACCCGTGTACGTGTGGACTAGGCCTTAGCTGAACTGTACGTACTGACTCATGAGAAACATTTCTTTGAAACTGTTTTTAGGAGAACAAACCTAGCAAATAAAGACAAATCTAGCAAATAAAGGATAGCAAACCTAGAGCAAACCTAGCGAGTGAAATATATTCCAGAAAGTGATAGCTAGTCTAGCGAGAGAGAAAACCAAAAATCTGTGAAATGCTAACTAGCGAGTAAAAAGTAATATAACAGCAAAAGTTAACCTAGCAAGCAAAAAGAAGGATACTCTTCAGCAAAGCTAGAAAATAAAAGCAAAACTAAAGAGTGAAAGGAAATCTCGCTGTCTGTCTGTCTGGCTACGTTTCTATATATCTGTCTGTCTACCTACCTGTCTGCCTGTCTGTCTGTCTACCTACCTGTCTGCCTGTCTGTCTGTCCACCTACCTGTCTGTCTGTCTGTCTGTCTGTCTATCTATCTATCTATCTATCTATCTATCTATCTATCTATCTATCTATCTATCTATCTATCCACATGTCTGTCTGTCTGTCTGTCTATCTATCTATCCACATGTCTGTCTGTCTGTCTATCTATCTATCTATCTATCTATCTATCTATCTATCTATCTATCTATCTATCTATCTATCTATCTATCTAAAATAAAACCTAGAGTGAAAGCCAGTGTATTATATTACTGTGTAAGAATGCTGAGGACCGGGTCTTTCCTCTGAATTCTAATTTGTGACAACAAACCTGGCAAATAAATGCATAGTACCCTGCCGTGTAGGGTACTATGTAAAAATAATGAGAAATCTTTCTTTCTCAGAATCTTTACAATGAGCTTCATGAACCGCCACATTTACAGAAACCGAAGCACTTTAACACACTCTAATTAAGCAGAAATCTTTCTATATCTTTCTGTTCTGAAAGGTTAGCAACCAAGACCAAGCGCTCTCGTCTTCTTTGGACGTTAACACAGGGTCCCAAGCACATGAATCTGTCAGCAGCTCAAATCAATCTCTCTTGAGCTGCCGTTGTTTAGACATGCAGCGTACTAGAACGACATCTGGGTTCAAGTCCTTTATTTGGATTTAAACTAAATATGTCCCTTCAACTGGTTAGATCAACAATAAAGGGTTCGGTATATTCTGGATTTTTTCCGTTTGCGCACTAAACATTCACAGTATGACTTCAGTTCCTTTGTGCATCACAAGACTATGTGGAGTCCATGCACTCATACAGACATGTGACAAATTAAAGGAAAATCCAGCAGCATGGTAGGTATTAGGCCACCAGAAGCTACCAGAACACTTTCGCAGAGCTTCTACAAGTCTCTGGGACGTAACTGGAGTGATTCTTCTAGAAGAACTTCCCACAGTTCTTTAAGTTTGGATGAAGCTAATTAGAAAATCTGAAACACAGTATAGAAATAATAATAACAATAGTAATAATAATAATAATAATAATAATAATAATAATAATAATAATAATGATAAGCCAAATATATAAAGCTAAACGTTTCCTATGTTTGCATTTATTAGCAAGTGAACGCTAATATCCCAAGTCAAAGCTAACATAGCAGGCAGAAGAGCAAACCTAATATTTCAAGCCAGCTTTTAGTTGAAATGTTATTTTCACTTGCTAGGTTTGCTTTAATTGGCAAGTGAAAGCTGATATCTCAAGTCAAAGCTTACATAGCAAGCAGAAGAGCAAACCTAGCAGGTGAAAACAAGCCTAGCATAAGGAAATCCCAGAGCAAGCTAAGATTAGTGAAAGCTAATCTTTATTATTATTATTTTAGGATGTTTAATAAAGCATTGAAGGTTGGGATTACTCAAACATAATATTTTACACAATATTACTGTACATACTGTAGGCGACCTTCTATTTAAAAATAAATTGTAGGAAACTGAGCTGGAAATCGAATATCTTTTCTGTTCCTGTTAGCATTTAATCCAGTTACAGATTTAAAATAACTGATTTAATGTTTAGGTTTGGTTTGTTATATAGCCACATAACCACATTAGCACTATGAAATAAAGCCAAATGATCTTCAGAGACGTTTCAGTGCACTGAATATATTTGCTCTTTCATACCCAGGAAGTCACTCATATGGAATCATCTGGGTGATGAAAAGGAAACGCCCCGAGCAGTTCACGCTTCATTCTCAGCCCTGGGTTCTGTGCGTCCTCTCTGTGTCGCGGCCACACATGCTCCCTTCACTCAGTACTCCTGCGAGGGTACCGATGCTATCCTCTGCCCACAAAGAGACCATTGGGGCTGTTCACACAGCAGCGTAGGGGCAGATCGGACTGTGAGAGGATAGCGGGTTCCATTCACAATTCACCAGAGATGGAATTACACACAATTACCCGCATGTTGGATAACCAGGTGTTTTTGTGTGAATGGTGAAAGTGTGATTCATTAAGATATCTTTCAGCTGTTTATGGAAAACTGTAACAATTTTTTTTAAAAAGAAAAGATTTTTATCATTTCAGGGAGAGCGGGAATAGTTAACTGTTCTTAGTTTTCTAAATTAAAAATGTCTGATAGACCAAATATCCCAAAAAAAATACTAATGTTTTTTGCATGAAACCAGTAGAGAAGATTCTACACTACTCACCAGAAGGTTGCTGTAAAACATGTTGAACAGTAATAATCCATCAATATAAGTTACGGAACAGGAAGTAGGGTTAAAACCAGAAAAATGTGGAACTAGATACAGAAAACACAGCTTAATTAGTGCATGATGACACTCTGACACAACTACATTTCTGGCAACTTGCATTTTTATCTCATTTTTTACAACTGAGGGTTAAGGGTCTTGCTCAGGGGCCCAGCCATGGCAGTTTGGTGGATCTGGGATTCACACCCTTCTGAACAGTAGTCCAACACCTTAGCCACTAAGCTACCACATCCAATGACACATGCATAGCCAACTACAATATAATCCACTACATTTACAGAAACCGGAGCACTTTAACTAAACTTTAACACTTTAATTAAGCAGAAATCTTTCTAGATCTTTCTGTCCTGAAAGGAAAATGTTAGCGACCAAGGTAAAAAGGAATGGTATCTGGGTTCGAGTCCTTTATTTAGATTCAAATCTAAATCTAAATATGTCCCCTAAACTGGTGAGATCAACAATAAAGGTTTTTGTTACGGTGGGCAAGTTCCCTTGTAGGACCACTAGGGGGCTTTCTGCAGGGGTTGTCCTGTCATGTTTGTTTTTGTTTATGTCTGCCATGCGTTCGTTCTAGCCCCGCCTTTTCCTAATGTGTTCCTGCCTCTGTTCACCTGATCCCAATATTCCCTGTGATTACTTACCCTATTTATAGTGGTGTCTGTCTCTTTCCGTTTGCTAGTCCTCGTTTGAAGTGGCATGAGTAGTGTCGTGTGTTTGCTCTATGTTATATGTTCTTTTGTTAATAAGCCCCTGTCGTTGTCTACCCTCACGTTGAGTCTGTTCCATCTCGCCGGACACTACCGGCCGCAACAGTTTTCAGAATATTCCGGATTTTTTCGGTTTGCACACTAAACATTCACAGTATGACTTCTGTTCCTTTGTGCATCACAAGACCACATGGAGTGGATAGCCAAACTAATCAACTAACACAGTATAGGTGATTACAGTCAGACAACTGACAGGTTACCATTGAAGACAGGACCAGAACAGAAGCTAAACCTATGGGAAAGTGGGAATCCTGGGAATCTTAAATCCTAGAACTTCCAGAGAGCTTTTCAGCAAGATGCTTATACCAGATGGACAATAATACCAAGATGATGCACTAATACCACAATAAATGCGCTCGGCCTTAGCAGGAAGTGCCAAGGGTCCATCGGTTTCAAATTTCAGAAATGTTACTTGTTCCTGTAGAGGCTGTTTTGACGTGCTTAAAGACGTGAGGTGATACAAGATTTGGATATTTAAGAGTCCTTAGCTTCTTAAAGGAGCACTTATATGGTTTCCCCAGAGGGACAAAAAGAAGAACCCTCAATACTCCTGAGTTTAGTTCTCACATAAACATTGGCAACTTGTAGCAATGTGTTAGAATTAGCACTGTTCTTCCTAGCAAATACCTCACCTGATTATTTGTCAAGCCCTCATGATTGGTGAAGCTCCAAAACAGGAAGTATGATGTGTGTTGGGAGCTTCAGCCATCTTCAGAAAAGGACAAACCATCCATCATCAGAGACCGACCCCAGTGGAATTCGCTTTAAAACGCTTCACCGGTTCTTGTTTCCTCAAAACTAAATTATTAAGCGAATATGAAAAAATAATTATCACATCAGAGCCAGAATTAAAAATCTCCACGTAGATCAGGAATCAGGTGTTATGTTGTCACAAAACCAGAGGGCAAAAAAAAAACCCAAAAACCAACAACTTTTAAATATTTCTCCAGCTAATCATTGGTGAAGTGTTCCCAGGAATATTTCTTTACCCCAAACTGGCAGACTGTCCTAATCTACCGAAGCCTTGCTGCCAAACCAGAGCGCTGCATTCCCCATCTCTTTACAAGAACTCGCCGCCGAAGCCATCTGGAAGCTGAAGATTCGAGCCCGGTCGTGTGATTATGCAGCTGTGAGAACTCTGAGCCTGATGGATGAAGCGAACAGGAAACCCAATGACACAAATGTAATATTTTAATTGGAATGGAATGATTGCTTGGAGTAATTTGTCATGCATGAATTGGTTGACAAAATGGCTGCCAAAATGGCTGTTTTTACACCCAAAAGCTGCTTCCGATGGAGTTTCTGCAGCTGCGTAAATGATGTGCTTGGCGAATTTTATTTTTGATTTTGAATTATTGGAGTTTAATATCTTAGTCAGCGGTATTTACTGAGAGGAGATGACAAGGTTTAAAGATTGGGTAATGGAGGCCAAAACAATCCTGGCTTCTTCTTTTTTTTTTCTTTTTACAATTTGAGGGTTAAGTGCTCAGGGGCAGCTTGGTGGACCTAGGATTCAAACTCTCAACTTTCTGACCACTAGCCCAAAACCTTAACCACATGAAATGGTCAATCCTGAAATGAGCAACAGAATCATTTTTATGATCACATGATCAGTTCTTAGGTACAAATCTACAGAATCCAAACGAGATCATTACCTGAAAAAGGTGTGAGTCTTGGTGTCGTACTGAATCTCACCTTTTTAATTAATTTTAGTCCAATCTCCTTCATGTTTTGAAGCTTCCACCACTTTAAATTCACAGTAGCAGATCAAAAACTGGTATTGTTCTTGCGGTTTTCACACCATTATATCCTCATCCAGCTGCTCAGATGGTCAAACCCGATTTAGAATTCCCAGCATACTCCACGTGGAGCCAAAGTCCACCACATCTTACAAACATCTCCATAACCCATCTGTCACCTTTCAACTCGCCGACCTCACCAGAAGGTGTCTCTTTACCTAGCTGTGGTCAACGGCTTAAATTTACCTTCAAGCTGTTAACGTCTAGGTGAAGAAACTCTGAAGAAGGCATGCAGAAGGCTGTGGCTTCAAAGTGCTATTAATAGACAAATGTCAGGATCAAGGTTTCCGGATGGCTGTGGTTAGGAAGGGATGGTTTCCGTTGTGTCCTCTTTTTCTTTTCTTTTTTTTTTAGCAGACACAAATAGAAACTGTCTATTTACGGCTGTGTTGAAAGAGATGAAAAGAACTAAATTGCTGATTCAATAAACAGGAGCTGGTGGTTTATCTATCTTCACATGCGAGAAGATCAAGACGTGGGCCGCTGACCTTATTCAGGGTCATCATTCAAGCCCGGGGTCAGGAAGTCATCTGCAAAGTGGCCTGGAGGCAGAAAAATGAACAGCTTTAAAGACAAGGTCAGAGAAGGTCAGCTTCTAGCCAGATTGTTTGGAAAAGTAATCTTGCCGCAAATGTTTAACGTTTCAGGTCGGGCGGCAGAGCTCTGTCGTTGTTAGGGATACTCTGGAGTGATCTGGGGAGGGTTTTTTTTCGAGAGCTTACACATGTTGGATGTTATGAAGAGTTTAAAAGTAAAAATGCCAGATGGATATACGCTCACATAACACTTCAATCGTGCAGATCCCAGAAGCGTGAGTGGACACTGAAGTCCATCTCACTCCAGACTCGACTTGTTATGCATTGTTCAGGTGCTTTTTTGCTCACCACGGATGTATAGCGTGGCTATTTGTTTTTCTTTAACCGTCCTGCCTCCTCAAACCAGTCTGGCTTTGTCCTTCCTCATCAAACTGGTGTTTCCACCTACAGAACATCCGCTCAGTGAATGGTTGTTTTTTTTGGTTATGTACCATTGCGTAAATTCTAAATGTTGTTTTCTGTGAAAATCGCAGAAGGTCAGCAGTTACTGATACACTCAAACAGCCAAGTCTGACACCCACAGCCACGTCTGCCACTGAGATTACATTTTATTCCTCAATCTGATTTCATTACGTGAAGATTAACCTGTACCTGCACAATTTTACAGACTGTGCTATTGGTTAAAAAAAATTCAAGTTATCCCCCTTTATAAATCCGCTTCACGCTTTTTCAGTCCCGTAATCTGATGTAATCTACAGTGTAATGATCACATGTAGCATTAATTAATAATCAGAGTTAATTTTAGAGTATTTATAACATCAATTAATAATTAATGTTAATAAAATGAATGAAAAAATGATATCCTAAATGCATATATTTATATCTATTCAAACAAATCTTAGTTACTTAAGCAAAACTTACATTTTTAAAATATTTTGTGACCACATTAGTGGCTTAAAATAAATAAATAAATAAATAAATAAATAAATAAATAAATAAGTCTCGCATTGGGTTTTGAATTTGAGTAGATATTAGCAAACTGCCTTTAATTTACTGTATTTTTTTTTAAATACAGTGGAACCTAGGCATCCAGATTTAATTGAAACAATAAAATTGATATCGTGAAACAATAAAATGTTTTCCCATAAGAAATAATGTAAATGCAGATAATTCATTCCAGCCACCCAAAAATATGACCGACATGACCAATACGAAGCGTATGTAAACTGTATGGCTGCTTACAAAGAACTGACCCAAGCCAAGCATTCCATGTCAAGGGTCCTCACAGGAAGTCGTGCCACCAAGCTTGGGCTAAAAATAGAACAGACCACCCACGCCACCGATCTGTCAACAAAACAACACCCGAATAAATCACCTAGATTTTGAACGCATGCCGAAGGCAACGTTGGTATCGTGGGTTGACTTTTTCACAACAGCTTTCACTGACTGAAAAAAATTCGTAAACTCGCTTCGGTTGGCTTCACTTGGCTTTCCACTGATGCAAATCCGGACGTACACGCAATCGGCGTTTGGTTCGGTTCATTTGTATGCCGAAAACGCTTCGTATACCGTTGCAAATTTCTTGCAAAATTTCAATTCTTAAGGCGAAAATTCATAAGGGAGGGTATTGATATGCTGAGGTTCCACTGTATGTAAATAGTCACCTTGACTATTTTGTAAAAATGTAAAAAGCTGGTAAAAAGTATTTGAATACAAAATGAGTCAGAATCTTTTACCACTTTCCAATCTGATAATACACTGGCTACATTAGCAGGCTTGCTATCTACCGTAGCTAACTAATTGCATGAGGCCGCTTCTGTGCTTGTTTACATAAAAGTGTTTAAAGCGTGCTGTTTTTTCCCTCGTGGTGAGCTCAGACGTCAGCGAGCTGCTCTCGGCTGTCCTGTTAAAAGCCGTTTGATGAACGTGGCACGGGACATCCCACACTTTTTAGTACAGCGTTGTTTAAATGGACGTACTGCGCATACTTTAGATGCTATCTCACACATGGGGAGTGGAAAACAGAGCTGCGATGGACTCCTGGTGTGGGAGATAGCTCCGGCAGATATCTTGTCTGTGCATTTGTGGAATGCGTGCAGGAAGCATGGCCGTGCTTGCCTTTGTACACCGATGAAGGAGACCGTAAGGGTTGAGAGGACCTCTTACACGCACTGTGCACTTCCTTCAACACACGTGATTCATGTCTAAAGCTCTTAAATCTGATTTGAATGGTATACAGGAAGCACTCGGCATGTTTGCTGCTCTGTCCTTACGAAAGACATAACAGTTAGTTACGCCACAAAGCAGGTGAATTCTGGATTGTAATTTTTTTTTGTTGATTAATTTCCTATAACACAAGTTCTGACAGTAGTAATAATAAAAAAGTATAGTGAAAAATCAATCAATCAATCAATCAATAATAGCTGAAATGGTGGTTTTCTGTAAGAGGATTTTTAGTTAACATTTCTGGAAGGTTAGCTGAGGTCTTGACATTTTCCGTTTTTCTGTAAAATAATTAATAAACAACTAACTGTTTGTAAATATTTAGTAAAACCTGCAAGCTTGGTTAAAATTAGAAACATTGCTGTTGGTTTATTTTAATATGATCCACCTGAGTATAAAGTCATTTATATTATATTTAAAATCTAAATAAATATTATTTATTTGATGTAAAAAATATCATGTCATACAATATACATGTATATTTAGTCAGAAACCATGCGCTGAGGTGTTGAACACATTAACTTCTATTTTTTTTTATCATTCATTCATGTAGCCTTTTTTTTGTGTGTGTGTATTTTGTGTTTTTTTATATATATATATATATATATATATATATATATATATATATATATATATATATATATATATATATATAAACAGTCATTTAAATTCATTTGTTCCAATAAATAAAACTGTATTCAATAAGTTGTATTTAAAATTTGTCATTATACACAAATATTAAACTTTTAATTCTAACTTTTGCTAGTTTTCATTTAATGCTAGTTATCTTAGCTAACATAACACAGTTGCTTGTTGAAGCAATCAATAGCAATGCTAACTTAATGGATAATGTTAGCTAGCTAGTTCACGGAACCGTCATTTGCAAGCTAAATAACAGAAACATTAACAACAGTGTGGTTTGTTTTTTTTTTTTATTTATTTATTTATTTGCAGAAAATGTGCTCTGTTATTATGGAATAAATCTTAACATGAATTTTGGAAAGTTTATCTTAAATCACGAGTTTGATGTCTGTTCGCTAGCAAACGGCATCGTAGTTACACGGTACTGTGGTGCACGAAATCACACACACACACACACACACACACTACAAAACCATGTAATTTACCATGTAAGTCAGATCATTAAGTCACTTCAGTAAAATTTACAGAAGAGATGATAAATAATTTTAACGGATTAACAGTTAACTTCATGCGTGAACTCTTTAAATCTATAAAACGGTAAATCATGTGTTTATGAGCGATCACTGGACAGATTAGTAAACACACACACACACACACAGACACACACTAGTAAAGTTATAACGTGCTCTAAAGACCAAAGTATTTTGAAGTAACAGTATTATGCTGCCACCCGCTGCTCAAAATCCGACATTGCAAGGATTTAATACTAGAGCCGTCTACAGTAAGTATCTCGTCCTGGTCGGGATCATACATCCATCCATTTTCTATATCTGCTTATCCTACTACTGGGTCACAGGGAACCTGGAGCCTTCCCAGGAGACTACGGGCACAAGACAGGATACACCCTGGACAGGATGCCAGTCTATCACAGGGCCCAATCACACACACACATCCACATGCTACGGACAATTTAGAGATGCCAATCAACCTACAATGCATGTCTTTGGACTGGGGGAGGAAACCGGAGTACCTGGATGAAACCCCCGAGGGTTTCCTATTTTAGTCACAGCTAAAGAATGTGGATTTCTCAAAGAGAACATTTTCTGTCACAGCAATTCATTTTTTGACATTTTTTATCCAGCATGATTCTAATTCAATTAAATTTAATATGATGCTGACCAGGGGTGCATGGTGGTTTGGTGGAGTTTGCATGTTCTCCCCGTGCCTCAGGGGTTTTCCTCCGAGTACTCTGGTTTCCTCCCCCAATCCAAAGACATGCATTGTAGGTTGCTTGGCATCTCTAAATTGTCCGTAGTGTGTGTGTGTGCACCCTGCGATGGGTTGGCACTCCGTCCAGGGTGTATCCTGCCTTGACGCCTGTGAGAGGCACAGGCTCCCTGTGACCCGAGAATAGATGACAATGAATAAATATATATTAATAATATATATATATATATATGAAGTATATATATAATATATATTTTATATATATATATATATATATATATATATATATATAAAAAATATATATATATATATATATATATATATATATATATATATATATATTATATATATAAATTAACTAATTAGCTGTTTGTAAATATTTAGCCAAAACCTGCAAGCTTGGTTAAAGATAGCAACATTTGTGTTGGTTTATTTTATTACTGGTCCACCTGAGTATAAAAATCATTTTATATTATATTTAAAATCTAAATTTATCAATTTAAACAATTAAGCAATTTTCAGTCCTATTTGTCTATGTTCGTTAATTGAATTTATTTGCGATGTCACACTTCACAGCAGTGGTTAAGAGCTCATATGGGCTCAAGCTCCTCCCCTTTCCATCTCCCATCTTCTTGTTAACCAGGAGTTAAACACAGAGCCACATTTACATATCTGGTTCATTTTACCTTATTTTTATACAACAGAGTAATTGAGGGTTTAAGGGCCTTGCTCAAGGGCCCAGCAGTGGCAACTTGGTGGACCTGGAATTTGAACTCACAACCTTCCGATTAGTTCAACAACTTAGGGTAAGGATACTCTACATACAGAAACCCAACAGTGTCCTCGCTAAGGTCTATTTCCATTTCACAGAGGACATGGAACCCCAGTGTACTGCACTGAAGGCTTAAATCTGAAACATTTTAATCTGAACGTTTCAAGTGTTGAGTTATTTTGTGTTTTAGACTCTTGTGCTGTCTATAAGTCCACCAAAAGCTGTTGTTTCATCTGCGTTTAATATAAAAAATGCTTAACATGGAGTAAAGATAAATGAATGGATGCATGTACATTTAGCATGATTTCTATATATATATAAAAAAAATTGCACAATGTTTATGTGTTACGTATAAACAGCATCAGGACCATGGCAGAGGTTTACCAGATGGTGTCCCTCTTTCCTACTTTACCTTCTTTATCAACCCGTGTGTAAGAATTTTGGCACCTTCTTAACACCTTAGTAAACATG
The DNA here is from genome assembly GCA_033459395.1 of Hemibagrus guttatus. NCBI lineage: Eukaryota > Metazoa > Chordata > Actinopteri > Siluriformes > Bagridae > Hemibagrus > Hemibagrus guttatus. The sequence goes on along the minus strand of JAUCMX010000022.1, from coordinate 3,029,533 downwards.
CTGTGCTGTAAAGGTGGCAATTTCATCGGATATCAATAACAACCTACAGCAAGCTTTATGTTTCCTTTAGAGATTCCAAATTCTTTCACTGTACTGTATTTTTCTGTGTAATAATAAGCAAACACCATTACTGAGTGTTTAAAGGCTTCGGACATTTTCTCCTTTAATGCCCTGAGAATGTAAACTGAGTCAGTAACCTTCAGAAAGGCTTTAACTGGGTTTATACCACAGTGCTGTTAAAATCTCCACTCTGATTGGTCAGAAGGTGTTGATTAATTATCTCTCACACTGATATACTGCGAGTAGTGAAGCTGCAAATCACAGATTTATATTAAATGCTTGGTTCTAATATGTTACCATTAATATAGTAACTAATACTATATGGAATAGATGCTCCATGTACACAAAATAAAATAAAATAATAACATAAATAAATAAATAATAATAATAAATAATAAATGATCATCTGTGGTGTAAACTTTTCTGTACGTTTCTGCATTATGTGTATTAAAGTAAAAAAAAATAATAATAAAATAACAACATAAATAAATAAATAAATAATAAATGATCATCTGTGATGTAAACTTTTCTGTAAGTTTCTGTAATATGTATATTTAATAAAATAAAATAAAATAAAATTTATTTGTATAGCACTTTTAACAATGGACATTGTCACAAAGCAGAACATAGAAACAAAACAAAAGAATTTACTATTTATCCCTAACATTTCTCCCTAATGAGAAGCCTGAGGTGAGGGTGGTGAGGAAAAACTCCCTGAGATGATGTGAGGAAGAAACCTTGAGAGGAACCAGGCTCAGACAGGAACCTCATCCTCATTTGGGTGACACTGGACTGTAAATAATGTCCTTTCTACAAATGTTTATATTCATAAACACAAGCTCCTGAGGAACTAACAGGTCAGCGTAGTTTCGGGGATCATTATTGACTTATTCCATTAGCACTAATGCCTTCCTGCAGAAAGCTGGTGCAAAGGCAGGTCAAAGACGACGTGATAGTCTTCGAGGGGTTCTGTCCACAGCAGTCCCCAGGGTCATGGGCTGTCCACGCAGATCTATCCACAGCAGCAGTGAACACCACCAAGCCACGAGACTCCAACCAGGGGTTTTATTCCTCAAATATCGAGTTGCTTAGCGTTTCAGCTCTAAAAATGGAAGCTCTGGCGCAGGACAGGATGTAAGCCGTGAGATTAGAGGTTTAGTTTACTTCTCATTGAATTGTTTAGATTTTATTTGAATTACGCTCACACTGACTTTTGAAGTGTTTTCACGTGTGAGGTGGTTTGGATTAATTTATTGGCCATAAACAGCCTTTAGACTAAAAGCAATTTATCTTAATTTCCTCAAGCCTTCCTTCCTTCATTCCATCCACCCTGCTCCTTCCTTCCTTCCTTCCTTCCTTCCTTCCTTCCTTCCTTCCTTCCTTCCTTCCATCCACCCTGCTCCTTCCTTCCTTCTCCTTCCTTCCTTCCTTCCTTCCTTCCTTCCTTCCTTCCTTCCTTCCTTCCTTCCTTCCTTCCTTCCTTCCTTTCTTCCATCCATCCTGCTTTTCATCCTACTTTCCTTCCTTCATTCCTTCCTTCCTTCCTTCCTTCCATCCACCCTGCTCCTTCCTTCCTTCCTTCCTTCCTTCCTTCCTTCCTTCCTTCCTTCCTTCCTTCCTTCTCTCCTTCCTTCCTTCCTTCCTTCCTTCCTTCCATCCACCCTGCTCCTTCCTTCCTTCCTTCCTTCCTTCCTTCCTTCCTTCTCTCCTTCCTTCCTTCCTTCCATCCACCCTGCTCCTTCCTTCCTTCCTTCCTTCCTTCCTTCCTTCCTTCCTTCCTTCCTTCCTTCTCTCCTTCCTTCCTTCCTTCCTTCCTTCCTTCTCTCCTTCCTTCCTTCCTTCCATCCACCCTGCTCCTTCCTTCCTTCTCTCCTTCCTTCCTACCATCCATCCTTCCTTCCTTCCTTCCTTCCTTCCTTCCTTCCTTCCTTCCTTCCTTCCTTCCATCCTGCTTTCCTTCCTTCCTTCCTTCCTTCCTTCCTTCCTGCCTTCCTTCTCTCCTTCCTTCCTTCCTTCCATCCACCCTGCTCCTTCCTTCCTTCCTTCCTTCCTTCCCTTCCCTTTCCCTTTCCCTTTCCCTTTCCCTTTCCCTTCTCCCTTCCTTCCTTCCTTCCTTCCTTCCTTCCTTCCATCCACCCTGCTCCTTCCTTCCTTCCATCCATCCTGCTTTCCTTCCTTCCTTTCATCCTGCTTTCCTTCCTTCCTTACTTGTACAAGCATCAGACGGTGGTGAGGACAGATGAGGGTTAGACTCGTTTCTTCGGGTTGTTTTGCTGAATAAGATTAAAAGCACGGAAGTAACTTCGATTAGCCAGCAATCACTGTGAGAGTTTTAATCACAGGCACTAAATGCTCTTCTGCTCAAGAGTCAGGACTGAAACTGCTCCTGTAGAGCGTGACGTTTTACTCACATGTTCTTCACGCTTCACTGAGAATCCCACTGTGGTTTCTCTTCTGCACATGGAAACTGGAGAACTGGGAAATAATGACCCTTGCATAGAAAGTATCTGTTTGACCTTTATGTTTAAGAAATAATCACAAATTAAATGCATTCTATTGCCTCTTTTCTTGTTTGCGCTCAAAACACTGCATCTCTATATGACATGCTGTAAATAATGTTATGGCTCTTATTTTTTCAAAGGTTTTACGTATATAAAAAAAACATACATTTGACATTAAAAAAATGTTTTTTTTTGAGTCGCAATGAGCTGATGAAAAATGTTTTCTTTTGGTTGAATCTAGTTTAGCTTTAGTTTTTATCTACAAACTAAATCAAGACAATTTGTAGGTTAGGAACATTTCTGACACGTTGAAAGAAAAATATGTAATTTCTTATATTACAACTCATATTATATCTAAAAATAACAATGGCTGTTTTTTTTGGGGGAGAGACATTAACTAAAAAATGTCTTTAAAGCAGCTTGTTTCTAAAGGGGTCATAAACAAAGGGGCATAAAGGGGGCATAAAGGGGTCATAACATGGGTTTAAATAAAGGCCTTCCTGTGACATGTGTCAGAACTTGTATGCTGACTAGAACTATTATTATGGAGTAGGTAAAATTCCTGCTATGCTGCTTGTCATGGTTACATTCCAGCATCTCAGACAGTATCATGCATTGATTTAGAAAACTGGCAGCCAATAGTATTTGATAATAGGAAGTGAGTATTTCCTGTTTCCACGGTTTAAGGACAAAATAACACACCTGGAGGTGGAAAATAATCAAAGTTATTTGTATTTCCAAAAACATCTTTAAATATTTTTATATCACATCAACTTGCCAATGATTAGATTTTCTTTATCATTAGTAAAGAACACATCGCTTTTTTTCCCTCCCAAAATATGTAGTTTTTCCATTTAATGCCGTGGAACATCCATGAAACAAGTTAGTTCTTGTTCTCACAGCTGTAAACATCTGTTAATAAGTCTTAAGAGGAGTTAAGAGGAATTCTGGGTAAGTTCTGAGGTTTTAGCTTTAGCTCTAACTGTTACAAAGTGCTGAAAGTGGAGACTCCTTCTCTAAGTGTTACATAAACATCGCTGAAATGAAAACGTCACAATACACAATCAATGATTACACACGTTCTCAAATCTGTCGAGCAGCAATCAGCTGTTACTACAGATCCTTTTTGTGCCGACGTCACGATTACGTCACAGCGCTAGTTGGGGTCAAAACTAAGGGAAAACTGGAGGCGGCCAATACAAACCAGTACAGAGTCGGCTACACGAGGAAAACAAATGTCACAAATGTCCTGTCCCATCGTCCATCCACTGAGCGAGAGTGGACGGGTTGGCCAATCTGGTTCTTGTCAGGCTTTTGGTATCTAGTGCTCTTTTAGTGCTCCTTATAGGGCTCCTCAGATCCAGATCATCATCGGAGGGATGAAAATACAATGAAAAGGACAAAACATAAAGGGAAGCTCGAAAGGGAAACTTGGGACTCGAAACAAAAACAAAGAGAAGGAGAGACTCCCGAGGAGAAGAAGGCAGATCCCGAAGCCCGAGCACAAAACAGAGACAGCACCAAAAGCCCACCCGAAAAGCCGGCCACATAACCTCTAACGCCGACTACAGACAATTAAAGATCCCAGCCCCGAAACCGAGAAACAAAGAAACTTAAATACCCAAGCTTCATGAGGACCTCTAGCGTCCAAAAACAAAACAGCCCAGAACCTGACAGTTCTGTCCGTTAAACTTAACTTTTTCAAATAACATTCGCAGTCCTGGACAGTGACCTAACATAGTTAGATAAATTCGGATTTTGACCAGACACTGTTTCGAAACAAACTAACAAAACTTGATAACTACCACTTGTAAAGCGGTCAGGGAAATCTTTCTGCCCCTACCTAAGCTCCACCCAAAAAAAAACATCACAATGTTTACTAACAGATAATGGGTCTATAGAAACGATAGCGGTAAATTAATGAAAACACCTTCTGGCCAATCAGAGTGCAGAATTTCACACGGCTGTGTCTATTCTTTAAATAAAAGTATTCCTCATGAGAATTGAGAAGAATTGAGTACAGACTCAACAGTTACTGATGTAAAGGATCATAACATCGCCCATGATGTCACTATAAAGCAGTCTTCATGGCTCTCACTATGAGCAGGTTTTCATGGATGAAGCAAACGATGCGAAGCAGGATCCGATCCAATATCCATGGCAGTGATGAATAGCTGGGCCGGGGTTTATCGCTGTGTGGTCGTGAAACGCTTCCCAAGGTTCAGCTACGCTTAATACACCCTTTTAGACGAAGTGAATGAGGAAGGTAAAGAGATTGTATTTCACGTCAGAAGGCAGTGGCGTGTGGCGGCCCGTGTGATTGTTCTTTATCCCGTCCCAGAGACGTGAGACAGAATGCTGTTCGGCCCAAAACACATTTCAGGTTGGCTGCTGGAGTTCTCCTGAGGGCTCTGGAGACAAACATCCCAACACGGTGCGAAAGAAACGGAGCCAGGGCCGGCTGGTAATCCAGTCTAATTACTAAAACTCCCGTCAAGCTCGAGCTGCAGAGATGCCTCGTTATCTCCAACAGCAGAGGAGATTAATTTCGAGTTCGGGTACAGAAAGAGCCTTTGGTTATAAAGAGGAATAAGCCTGTTAGTCATTCATTTAGAGTCAGTTTCTACATAGGCACAGGAAGTGCAACCTTGTTCTCTTTACAAAGTCTTGAGAGAGTTGCACCAATAAAGATTAAGTTTTAAATTCAGGATTTAATTCACGTTTATCTATTGAACTATTAATCAATAAATTTAAACCATGTTTTAATTTTTATTTTATTATATTTATTTATTTATTTTTTTTTAGATCTGGAGGGCATCTGGAGCCTGGAAACAGTCAAATAATGAACGTTAATGAATTTCAAATATTTTATATAATTATCTACTATTAATTTTTTCTTTCTATCCTGTATTCAATTTATTAATATTTTTGCTGCATTTTCTTTCATTGTTTTAAATTAACCTTGCTAGAGGTTAAAATTTGCCTTCCCAAAATTTGATATTTGACAGATGATAATTTTGAGAACAAACAAACAAACTGAAAACTGACCTATTAGATCCTCGGGAGCTCTTGGTTGCACAATCGCACGTGAATATAAACGTTTCAAGAAAGGACATTATCAACATTTGCATTATTTCCTGTCCGGTGTCACCCAAATGAGGATGAGGTTGCCTTCTGTGCCTGCGGTTCCTCTCAAGGTTCCTTCCTCATATCATCTCAGGGAGTTTTACCTCACCACCGTCACCTCAGGCTTCTCATTAGAGATAAATGTTAGAGATAAATAGTAACTTAGACTTTTCTTGCGTCTATATTTCTGTAAAGCTGCTTTGAGACAATGTCCATTGTTAAAAGTGCTATACAAATAAATTTAATTAAAATGAATTAAATCTCGGGGGCATGGTGGCTTAGTGGTTAGCACGTTTGCCTCACACCTCCAGGGTTGGGGGTTTGATTCCCACCTCTGCCATGTGTGTGTCGAGTTTGCATGTTCTCCCCGTGCCTCGGAGGGGTTTCCTCTGGGTACTCCGGTTTCCTCCCCCGGTCCAAAGACATGCATGGTAGGTTGATTGGCATCTCTAAATTGTCTGTAGTGAGTGAATGAGAGTGTGTGTGTGCCCTGTGATGGGTTGGCACTTCGTCCAGGGTGTATCCTGCCTTGATGCCCAATGACGCCTGAGATAGGCACAGGCTCCCCGTGACCCGAGAATAGTTCGGATAAGCGGTAGACAATGAATGAATGATTGAATTAAATCTAAAAACATACAGATTTCTTGTAAATTAAATTGCATTCAAAAGTTCCAGAGAAAATTTTCACTTTCAGAGCGAACCTTTTTCTCAGTCCTGTTTTCGTTGCCTACTCAGACCCTCCGGGATTTCATGATTTTCAGATCACAGAAATTAACACAAACTCTATGAGACTCGGAGGCTCGGACACTCGTTCAGCCGAAACGCTCTTCCATTCACGTGTGTGGAACGTGAGTACAGCTCTCATACACAGTCAATACAGATGCGTCTCACTGCTAGGAGTTTAGAAGAAGAATCCTGGGCTTGTGATTTCACCAGTTCAAGCAGTTTTTTTACAAAAATATAAGCACAAGAAACTTCTGCAAGTTTTTCCAAATTTTGAAAAAAAGCTGAGAAATCAAACAATTTTGTCAACAATCCGTGATTGTTCCTGGAGGATCTGATTAATGGTGGCTTTTATTGAACATCACAATAAGGCTCACATCTAAGACTCCCGTCCCGTCTGTGGGGAAAAAAAGAAAAGAAAATGCCGTTTCAGTTCACTGAAAATGAAACTTCTTAAAGATTTCTTTAAAAAAAATAGAAAAGAAATTCATTATTTGAAATGAAAAAAAGAAAAAAAAATCTTTATTTTTGTGTGGATGGAAAAACTTAACTTATTATTTAAAAAAAAAAAAAAAACTTCCATCAAAAAGCACCACAAGTTGCATCGCAAATTTTGAAAAAAGCTGAAATCATTGGTTATTCCTGGGGGAACTAATTAATGGTGGCTTTTAGGTGAACATCGCAGAAAAGCACACACTCTAAGACTCCCGTACATACGTATACAGATATATATACATATATATATATATATATATATATATATATATATATATATATATATATATAAACAGTCATTTAAATTCATTTGTTCCAATAAATAAAACTGTATTCAATAAGTTGTATTTAAAATTGTCATTATATACAAATATTAAACTTTTAATTCTAACTTTTGCTAGTTTCATTTAATGCTAGTTATCTTAGCTAACATAACACAGTTGCTTGTTGAAGCAATCAATAGCAATGCTAACTTAATGGATAATGTTAGCTAGCTAGTTCATGGAACCGTCATTTGCAAGCTAAGTTTTGGACACCCTCCAAATCATTGAATTCAGGTGTTGTTTTTCAGAGGTTGGGCTCGGCCCCTTAGTTCCAGTGAAAGGAACTCTTAATGCTTCAGCATACCAAGACATTTTGGACAATTTCATGCTCCCAACTTTGTGGGAACAGTTTGGGGATGACCCCTTCCTGTTCCAACATGACTGCACACCAGTGCACAAAGCAAGCTCCATAAAGACATGGATGAGCGAGTTTGGTGTGGAGGAACTTGACTGGTCTGCACAGAGTCCTGACCTCAACCCCATAGAACACCTTTGGGATGAATTAGAGCATTAGAGCGTATTCGCCAGATATATATGCAAATAATATTTATATGATAAACTTGAATCTCTCTATATATATATATATATATATATTATATATATACAGTGGGGCAAAAAAGTATTTAGTCAGCCACCAACTGTGCAAGTTCTCCCACTTAAAAAGATGAGAGAGGCCTGTAATTTTCATCATAGGTACACTTCAACTATGAGAGACAGAATGAGGAAAAAAAACCCCAGAAAATCACATTGTCTGATTTTTAAAGAATTTATTTGCAAGTTATGGTGGAAAATAAGTATTTGGTCAATAACAAAAGTTCATCTCAATACTTTGTTATATACCCTTTGTTGGCAATGACAGAGGTCAAACGTTTTCTGTAAGTCGCCACAAGGTTTTTACATACTGTTGCTGGTAGTTTGGCCCATTCCTCCATGCAGATCTCCTCTAGAGCAGTGATGTTTTGGGGCAATTTTGAAGAAAGGCTGCAGCAAAAGGAATTTTGGCTGCAACAATCACAAAAAATCTGAATAATCAAGGAAAGAGAAAAAAGGAAACGTTTGTTTCCAGCTGCTAGAACATAAGTGATAAGAGGAACATGACATGTAACTATAAACAGATAAAAACTGTTTTTTAATAAACAGGAATAAATTGTTAATTTATATAATGGACTCGCTCATACAGGAAATCAGTCAGTAACAGTAACTCTGCTTGGTGTCAGTGATTATTATTCCTTACTTTTTCTTCAGCTTTTCCAGCACCGGCTCTGCCCTGTTTATTATCCCACCTGCTTTCGTCCGTTTTTCTGACAGCATCTCCACCATTTCATTTCCCACGAATTTATTTTCTCTGTATAATATCTTTTACAATAGAAAATACATCTGGACTGTCACTCCACTCTGCAGATCCAGGGAAAAGTTCTGCACTGTCATGCTCTTCCGTCTGCCTGAGTGAATAATCACTCGTTCCGCTTGTCCTTTAGTTTTCCCTGCATGGAAGCGACTCCTCACCCGTCCTACAAAGACAAACAGATGTATTGCCTTCATTTGCTGCACTGTGTTTTCTTTTTTAAAAAAAATCACTCCATCACTGATTAGGAGTTGGAGTCGTTTATTTTGAGTGCAGAGATCGGAACCTCTGACAGCTTCACATCATCATGCTGACGGCTGAAACTGTGCAGCACTTTGCATGCTGATCGTTCTGCTCCTTCTCACAGGCCACAGCTGCAAAAAAAACTTCTCTTAAATCTCTCTCAATAGGTTTCAGCACTGGGAGTCAAAAATGTTTCCCAGTTTACACACTAAAAATATTTTTAGCCTTATAGGTAAAGGTAAAGGTAGTTTTTTTTTACTTGTAGAAATAACAAGGGGAAAAATCCTAGATTGTGATTAAAAATGTTTAAAATGTCATGTTTATCCCACAACCTGAGTTTATTTACCTGGAGCTCATGCAGGCCCTGGCCCACCCAATCAGAAGCTTGGCCCACCCTGGCCCCACACCACATAACAGCCAATCACAAAATTGGTGCGATATTCATTTGAGCTCCATATATTTTTTCTTTTTTTTTACCTTCCCAACCACCTCCTTTTTTTTTTTGTTGTTGTTTTTTTAAATCTGTCGATACAGCCGACCAGCTCATTCACTTCGCTACCTTTGAGGTTAACGAATGTGCTGAATTATGAAGCAATAACGACAATAACAGCCAAGGAACTTTGTTAGGACTATATGTGAACTTTATTGCTGCACTAGTAGCCTAACAAAAACACAAAATGTATAGATTTCTTGTTCCAAAAGGGCAAAAGAAAATCACTTCAGCTCACCAGAACACAACTATTCGTGTCAATGAGGTCGGAGAAATAGATTCAAGTTCATCAGCAGCTTCCGATGGTGTCAAAAGCACAATTACACACACTCGTAAATGCAGTAATTCTGTCCCAAATGATTTAAACATTTTTAACCTCAGCAGCCGGTTCTAAAATCATACCCCCGAACTGTTTTTCGAGAGAGGGAGAGATGCTTTTCGGCCACTTGGTATATATAAATATATATGTATATATTTTTCTGGAAAAATGTGCTCTGGACAGATTAGTCTGGCGTAAACCAAATACAGCATTTCAGCAAATGAACCTCATACCAACTGTGAAACATGGAGGTGGAAGTGTTGTGGTTTGGGGATGCTTTGCTGCAGCAGGACCTGGCCAGCTCACCATCATCGAGTCCATTATGAATTCTACATTGTATCAGAAGGTGCTTGAGGAACATTGAAAATAAAATTGAAGCTAAAGTGTAACTGAACCTTGCAACGACCCAAAACATACCAGTAACTCCACCAAGGACTGGCTGAAAAGTAAAAAATGGAGAATTCTGGAATGGCCGAGTCAAAGTCCAGATCTAAATCCTATTGAGATCCTCTGGGGTGATTTGAAACGGACTGTGCGTGCAATAAACCCCCCAAACATCACACAGCTGAAAGAATTCTGCATTGAGGAGTGTGGGAAACTTTCCTCCAGTCCATGACAGAAACTACAAGAAACGTCTCATTGAAGTTATTTCAGCCAATGGGGGAAACACTAGCTATTAGGGCATAGAGTGTCCTAACTTTTTCCTTTTTGTTGATTTCTTTTGTTTAATAAGTGAAAACAAAGTGATATTTTGTTGTTTACATGCAATTACACCACTTTCATCTACAGGTACAAATTAAAACAAGATCAGAAATTGACATGTTGACATTTCTTAATAAAGAACTGAATATTCAATGGGGTGTCCTAATTCTTTCACATGACTGTATATATAGAGAGTGTGATTATAAATGATTATAAACACCGGAGAGTGTGATTATAAATGATTATAAACACCAGAGAGTGTGATTATAAATGATTATAAACACCAGAGAGTGTGATTATAAATGATTATAAACACCGGAGAGTGTGATTATAAATGATTATAAACACCAGAGAGTGTGATTATAAATGATTATAAACACCGGAGAGTGTGATTATAAATGATTATAAACACCAGAGAGTGTGATTATAAATGATTATAAACACCGGACAGGTACAAATTAAAACAAGATCAGAAATTGACATGTTGACATTTCTTAATAAAGAACTGAATATTCAATGGGGTGTCCTAATTCTTTCACATGACTGTATATATAGAGAGTGTGATTATAAATGATTATAAACACCGGAGAGTGTGATTATAAATGATTATAAACACCAGAGAGTGTGATTATAAATGATTATAAACACCAGAGAGTGTGATTATAAATGATTATAAACACCAGAGAGTGTGATTATAAATGATTATAAACACCGAGAGTGTGATTATAAATGATTATAAACACCAGAGAGTGTGATTATAAATGATTATAAACACCGGAGAGTGTGATTATAAATGATTATAAACACCAGAGAGTGTGATTATAAATGATTATAAACACCAGAGAGTGTGATTATAAATGATTATAAACACCAGAGAGTGTGATTATAAATGATTATAAACACCAGAGAGTGTGATTATAAATGATTATAAACACCAGAGAGTGTGATTATAAATGATTATAAACACCAGAGAGTGTGATTATAAATGATTATAAACACCAGAGAGTGTGATTATAAATGATTATAAACACCAGAGAGTGTGATTATAAATGATTATAAACACCAGAGAGTGTGATTATAAATGATTATAAACACCAGAGAGTGTGATTATAAATGATTATAAACACCGGCGAGTGTGATTATAAATGATCTAAAACGAGTCTGTTGGCTTTCGGTGTGTTTTAGACATGTGTTTTTCCCTCTGTTGGAGAACCTTACACAGAATTTTACTCATTGTCGATCAAATTTGAGCTGCTTTTTACATGAATAAGCACTCAGAGCATTTCAGAGAGCAGAAATGGGTTTGATATCAACATTTACTTTAAAAACAGAAACATTTGTGAGGAAGAAAATAACTCTTCAAAAAAAATTTATCTATGAATATATTGCCCCTAGGGAAAAACAGAAATATTTATAAAACACTACAAAGTCCTGAGTGTATACTTTCTTATAAGCTTCATATTAACCTCTACAGTGGAGTGGAACATGACAAAGACATTCTGAACATGGACACAACCAAAAAGGACCAAATTTGTTGGTCTCTGTGGAGTTAAATCCTTGTTCAGATCCTGGAGTTCCTTTATGTGGATGCACCACCTACCTAAGTACACTCCTTCATGATAATGGTGTTCCTTAACGGCGATGGCCTCGTTCAGCAGGGTTATGCATCTTGACACTATACAAACACTTCTCAGGAACGTGACAAAGACTTCAAGGTGAACCTGAAAAGTGTCTAGACAAGACAGAATGTTAGTCTAGGTAAAAGAAAATGAAAAGAAACCCATTGTTTTCCCAAACGGATGTTTGTGATAACGCAATATCTGAGAAAGACCTGACCTCTTTGTTGTCTGATTTTATTTCCTCCCCAGGGGCTTTCACCTCCTCGCGGCGATTTCACGGCGTTTCACGGCTTTTCACAGCGCTGCAGCTGCATCAGTCAAACTTGTGACTTTGAGAGAAGACAATCTGCATGCTTTGATTGAAATGTTGTCTGTCTCACAATCTGGGTCATGAACACTTGGGTCATGAAGTCCCATCAGCTACACATCATATCACTCCAAACATAAAAGTCATTCCAGCCTGACAGGGAAATCAGAGTCATCCATCAAATCCAGCACTACTTACAGTAGATCACATGTCAAAACAACACAGGATGGTTAAGTTAAGCTTGTGCACCCCTGACCGTCATACCTGACTGTAAGTGCTTGTTGTCTTTGCTGGTATAATAATATCTTCTCTTCTCTTCTGAGAAGGCTTTCCACTAGATGTTAGAGAGTGGCTGTGGGGATTTGTGTTCATTCAGCTACCTTAGTGAGATCAGACACATATGTTGTGATGGTGACGAGGCTCCAATTTCAGTTTTTGTTCAGTGGGGTCAGAGTCAGAGTCAGGGCTCAGTGCAGGACACTCCAGTTCTTGCTCTCCAACCTTCACCTCCACAACATGGCATCATTTTGTCATGCCGGAGCAGGTTTGGGCCTCTTTTGGGGCAGTGGTAGCTCAAGTGGTAAAGGCTCCGGGTTGTTGATCGGGGTTCAAGCCCCAGCACCACCAAGCTCCACTTTTGGGCAATTGACCAAGGTCCTTAACCCTTCCTGCTCCAGAGGTGATGTATCATAATGAATCAAGATGGGGGAAAAAATACACTCAACTAAAAAATCATTTTGATATAAAATGACACTTAAGAAAGATTAAAAAAAAAAAAAAAAAAAAAAAAAAAAAAAAAATATATATATATATATATATATATATATATATATATATATATATATAGAGAGAGAGAGAGAGAGAGAGAGAGAGAGAGTACAATATTTAAAATGTAAGAGTGTAAATTTTTCTGAAATCTTATTTCATTTAAAAAAAAAAATTTAATAATCCTTTTAAAATAGCAAAAATAATAAAAGAAAAGAAAAGAAAAAATAAAAAAGATTTAAAAATAAAAATCTAATTGCAGATGATTTTTTAAAATTGTAGAAATTGTTTGAAATCTTTAAATTGTTTTTAAACTTTTTTTTTTTTTTACAATATTTTTTTCTATAGGAAACAACAGATTTGGTGTTCAAATTTACGATCTTTAAAGCTGTAATGTTTACAAGCCTAACTCTTCTATGATACAGGACACGTATATATAAACGTCAGGGACGCAATAAGGTGAAAAAAAAACAGCGGGAAGCGAAGTGCTGTTTGAAGTATGGTTGATGAAGCTGTGGCACGTGACCGTTTCCGTAGCCTTCATCTAAAAAGAGTCGTTTTAGACGTCTTGGGTAGTTCCATCAAACCTGAAGATCAGACAGAGTAAAAGCCTATGAGGCCTGTCAGATCTGAAAACAGCTTCAGTGCAGAATTATGACTGCACTCTGTGCGAGAGCGTTTGACACCACCGTCGATCAGCACTTCACCTCTTCAATAAAAGATCATAAAATAGTGTGTCCGTGAAGAAGGACGAAGAGAAAACTAGATGAGGTGCTTCAAAAGAGAGAAAAAAACCTCCAAAGTTGGATTGGACGAGTTTAGTAAGTCTGGTTACTTTTGTTTATACAAAAAATTGTCATAGTTAATTGTGTTGAATTTCAAGTGTTGATCATCCATCCATGCGTCCATCCACCTATCTATCCATTCATGCGTTCATCCATCCATCTGTCCATCCATGCATTCATTCATCCATCCATTCATCCATCCGTCCATTCATCCATCCGTCCATTTATTCATCCGTCCATCTGTCCATCCATGCATTCATTCATCCATCCATTCATCCAACTGTCCATTCATCCGTCCATTTATTCATCAATCCATCTATCCATCCATCCATCCTTTCATTCATTTATTCATCCATCCATCCATCCTTCCATTATTTTATTCATCCATTCATCCGCCCAGGCATTCATTCATCCATCTATTCATCCATCCATCCATCCATTCATCTGTCCATTCATTCATCCATCCATCCATTCATCTGTCCATTCATTCATCCATCCATCCATTCATCCATCCATCTGTCCATGCATCCATCTATCCAATCATCCATCCATCCATCTGTCCGTCCATCCATCCATTCATTTATTCATCCATCCATCCTTCCATTCTTTTATTCATCCATTTATCCATCCATTCATTCACCCATCCATCCATCCGTTCTTCCATCCATCCGTTCTTCCATCCATCCATTCATCCATCCTTTCATTCATTTATTCATCCATCTATCCATTCATTCATCCATCCATCCACCTATCCATCCTTTCATTCTTTTATTCATCCATCCATCCATTTATCCATTCATCCATCCATTTTTTTATATACAGAGTAAACAATTCTCCTTCCCTAATGCCTTGTTACGCAATATATAGTAACCCTGAGCTGTGAACCTGTGTATCAGCATCACATAGGATCCTTACGAATTCATTACCATGGGGTTTGAATACAGAAGACGTGGATATCACACACACTGGATATCACACACACTGGAACAACTTTTAAATATTAGTCCTCCAGCTGCCAGGAGATATCACAAGTGAGACCGCGCACGGAAAAGCCAAAGCCACGGGTTTCTGAGCAGATCCCAGAATAATGCATTATTCATGAACGGCCGTCTACACGTCTTGGCTTTAAGGGAAGCTTTTACGTGCCTCACTGCCAGCTTGTATTCCTTCAGGGTGAATTTGTGTTTGCTTCTTTTCGATAGTTTTGTGTTCAACAAAATCCGTAACGCAGCGCTGTCGAAATACTCAAACCTGAATGGTCAGAAGAGGTTGAGTCATTTCTGTGTGAAATATATGAGCGAGAAATGATAATTGCTGGCAAACTGCTGAGCTTTAAAAGGACTGAAACACTCTGTACTGTTCTTGGAAATTCTTTATCAACTGTTACAGTGCCACTGAGGAAGAGGCAGGAGTCAGAGCTAGAGGTAGCAGAGCTGATGATGTTGAGGTTCTCTTTGGGAGTGACAAGATTGGACAGTATTAGGAACGAGTACATCAGAGGGACAGCTCATGTTGGACGTTTGGGGGACAAAGTTAGGGAGGCCAGATTAAGATGGTTTGGACATGTTCAGAGGAGGGAGAGTGAGTATATTGGTAGGAGAATGTTGGACATGGAGCTGCCAGGCAGGAGGCAAAGAGGAAGGCCAAAGAGGAGGTATATGGATGGAATTAATGAGGATATGAAGCTAGTGGGTGCAAGTGTTGAGGATGCAGAAGATAGGGATAGGTGGAGAGAGATGATTCGCTGTGGCGACCCCTGAAGGGAAAAGCCGAAAGAAGAAGAAGAAGAAGAAGACTCTGATTTATCACACCAACAGATTATTTTCATACATTAGCATGTGTTTCTGCTTTCAAAAAAAATGTCCATATCGGGTAAATTGCATATCATTAACCTCTGGCCTCATTTAAAAGAAGCCCGAGTTAATTAGTGGGATTCGGTGTTGCACATTATACGCTACATTACACTTCATAATTGTATGCTTTAATGAGAGCATTGATTTCTTCAAGCCTTAGCGCTCCACTGTTTATCAATAATAACCGAATACGAACGAAATCAGCATTCATTAGACTGTGCATAATGTTTGACAAGCCACAACGTCTTATTGAAATGTCCCACCGAAATGAGACGGCAAGGAAAAAAAAGGAAAGAATTGTGAGACATCAGGATGTGTGAGCTGACAGTGCCTTTAATATGCTAAGCGAGCACGTCTGCATGTTAATTCTCAGAAACTGTTTCCTTTTCAGCTTCAGAAACTGTTCAGTTGAATGCAGTGGCACGCTGTGCGTTCCAGGCTTACCAAATGTTCTCTCTGGCAAAGAAAGCTGGTTTAAATGGATTAGATTGCAGAGTAAACACGGCATATTAAAAGCACTTTGGATTTTGGAAACTGCACACAAATATGTGCTAACAAAAGCGATTTAACTAAACCCCAGGCAAATTGTGGAGTGAAAAACAGTAGCAAAAGAGAGAGAGAGAGAGAGAGAGAGAGAGAGAGATGACGATGACAATCATACATCATCATTAGCTTCTTCACAGTAGCACAGTGGCAGTGGTAGCTCAAGCGGTTAAGGCACTGGGTTGTTGCCTAGAAGACTGGGGTTCAAGCCCCAGAACTCCCAAGCTGCCACTGTTGGGCCCTTGAGTAAGGCCCCCAACCCACCCTGCTCCAGGGTGCTGCAACATGGCTGGTTAAAGGGTCGCGGTGTAAGGGTAGAAGAGAGCAAGAAGCTGGGGATCCGTAGTACAGTCAGTTTAGCAAAGAAATCCGAAAGCACGGGTGCGTAGGGATTTCTACCTGTTACTTTTATTCTGCAAAATAAAACATTGTCCACATGAAGCAAAGCGTGTGTGTTACTTCATTCGCTAAGTCAAAAGTGACTAGAATACAAAGCATGATAATACTTTGCTTACACCGCTTGTTAAGGAGGAAAGTTAAAAAAAATAAGAAAAGCCTGGTAATTAGTTCCAGCAACACATAATACACTTTTTCTTTTTCATGAATGATTTGTACAGAGAGCGGTTCATTTTGTATTGTTCATCTCCCGAGTCATTCGTTCATCACGTGACAGCCTCGCAGGTTTCGCTAGGCAGTTTGTGATGGAAACAGAAATGATTTGTTCGGAATGATCGGGATTTAGGAATTTATCTTAAAATTATCAAGAGACATGTGCAATAAACGTTTTCTGAAAAATGAAAAAGTTCTTGTTCCTGTCAGTCTGGTTTTGGCCTTGGTTGATTTATAGTTTTGTCTTATTCTAAACAAGTAAGTAGATGTGTTGAGGTCATTGGATATTAACATGCAACACTGTAATTATATTCTGCTGAAATGAACTTGCTGAAATGGGGGCTTGGTGGGGGGCACGGTGGCTTGGTGGGGGGCACGGTGGCCTCACACCTCCAGGGTTGGGGGTTCGATTCCCGCCTCTGCCGTGTGTGTGTGGAGTTTGCATGTTCTCCCCGTGCCTTGGGGGTTTCCTCCACCGGTCCAAAGACATGCATTGTAGGTTGATTGGCATCTCTAAATTGTCCGTAGTGTGTGATTGCGTGAGTGAATGAGAGTGTGTGTGTGTACCCTGCGATGGGTTGGCACTCCGTCCAGGGTGTATCCTGCCTTGATGCCCAATGATGACTGAGATAGGCACAGGCTCCCCGTGACCCAAGAATAGATCGGATAAGCTGCAGACAATGAATGAATGAATGAATGAAATGAACTCCTCCCATTTTTTCGAAATGTTTCGAAAAAAGATTAGTTCATTTTGCTGAACAAGATTCAAAGATCAGTAAACCGATCCAAACTTCCCATCACTCACTATTCTGAACACAAATTAGATTCTAGTTTACCGTGAAAAAAAAAAGTGACACCTTGTGGTGTCTTTTGGTGTTACTTTATATCAACATTGCTAAGCTTTTGTCTGTTACATAGAAACTCCGGTTAATATGGCATTGCATTACAAAATATGTAAAATGGTGCCATTGTAGAAAGTTATGCTAAATGCTAAGCAACAGAGAACTAAACAGAAACTGAACAGTGTGTGCCTCATATCCAGTAACCAGAGAAACACCGAAAAACAAACGGCTCGGTGATTAGCACAAGTTGTAGCGAGCGGGAAATGCGTGACATTGAAAAATTAGAGGAAGTTGGCTATCAACAAACGCCTAATTCGCTACGTGACAAATTTTTAAAATGCCAATAAATATGACAAAGCTATGAAAGATAACAATACCTGCTCGAGCGCAAAGGAATAGACCTGTCTATTCTTTCCTCACTGAAATGAAAGCGCGAGACAAGCTGTTATTTAAAGCGATCACGCACTGGATTAACCAATCATGTTTGTCGACGTAGCAAATATGCAAATACGCATAGGTTAAGTCAGGGTTTTGAAGTGTAAAACATTAGATTATGGAGAGATATTAATTGTTAAAACCTGAGTAAATATGAGCAGTGTGAGATTTAGGATTAGATGAAACAAGATTCCCTTTACCTGTAAAGTAAAGGGTAAAATAATGAACCAGGGGCAATTAATTTAAATGTGAAAAGCCCTCATGTGGGTCAGCCAGGTCTGGGTCTGAACTTATGGGGCTAAGCGATTGAGGGGGCCAAGCACTTGCATATAGTGATAATTGGTCTACCTTTGTGGTATGAGGTTCAATAGTCATCACTTCATTAGTAATTGTGCATTAGCAAGCTGTCCAACTTGACATTGACCTGAAATGAGTTTTCCATTCCTATGCAAGTCGCTAGTGTTATCATATATCATTAACAGGTGAGGCAGGAAGGCAGTCTGTCATAAAGTTTGGTCAATTATGAACCAGTGATGCTTTCTGTGATGAATTGTGTCACTTCAGAGCCCTACGGTTGAAAGCCTGAAGACCCGGGAAGGTCTTGCTCTGAAAAATCTCAGAAAACTAAAATCACCTTTTGTACAACATCCACCGATTTATTCACACAAAACAAGTCTGGACACTGCAGTAGAATGGGAGAGGAAATCGTTCTTGTTGGTCGTTTCAGCGTTCATTCCAGCCTTTAAAGCAGGACATGATCTCTGAGGATTATTGAGTGAAAATAGCTATTGATCTGAACCCCTGGCAAAAATCTCTGACTTTAAACTGAGCTCAGGCCGTAAGTTATCGGCATCATCATTAGCGCAGAACAGATACTGATGGTTTCTGTGTGGAATTTTCGTGAATCTTGACAGAAGCCTCTAAACACCGTGGGCAAATTGTTACTCTGGTGGGTTTGTACAGTAGAGGAGCAGCTGCTAAAGAAGTCAAAACATCTTGCAGCACCTGCCACTGCGGCTCGGAGGAGATGTCAGAGATTTATGAGGCGAGAAGGGAAGCGTGCCACTCCCAGCCTGGGTTTGAAGCAAGGCGGATATCAGCACTCCATTTACGCCTAGAGTGAAATCCCTTTGCTGTCTCAGAGAGGCATGGAGGAGGTGACGGATAACGAGAGGGAGGGAACTGAAGATGGAGGTGTACAATGGAAAATGCTGGGAGGAAAGTCGGTTTGCACGGCCCCATGTTTATCATGTTGTCGCATTGTTGCAGCGCCGAGGTCCAGGATTCATTCCTGAGTTTGGGGTTCAGTCAAAAGTTCTCTCCCCGTATAGAATGACTCCAGGTTCTCCGGTAGATTGATGACTCTAAACCGGATCTACCAACAAATGTATCTTCTGAATTTATGCTTTTGACATAGACATAAAAATAGCCTGTATTACACTTTATAAACATCTAACTTAACATAAATATCTAGCTAGCTGGAACAAATCTGCGAGTCATATGATGGCATTATGGCAGTGAAAAGAAAAGAAAATCCATTAGAACAGCATTTATGTCAAGATCTCCCTTGGAAATGTTGCTAAAATGTTAAGAAAAGATTCAGTACAGCACAAATGATTTCACTTTTCCACTTTTTGGAACTTTTTTCACTTTTTTTGAACAGTTAGTTAAACTACCTACTTTGCTATTTACAAAGATTTTGCAAATTAAGTCGTCTGTAAACACTCATTATATTCCTGTTTACCGGATCATTTCAGATCTATCACACACCACCCCTTTCAATCCGATTGTAACTTCATTCAAATCGGATCGAGATCAGATTCACAGAGGTTTTCCCATCCGATTAAAGCTATCAGTCGGATTACTAACGGATTATTTGTTTGGAGCTAAACACACTGATTCTTATTTCTAGCACAGTTAAAGTACAATGGAGTTTAAAAGAAGGTAAAAAAAAAAAAGTAAAACTCTCAAACATTTTCCAGTGATGTTCAGTGTGAAATGTGAAATTAGATAAATCGAGCTTGTTTTTTTGTTTTGCCGAGAAGTGCAAAAAAACAAAACAAAAAACAAATCCTGAAACAAAATAAAAATTTAAAAAAACAAATTAACAAAACTGAAAACACAAGGATAATTCAGACAAACTGGAAATTGGAATTCTTCCAAACTAGAAGAAACTGGAATTCTTACCGCTGATTGGATGAGACATAGATACTCAAGATAAACAGGAAGTAGGAAATTGTGTATCTAACCTGTGGAGATCTTCATTCAGTGTAAACCTTTTTTTTTTATAGTGCAACTTTAAATCTGAGAAAATAACAAACATACACTGATCAGGTATAACATTGTGAGCAGTGAGAGGTGAAGTGAATAAGACTGATGATCTCCTCATCATGGCACCTGTTAGTGGGTGGGATATATTAGGCAGCAAGTGAACATTTTGTCCTCAAAGTTGATGTGTTAGAAGCAGGAAAAATGGGCAAGCGTAAGGAGTTTGACGAATGGCCAAATTGTGATGGCTAGACCACTGGATCAGAACATCTCCAAAACTGCAGCTCTTGTGGGGTGTTCCCGGTCTGCAGGGGTCAGTATCTATCAAAAGTGGTCCAAGGAAGGAACAGTGGTGAACCGGAGACAGGGTCATGGGCGGCCAAGGCTCACTGATGCACGTGGGGAGTGAAGTCTGGCCCGTGGGGTCCGATCCAACAGACGAGCTACTGTTGCTCAAATTGCTGAAGAAGTTAACGCTGGTTCTGATAGAAAGGTGCCAGAATACACAGTGCATGACGGGTCAGGGCTGTCTTAGCAGCAAAAAGGGAGACCAACACAATACTAGGCAGGTGGTCATAATGTTATGCCTGGTTGGTGTATATATTTATATTTATAAGAAAATAGAATTTATTGCTAATGCTAATTTGAGGAAGGTGCTTTTGGATTTGTTATTTATTTTCTAATTTGTTTTTGTGTTTTTGGATATGAGCGATGTTCAGTAGACTATTAATGAAAAACTAAGAAGCCCAACATCGACATAATGGAGATTTTTAATGGCTAAATGCGATGCAGTGATACGGCACAGAGACTAGGCTAGTTGGCGATCTTCGAGATGACGAGCGCGTTGGCGTCGACGGCAATGTTAGCATCAAATGTTGTGGAAGTGGATGTGTTTGAGCAGATCGTGCAGACGAGGAGGACGAGAGAGCTTCTTGGATTCAGATTGATATCAGTTCATATGCAGATTCTTCTTCTTGTTATGGAAGTCTGAGTATAACTGTGCTGTTTTTTTTTATGTGCTCCACATTTTTTGCACTGTATGTAAGATCTGGTGAGGAAGTCCAAGCTAACAAGTGTGTGTGTGTGTGTGTGTGTGTGTGTGTGTGTGTGTGTGTGTGTGTGTCATGCAGCGTGCATTGACAGATATGGAAATTGCTCACATTTAAAGATCCATTTAACAGAGCTAAATCCACTAGCCGCCTCAGAGAACTCATTTCACACGACGAAGCAATTAGGATTCAGAAAAGGCTCAGCGCATTAAGCTAGCCAGCACACTAGCGCTCGTCTTTCTCTTCCCAGCTTCACTTTTCAATTTGTCTAGCACTTTTAATGATAGATATAGTCCCATGGCTTCAAATCGCTTGTGCTTCTTTCTTTCCTCTTGGCCTTTGTTCTGTTTATTCTTATTCTGTTCAGAATTTGTGATGAAGCCAGCATGAGCGAATTTCTTGGTGTGTGATGTGACTCGGATGATGTAACGGTTAACGAAGCTCCGCCTCTTTGTTGTCATTCACCGTCGAATAGCAAACAGTTTAAACTTGTGATTAAGAAAAAACTTTAGAGTTCCAGACATTTATGACGATGCTAACCTTGGGAAATTCATACACTAGACGTTAGTGTGTAGTGTAAGTGTGTAGTGTGTCATTTGGGACGCTGCAACTAATTAAGTTTACTGATTTTATTGTGAAACTGAGGATGAGGAAGCTGAGGATGAGGAAACAGAGGATGACGAACCAGGATGAGGAAAGTAAGGTTGAGGAAGCTGAGGATGAGGAAAGTGAGGATGAGGAAGCTGAGGATGAGGAAAGTGAGAATGAGGAAACAGGATGAGGAAAGTGAGAATGAGGAAACAGGATGAGGAAAGTGAGAATGAGGAAAGTGAGGATGAGGAAAGTGAGGAGAAGGAAGGAAGGACGGAAGGAAGGAAGACAGAAAGACAGACAGAAAGAAAGATAGATAGAAAGAAAGAAAGACAGACAGAAAGAAAGATAGAAAGAAAGAAAGTAAGAAAGAAAGAAAGATAGAAAGAAAGAAAGAAAAAGAAAGGAAGGCAGGAAGGAAGACAGAGAAAGAGACTCTTTCACTATTCAGGCTTCAACTAAAGCCTTCCTTTTATTGATGAATTACATTTAACGAAAATTATAGAAACGAAAATCTGCTGATCATCAGCTCTCATCAGCTCTCATCAGCTCTCATCAGCTCTCATCAGCTCTCAGCAACATCCGGGACATCCGGCAGAACTGAACTGGACTCATGATGTGATTTTTGGATGATGAAACATCTGCAGCTGAATTACACTAGAAATGTGTACTGAACATCTCAATGATGTGGCATGCATTATTAATACCTGACATGGTGTGTGTGTGCATGTGTGTGTGTGTGTAACAGCTTGGCCTGCAGCCTGCTCGGGGAAACACACAGCCCACAGCAGGTGTGTGTCCATCCCTGTGCTGTAAGAATAAACACCGGTGCTGCACAAAAACTTCACTAATATCCAATAAAAATCCTAAATAATCATCTCAAATGATGATGCGTTTGGATCTAATATTGATCTCGAGGAGTAAAAGATTCATTACAAAGCAAGGAATGAATCAGGAATCGGAAAGAAAGAAAGAAAGAAAGAAAGACAGGAAGGAAGGAAGGAAGGAAGGAAGGAAGGAAGGAAGGAAGGAAGAAGGAAGGAAGGACGGGAAGAAGAAAGAAAGAAAGAAAGAAAGAAAGAAAGAAAGAAAGAAAGAAAGAAAGAAAGAAAGAAAGAAAGAAAGAAAGGCAGGAAGGAAGAAAGACAGGAAGGAAGAAAGACAGGAAGGAAGGAAGGAAGGAAGAAGGAAGGAAGGACGGGGAAGAAAGAAAGAAAGAAAGAAAGACAGAAAGAAAGAAAGACAGGAAGGAAGAAAGACAGGAAGGAAGGAAGGAAGGAAGAAAGACAACAGTGTATAAAACACACTGTACTATAGTTTAAAAGAAACAAACAACAAAAATATTATGTAAATAAACAAACAAACATACTGTACCTATATACTGACATGAGTAAACAAATTTTTACATTCATATCTTTATTAATTTTTTCCCGATAAGCAAAAGATTTTTCTTTTAGAAATGGAAATAGAGATGTTTATTTTATATTAAAAAAAATAAAACAAAAATAAATAAATATGTAAATATAAATAAATAAACAAATAAACAAACAAACAAACAAAGAAACATTATTATACACATGTGGTTCGTTAACAAATGTAAAAAAAAGTTAACGAATCGGTGGTGTAAAAAGATCAGGATGCAGAAAGGTCCTTGGGGAAAAAAAAGAAGAAGAAAAAACAGCAACAAAAAAAACAGGATTATTTGGATGCTTATTGCAAGCACGGCTGTGTCTTATTTTCTTTTTTTTATTCACTCCTGCATTTAAAGTCTGTTTCGTTTTGAAACGCTTATCATCTGATGTTCACGTGGCTGCGTCCAGCGTCTCGTTAAATCTGTAAAAACCCCTAGAAAGCAGCTGATGTGATTATTTTTTATTTTATTATCAGCATGTCCTTTTTAGGAGCACTGGCTGAAAAAAAACGAGTGTGTGTGTGTTTATTTCCTTTGCACTTTCTTTTCTTTCCTTTCTTTTTTTCAACAAAGTAATCGTTTAAGTGCCCAGAAAAAGGAGGAAAAAAAGCCTCAACATCTGGTGACTCATGCAGTGGCAGAATAAAAATGTCTGTCTTTCTTTTTTCTGAGAAGTTCTCTGAGGTTTTCAGCAATCAGGGTTAGAAGACGCGAGATTCGTGAGAAAGCGTGTAATTATGATCGCTGAGGCGTTTGAAAGCTCAGAAGTGAAATGTATGACATTAAGAGTCCATAATAAAAAGTCTCTCTGTCCTTTTCAGTGTCATCTGCAGCTGAGACACTAATTGGAGACTGAATGTCGGAATAAACGTCGCACTCAGAGAGGAAGCAGAGTAAAGCGAGTCTCACTCAGAGAGGAAGCGGAGTAAAGCGAGTCTCACTCAGAGAGGAAGCGGAGTAAAGTGAGTCTCACTCAGAGAGGAAGCGGAGTAAAGCGAGTCTCACTCAGAGAGGAAGCGGAGTAAAGCAAGTCTCACTCAGAGAGGACGCAAAGTAAAGTGAGTCTCACTCAGAGAGGAAGCGGAGTAAAGCGAGTCTCACTCAGAGAGGAAGCGGAGTAAAGCGAGTCTCACTCAGAGAGGAAGCAAAGTAAAGCGAGTCTCACTCAGAGAGGAAGCGGAGTAAAGCGAGTCTCACACAGAGAGGAAGCAAAGTAAAGCGAGTCTCACTCAGAGAGGAAGCAAAGTAAAGCGAGTCTCACTCAGAGAGGAAGCGGAGTAAAGCGAGTCTCACTCAGAGAGGAAGCGGAGTAAAGCGAGTCTCACTCAGAGAGGAAGCGGAGTAAAGCGAGTCTCACTCAGAGTGGAAGTGGAGTAAAGCGAGTCTCACTCAGAGAAAAAAAGCGGAAGGTAAAGGGGGCGAGTCTCACTCAGAGAGGGAAAAGCGGAAGGGGGTAAAGCGAGTCTCACTCAGAGAGGAAGCGGAGTAAAGCGAGTCTCACTCAGAGAGGAAGCGGAGTAAAGCGAGTCTCACTCAGAGAAAAAGCGGAGTAAAGCGAGTCTCACTCAGAGAGGAAGCGGAGTAAAGCGAGTCTCACTCAGAGAGGAAGCGGAGTAAAGCGAGTCTCACTCAGAGAAAAAGCGGAGTAAAGCGAGTCTCACTCAGAGAGGAAGCGGAGTAAAGCGAGTCTCACACAGAGAGGAAGCGGAGTAAAGCGAGTCTCACTCAGAGAGGAAGCGGAGTAAAGCGAGTCTCACTCAGAGAGGAAGCGGAGTAAAGCGAGTCTCACTCAGAGAGGAAGCGGAGTAAAGCGAGTCTCACTCAGAGAGGAAGCGGAGTAAAGCGAGTCTCATTCAGAGAGGAAGCGGAGTAAAGCGAGTCTCATTCAGAGAGGAAGCGGAGTAAAGCGAGTCTCATTCAGAGAGGAAGCGGAGTAAAGCGAGTCTCATTCAGAGAGGAAGCGGAGTAAAGCGAGTCTCATTCAGAGAGGAAGCGGAGTAAAGCGAGTCTCATTCAGAGAGGAAGCGGAGTAAAGCGAGGAAGCAGAGTAAAGCGAGTGTCACTCAGAGAGGAAGCCATACCCAAGACAAGCAAAGTGTTAAAGTCATAATATAATATAATATTTCTTAATCATAATGATCTATGAACTGGAGGAAATATAATCGACGGTTTCAGCTGATGACGACTCATTAGCTGAAACTCAATCCCAGTAAAACTGAACTGCTGGTCATCCCAGGTGACTCATCTCCAGCCCAGGATCTCACGATATCTCTGAACAACTCCCTGATCTCCCCTTCGACCACTGTCTTGTTTCCTGTTGCTAATGTGACATGCTCATGTCGGTATCTTCTGTACAGCGTCAGAAGGATTCGGGCCTTTTTTATCCACACAGGCTGCTTGTTCAGTCTTTGGTCATTTCGAGACTGGACTACTGCAGCTCTCTACTGGCAGGTCTACCTCTAAACACAATTCATCCTCTGCAAATGATCGCAACTTGTCTAAGTTCTCTCACACCACCCCACTGCTGCTCTCCTCCACTGGCTTCCTGTAGCTGCATCAGATTCCAAACAGGGACACTTGCCTACAAAGCTAAGAATGGACTAGCTCCATCTTACCTCAAAGCTCTTATTACTCCCCACACTGCACCTTGCTCCCTTTACATCTACCAGTACTGCTCGACTGGTCACACCATCTCTCAGGGTAAGAGGTAGGTATACAGCTAGACTCTTCTCTGTTTTGGCACTGAGATGATGGAATGAACTTCCCCTAGATGTCCGAACAGCCAAGTCACTGACTCGTCTTCAAACAGCGGATGAAGACCTACACTATATTACCAAAAGTTTTGGGACATCTGCCTTTACATGTACATGAATGTAATTTGGAGTTGGCCTGTTGTTTGCATCTTTAACAGCTTCAACTCTTTCCACAAGGCTTTCCACAACGTTTAGGAGTGTGTTTATGGGAATTTTTGACCTTTCCTCTAGAAGTGCATTTGTGAGGTCAGGCACTGATGTTGGACGAGAAGGTCTAGCTCGCAGTCTCCACTCTAATTCATCCCAAAGGTGTTCTATGGGATTGAGGTCAGGACTCTGTGCAGGCCAGTCAAGTTCCTCCACAACAAACTCACTCATCCATGTCTTTATGGACCTTGCTTTGCGCACTGGTGAGCAGTCATGTTGGAACAGGAAGGGGCCATCTCCAAACTGTTCCCACAAAGTTGGGAGCATGAAATTGTGCAAAATGTGTTGGTATGCTGAAGCATTAAGAGTTCATTTCACTGGAACCAAGGGGCCGAGCCCAACCCCTGAAAAACAACACCTGAATTCAATGATTTGGAGTGGTGTCCCAAAACTTTTGGCAATATAGTGTACCTCTTCCTGAAACACTTAAACTAGCTCTTATTTTCCCTGTTTGTTTTATATATTGTTGTATGTTGTATGATTTGTTCTTTTAGGTCTTGAGGATTCCAACTTGGTTTATTTTTTCCTTATTGAGCTCATAATAAAATACACATACAAATCACATGCTATTATTCCATTCTCTTTTGTGTTTTATTTTGCCTTACACCACAGCCAATGATTTCAATTTTCCAAAAAATTGAACGCCTAACTTGACTTAATTTGTAATTTTTATCCATTTAGTGTTACATTTAATGTCTACAATTGGTGTCTGACTGATGTTATATTAGTTATGGCTATGAACTCTCTCTCTCTCCCTCCCTCTCTCCCTCTCTCGCTCTCTCTCTCTCTCTCTCTCTCTCTCTCTCTCTCTCTCTCTCTCTTATTAAGATATTAAAAAGAAAACGCACCTTCACGTAGCACAACATCCCATACTGGAAAACTTACTGCCACTGGAGACTTCTTCCATTAATGTTACAGCTTCAACATATCAATAATTCAAATTTTCTTTTCTATTTGTTTATTATTAGCCCTGGAAAAGGGGCATTGGTGGTTCAGTGGTAGGTTTCTCACCTATCATGCAGAAGGCTTGGGTTCAATTCCCAGCCAATACCTCAACCCCAGCCACTGGATGCAGTGCCGGTCCCAAGCCTGGAAAAATAGAAGGGTTGTATCAGGAAGGGCATCTGGCGTAAAACATCTGCCAAGTTGTTGTGCGGACCAGTTGGTCTGCTGTGGCAACAGGGAGCAGCTGAAAGCAACTTCTATTATTAGCCCTGGATGAGGTAGATCGTCCATCCTGCAAGTCCCTGCGAACAAGTTGTTCCTATAGCAACAGTAACGTATTCGAATGACCGTACCAGTTTCAGGAGTTCATTGTAGGAATGAATTATATGAAATGAATCATGTATTTCAAGTAGGCGACTCTCGATCGCAATCAGACCGTCACAACTTTAGACTCGAGGTTAGTTAGCATCATCTCGCACAGCAAGCAGGATAGAGAGGCAACACCGCAGCTTCTTATTCATCTGAGTTATCTCTCCTCCTCAGTAAGCCCTACGGCGAAGCTGTCCGTAAACATGACCCCGGCCTGAGAACTCTGGGACCCTGAGGCTGGGAGTTTGCATAATATATGTGGCCCGTGTTGTACTGCTTTCCTACCTTGAGATGCCACAATATGACTGTGAACGAGCTATTCATTCTGATTCTCATTCTGGTGCATACACACACTTACACACCAACAAATAACACAAAAATATTCCCCATCCTACATGATGAATGGCTGGTATGGATCACTACGTGTTTCAAGAAAAGGAAAAACAACAACATTACAGTGAAAAAATCTGATAATATGAATATTTTCGATCATTTTATTATTATTTTTTGAACCAAAAAGCCAAAGTAATGTAAACCTAGCAACTATACTTCCAGGTTGACTGTGTTCATTCAGATAGATAGATAGATAGATAGATAGATAGATAGATAGATAGATAGATAGACAGATAGATAGATAGATAGACAGACATGTGGATAGATAGATAGATAGATAGATAGATAGATAGATAGATAGATAGATAGATAGATAGATAGATAGATAGATAGATAGATAGATAGACAGATAGACAGACATGTGGATAGATAGATAGATTTTTCCATTATATTTTACGACCCCGATATATGTGTATATTTCTCATATATACACAGAGTAGTGGATATCTTTCTATGGAGGAACCCTTAAAGGTTCTCTATAGACCCCTAAAACAAGGTTTCCTTATCAGGTCAAAAACTCTAGAACTCTTAACCATCCAAAGAACCCTTTAGAAACATCGTTTTTCCTTCGTAAATAAGACCAATGGCAGAAAACTTATCTTCCTAAACTGGTTCTATCCTGAAACCAGTCTGAAGAAGAGAAACTCTGTAGGGTTCTGTAGGGTTCTGCTTAAAAAAAGTGGACAATATATAAGTGATGTTATTTATATATATATATAATCTCATTCATCTTTGGCACTAAACTTGAAGACAAAATTGTATTGAAAGAATTGAACAAAAATCTTAATCTAAAATGAAACTTTTTTGAAAAGATAATATTTTAAAGCCAAAAACATCTGGTGAAAATCTCCTTCTCTACACCCGGACACTCGGGAGGTCTGATCTAACCTTGGATATAAACATATAAACATTTTCAAGGTTCTTCCACAGTTTAGATTTTGAAAACAAAAAATTTGAGCAGGAAAACAAATATCTTGCATCGTTTGTAGGTACAGAACTGAAAGGAATTGAATGAACCATGACCTTAAACACTCCATGCTTTATGTTTATATTATCTTTCAAAAACGCTCCAGTTACATAATATAATATTTAATGCAATCATTAGGAATTTTTACAAAAATAGCACAATATTAACAGCATCTCAAAGTGAACACCAATGAGCCATAGCATTAAAACCACCTGCTTAACATTGTGTATGTTGAGGCTCCTCAAGACATCTGAAGGTGTGCTGTGGTACCTGGGACTGAGATGTTACTGTAAATTGCAAGGTGGAGCCGCCATAGGTCAGACTTGTTTGTCTGTCACGTCACTCAGACGCTTGATAGGATTGAGATTTGAGGCATCATGTTCCTCAGACCATTCCTGAGCAATGGCAGCAGTGTGAGATGTTATGGAACACCATTGCCATGAAGAGCTCTAGTTGGTGCTACAAAGTCAAATAACCATCTACATGAACGCTAGGATTTAAGATTTCCCAGAAGAACATTTCCCAGAGCCTTCACTGGCTTGCCTTCTACCCATACTGCATCCTGTGCCTTCTCGTCCCCAGGTAAGTGCCTCAGGTAAGCGTCCATGATTCTGTCACTTCTCTGGTTCCACTGGTTGTTCTTTCTTGGAGAACTTTTGCTAGGTATTAACCATGGCATACCAGTAACACCTCACAAGACCTGTGGGATGTGGTAGCTTAGTGGTAAAGGTGTTGGGCTACTGATCAGAAGGTTGTGAGTTTGAATCCCAGGTCCCTCAATCTGCCACTGCTGCGCCCTGATCAAGGCCCTTAACCCTCAAGTGCTCAGTTGTGAGATAAAAATTCCTACAGTACCATATTAGAATTGACCGCACCAGTTTCAGGGCTTTACCAGGACACCTTAGGCCGGAGATCAATGATCGACCTTGTGATCTTGTCATCTGACCTTCAGCCGCATGTCTTGGACACTCGGGTGAAGAGAGGGGCGGAGCTGTCAACCGATCACCACCTGGTGGTGAGTTGGATCCGCTTGCGGAGGAGGATGCCGGACAGACTTGGCAGGCCCAAACGTATTGTGAGGGTCTGTTGGGAACGTCTTGCTGATCCCTCTGTTAGGGGGGTCTTCAACTCCCACCTCCGGGAGAGTTTCAACCAGATCCCGAGGGAGGTTGGGGACATTGAGTCTGAGTGGACCATGTTCTCCACCTCCATTGTTGACGCAGCCATCCGGAGCTGTGGCCGTAAGGTCTCTGGTGCCGGTCGCGGCGGCAATCCCCGAACACAGTGGTGGACACTGGAAGTAAGGGATGCCATCAAGCTGAAGAAGGAGTCCTATCGAGCCTGGTTGGCTCGGGGGACTCCGGAGGCAGCTGAGGCATACCGGCAGGCCAAGCGAAATACAGTCGTGGTGGTCTCGGAAGCAAAAACTCGGGTCTGGGAGGAGTTCGGGGAGGCCATGGAGAAGGACTATCGGATGGCCTCGGGGAAATTCTTGCAGACCGTTCGGCGCCTCAGAAGGGGTAAGCAGCTCTCTGCCACCACTGTTTATGGTGGAGATGGAGATTTGCTGGTCTCGACTGGGGATATTGTCGGACGGTGGAAGGAATACTTCGAGGATCTCCTCAACCCTACTGACATGCCTTCTGTAGAGGAGCCAGAGGCCGAGGACTCAGAGGTAGATTCATTCATCACCCAAGCTGAGGTCACTGAGGTAGTTCAGCAGCTCCTTGGTGGCAAGGCACCAGGGGTGGATGAGATTCGCGCTGAGTACCTTAAGTCTCTGGATGTTGTGGGGCTGTCTTGGCTGACACGTCTCTGCAACATAGCGTGGCGGTCAGGGACAGTGCCTCTGTCCCTGGGTGGTGGTCCCTCTTTTTAAGAAGGGGGACCGGAGGGTGTGTTCCAACTATAGGGGGATCACACTCCTCAGCCTCCCAGGGAAAGTCTATTCCAGAGTACTGGAGAGGAGAGTCCGACCGTTAGTCGAACCTCGGATACAGGAGGAGCCATGCGGTTTTCGACCTAGTCGTGGAACACTGGACCAGCTCTATACCCTCCATAGGGTGCTCGAGGGTTCGTGGGAGTTTGCCCAACCAGTCCACATGTGTTTTGTGGACTTGGAGAAGGCTTTCGACCGTGTCCCCCATGGCATTCTGTGGGAGGTGCTCTGGGAGTACGGGGTCCGTGGCCCTCTGTTAAGGGCTGTTCGGTCTCTATATAACCGGAGCAGGAGCTTGGTTCGCATTGCCAGCTGTAAGTCAGATCTGTTCCAAGTGCATGTTGGGCTCCGACAGGGCTGTTCTTTGTCACCGGTTCTGTTCATTGTTTTTATGGACAGAATTTCTAGGCGCAGCCAGGGGCTGGAGGGAGTCCGGTTTGGGGACCACAGGATTTCATCGCTGATTTTTGCAGATGATGTTGTCCTGTTGGCCTCTTCAAGCCTGGACTTACAGCATGCACTGGGGTGTTTTGCAGCTGAGTGTGAAGCGGCTGGGATGAGGGTCAGCACCTCCAAATCTGAGGCCATGGTTCTCGACCGGAAAAAGGTGGCTTGCTTTGAGTTTAAGTATCTCGGGGTCTTGTTCACGAGTGAGGGAAGGATGGATCGTGAGATTTACAGACGGATCAGTGCAGCGGCAGCAGTAATGCGGTCTATGTACCGGTCTGTTGTGGTGAAGAAGGAGCTGAGCCGGAAGGCGAAGCTCTTGATTTACCAGTCAATCTACGTTCCTACTCTCACCTATGGTCATGAGCTCTGGGTGATGACCGAAAGGGTAAGATCCCGGATACAAGCGGCCGAAATGAGCTTCCTCTGTAGGGTGGCAGGGCGCTCCCTTAGAGATAGGGTAAGGAGCTCTGTCACCCGGGAGGAGCTCGGAGTAGAGCCGCTGCTCCTCCACATCGAAAGGGGGCAGTTGAGGTGGCTCGGGCATCTGTTTCGGATGCCTCCGGGACGTCTCCCTGGAGAGGTGTTCCGGGCATGCCCCACCGGGAACAGGCCCCGGGGAAGACCCAGGACATGCTGGAGAGACTATGTCTTTCGGCTGGCCTGGGAATGCCTCGGGGTCCCTCTGGAAGAGCTGGAGGAAGTGGCTAGGGAGAGGGAGGTCTGAGCATCCCTACTTAGACTGCTGCCCCCGCGACCCGGCTCCGGATAAGCGGAAGACAATGAATGAATGAATGAGTTTCAGGGCTTCAGCAGAACCATTGTAGGAATGAATTATATGACATGAATCATGTATGTGAAGACGGCGACTCGCGATCATGACCAGACTGTCATGATTTCAGACTCGAGGTTAGTTAGCATCATCTCACACAGGAAGCAGGATGGAGAGGCAACACCGCTGCTCCTTATTCATCTGAGTTATAAGTCTCTCTGGATAATGGCGCCTGCTAAGTGGTCAATTTCACTCTTACCTTTCTGCTTTCCTATTTTTCCTGAACTTCAAGACCTGACTTCTGCCTAATATATCCTACTTCTTCAGAACCAGAATCAGCTTTATTGTGAAGTACTGTGGGTTTTTGCCTGGGTGTATTGACGCATAGTAGCATAAAGCAATTGGGAAAAACTATAAGAATAAACATAAAAATATAAGAATTTCAAGCAAAAGGAAACATTAATGTATAGTAATAGTACAGTACAATAGTGTCTAAAAGTAAAGCAGTGCAAAATTACAAATGTAAATGGAAACATTTTGATTGACAGGTTCCATTGTAACAATATATAAATAATCAAATGTTATTTACGTCACCTCTCAGTGGGTTTAATCTTATGGCTGATCGGTGTATATATTTCTCTTTAATTCTTGCAGCAGTAAAATAGACCAGGCTGCTTGAATTACAGTTATTAAGTGTTATATCAGACAGCATTAGCCTCAATCTCTGACCCATTTAACTAGCGCTGAATAAGAACTTCTCCTGAATATGAATTAGAAAGCTGACGTGAATGCACACGTGACTGAAGATGTCATAAATATATGTATGTATATACACTATATTGCCTAAAGTTTTGGGACACCGCTCCACATCATTGAATTCAGGTGTTGTGTTTCAGGGGTTGGGCTCGGCCCCTTAGTTCCAGTGAAAGGAACTCTTAATGCTTCAGCATACCAAGACATATTGGACAATTTCATGCTCTTTGTGGGAACAGTTTGGGAATGACCCCTTCCTGTTCCAACATGACTGCACACCAGTGCACAAAGCAAGGTCCATAAAGACGTGGATGAGCGAGTTTGGTGTGGACGAACTTGACTGGCCTGCACAGAGTCCTGACCTCAACCCCATAGAACACCTTTGGGATGAATTAGAGCAGAGACTGCGAGCCAGACCTTCTCGTCCAACATCAGTGCCTGACCTCACAAATGCACTTCTAGAGGAACGGTCAAAAATTCCCATAAACACACTCCTAAACCTTGTGGAAAGCCTTCCTAGAAGGGTTGAAGCTGTTATAGCTGCAAAGGGCGGGACAACTCCATATTACATTCATGTGCATGTAAAGGCAGACGTCCCAAAATTTTTGGCAACACAGTGTGTGTGTGTGTGTGTGTGTGTGTGTGTGTGTGTGTGTGTGAGTACAAAATATATATATATATATATATATATGTACACACACACACACACACACACACACAATTATAATTTTTTTTTATCATTTAGGAAGTGTAATTTTCTTTCTTCAACTTTAAAAATTCTTGTAGTCTGTGATATAGAAAAACCTGCTTTCATGTTCTGTCGAAGAAGTAGAGAAGTAGATAGGACAAATATAATGAAAAAAAGTTTCTTGAGAGGAAAAAAAAGACCCAAGCTGAAGGCTTGTAGGAATTTGAAGAGCACAGATTAATTTTTGCACACACTGGAAGTCTTTTGAGGAAGGTGATATTTTTTATCACGTATGACACACGTAGCTGCAAAGATCAGATAAAGAAATTCAGGTGATCAGTTGTGAGCTTTTTTTAAAAATCAGTTTGAGGTTCAAGATCTCAAACCTGCAGTCCATTTTTTCCAGAGTACAAAACAGGCGCTTTGTGTGTCGCATTGCAGAGTCTTACTCTCAGAATGAGCCGTTGTAATGAGCCACGAGGGACATCGCCGGAGGTATGGCCGAGTCTGTGGACGGAGGCTGCTTGATGCTCTTGGAGGTACTGGGTGCTTCTGATCTGTGATCTCCTGATCCAGCCATGAAGGTCAGGTTGTTGTCGGTGCATCTTGTGGGTTTGTTTGCTTTGGACCAGCTCTTCAGAACAGAGGCTTGTTGGGGTGTTTCACATTTGAGTAAAGATCGGAAGCATCTGTTGAACTGACACACACACAGAACACTGAAATAAATGACATGAACTCACTAGCAAAGTTAAATGAATGCATGCGATTGCAGATCTTTTGCTAATATTTTAATAATGGAAATCATAATGGATATCTATATTTACGTTATACGTCATAATTTATTTGCCACTTCTTTAATGCATTTTTTTGTTTTTAACCATGTACATTATAAAACCCAATTTCTTTTCCTTTTTTATTTTTTACATGGCTCTGAAAAGATCTAAAAAAATCACACACCAGCTGAATCAAATCAAATTAAAATTTGAAACACAATTATGCACAGGTCGACATGCAGTGAAATGCTTTTAAAGACTCTCCTTGAAATAAAATAGAGCCAATTAAAATAAGGTAAAAGAATAAAAATAAGAGTATGACAGTATCAGAATTAATAACAATTTAATATAATTCTAATAAATATAATATATTTATTTCTCTTGTAATTTTGTAATTTGATGCAGTCTCTGGGAAAGGATTTCTTATACTATATTGCCAAAAGTTTCGGGACGTCTGCCTTTACATGCACATGAATGTAATATGGAGTTGTCCCGCCCTTTGCAGCTATAACAGCTTCAACTCTTCTGGGAAGGCTTTCCACAAGGTTTAGGAGTGTGTTTATGGGAATTTTTGACCATTCCTCAAGAAGTGCATCTGTGAGGTCAGGCACTGATGTTGGACAAGAAGGCCTGGCTCTCAGTCTCTGCTCTAATTCATCCCAAAGGTGTTCTATGGGGTTGAGTTCCTTTCACTGGAACTAAGGGGCCAAACCCAACCCCTGAAAAACAACACCTGAATTCAGTGATTTGGAGGGGTGTCCCAAAACCTTTGGCAATATAGTGTATATTATAAGATAGAATAACATAAAATAGAACATATAGGGCATTAACTCAGTCACCTTAGGCTTGCTCAGTAGGGATAATTTCTAATGTCTAACATCTAGGCCTGTTTGTTGTTTCTTATGTTCTGTAAAGCTGCTCTTTATTAAAAGTGCTATACAAATAAAATTGAATTGAATTGAATTAACTCACTTAATTTCAAGACAGTAAAGAAATTCATCGTTACTATAACAGACAGGCAATCAGGGCAGAGAAAAAGTAGCTAAATACAAAACGAGAGAATAACTAGACGTGTTCAGGGATGATGATGATGATGATGATGATGATGATGATGATGATCAGCAGCAACATCAGCAAACAATCGGTGTCTCTACTGTACAGCGTTCAAGGCAATGTCAGGACTTTCAGGACATTCACCACCAAATGGTGCAGAAAAAGAGTCATTTTATGAATGTTTTTTTTCCCCCACTGCATCAACAGCATCAATTTTCAGCACGGCTGAATTTATGACCTTTAAATTAAATATTTAACCTCACAGATAACGATTTTTCAAATCCGAAGTGCTGGGACTTTCAGAAATAAACAAATGTACATTATGTTCTTTTAAATAAAAAGGTACGACTTATCAGTTAGAGTGTACGGTGATACTATAAATAAAAAATCCAATTAAAATGCCGCTCAAAAACGTCTGGATTCAACGTTAATAATGCAATAAAAATTGTTCCATTTCAGTCACCAAGTTTGTTTTTAGTCAGAAGAGCTGTGGGCCTGTGCAAAAGAAAAGCTCTGCAGTGAGGATTATGTTCTTTGCATGTTCACACAAATATTTTATCTTGGTCTAGTCAGATTACAGCCCGGAGGTTTATATCTCCACCGACTGCTGCTTTCCTTTGTGTTTAGCTGTGCATAATATTTAGCATGTCTAGCATGCATTAGGCTGCCTGGCTAGCTCACTAGCTTACGAATTTGTGTGCGATTAAATAGAAGACAAAGTTAAATAGACAGAAAATTTTCAATCATTACTTTCAGGGGCGAAACACAAAGCAGCTATTAAACAAGAACAAATATAAAACAACTGTTCAAGCAAAAGATTGAAATCTCTGTGGGGCAGGATTTATTAGCTCACTGCTCTCCAAGCTTGATGTTCCTCTAAATTTCTCTAGAAAGTTTTAGAACAGGAACATGCACTGAATCAGACAGACCAATACAGTTTTGGGACGTCTGCCTTTACATGCACATGAATGTAATATGGAGTTGTCCCGCCCTTTGCAGCTATAACAGCTTCAACTCTTCTGGGAAGGCTTTCCACAAGGTTTAGGAGTGTGTTTATGGGAATTTTTGACCGTTCCTCTAGAAGCACATTTGTGAGGTCAGGCACTGATGTTGGACGAGAAGGCCTGACTCGCAGTCTCCGCTCTAATTCATCCCAAAGGTGTTCTATGGGGTTGAAGTCAGGACTCTGTGCAGGCCAGTCAAGTTCCTCCACACCAAACTTTGTGCAATGGTGTGTCCTGTGAGTCACGTTGGAACAGGAAGGGGTCATCCCCAAACTGTTCCCACCAAGTTTGGAGCATGAAATTGTCCAAAATGTCTTGGTATGCTGAAGCATTAAGAGTTCCTTTCACTGGAAAACAACACCTAAATTCAATCATTTGGAGAGGTGTCCCAAAACTTTTGCCAATATAGTGTATATGTGTGCATTCTCTCTGATACCCATAGATGCAAACAAGCCCTCTAACTCTAGCTAGGTAACTAAAATACATCGCAAATCTCCTCTGCTCGCTTTAGATGTGTGTATAACATCTTACAATCTCTTTTTCTCTCAGTATTTTGTACTCCAGCCTGTAAAAACAATATTAGGCATGATTAGGGTTAGCATGCTAGATAAAAAACACAGTACGATACATATACACATGAGAGCAATGATGAGGTCTCAAACTGGTCTGAAATTTTGAACAAATATGATGTTACAGTCCCTTCCTTGGGAAAACGTAGTGTACTTAGTATACTCTATGCATCATGTATACCATAAGTCAACTACATTTCCCCAAGAAATGCAATCCTCTGTTCGGTGCTCTGAGGTTTCAGAGGAAAAAAGGCAATTAGACAGAAAGAAAAATCAACAATCATACATCCATACATACAACAATCGTGAACAGAAAAGTACACTATATTGCCAAAGGTTTTGGGACGTCTGCCTTTACCTGCACATGAATGTAATATGGAGTTGTCCTGTCCTTTGTAGCTATAACAGCTTCAACTCTCCTGGGAAGGCTTTCCACAAGGTTTAGGAGTGTTTTTATGGGAATTTTTGACCATTCCTCAAGAAGCGCATCTGTGAGGTCAGGCACTGATGTTGGACAAGAAGGCCTGGCTCTCAGTCTCTGCTCTAATTCATCCCAAAGGTGTTCTATGGGGTTGAGGTCAGGACTCTGTGCAGGTCAGCCAAGTTCCTCCACACCAAACTCACTCATCCATGTCTTTATGGACCTTGCTTTGTGCACTGGTGTGCAGTCATGCTGGAACAGGAAGGGGTCGTCCCCAAACTGTTCCCACAAAGTTGGGAGCATGAAATTGTCCAAAATGTCTTGGTATGCTGAAGCATTAAGAGTTCCTTTCACTGGAACTAAGGGGCCGAGCCCAACCCCTGAAAAACAGCACCTGAATTCAATGATTTGGAGGGGTGTCCCAAAACTTTTGGCAATATAGCGTATTTCCATACAACAAAAGACAACATCAGGTTTCATTCCTGTCAGCCAAGAACTAGAATCTGAGACGACAGCAGGCTCAGGGCCACCTGAAGTGGACATTCGAGTGTTCGAGCATCACCTGGTGTTCACCTGTTAGTAAGACCTCACTAAGCTCACGACTGCAGCTCCTCACCTGTAATCTGCATAATTTTATACAATTGTACAGGTGATGCACAGGTGTTTCTATTAAAATGGCCACTCACTGTATTGTAGTGTGGATTGAAACACTTACCAAAGTCATGATGGAGAATTTCAGCTGGGCAGGAAATCGTTCATGGATCTGTACAGCATTTTTAGTCTTCAACTCGCCTCAACTCACAGTTTCCATAGTTACGGGCTGGGAGGAATTGAAGACTGAAAATGACATACAGGAGAATCGTCACTTCTTCCGTGCTGGAGGACGGCGAACTTCCTGAAACATCCCGAGACATCCGGAAATATTATTCAGTGCTCGTTAGACAGACTGTCGCCATAGGAAACGCCATAGACGGCGTGTGTTTTTAACGCAGTGTGGAGAACAGATGCCTCGGCTACAAACGAGACAGGACAGTTCAGGATTCCACTACAGAGATGCTTTTTACTTCTTTTTTTTTTTTGTAATTAGAAGTAGACATGGATCTTCATCAAATCTAATTTCTCTGCCTCCTTTAACTGTCAGCTTCAAGTAGAACAAAGAACAACACTCCATTTATCACAACAGCCATCTGTGCTCTTGTTTTCGCCAAAACTTTTTAACTAGCCTTATGAGACTCTGCTGTCTCGACATGACAAAAGCTCATCCTTTCTCCAGCATATTATGATGGAAGCTGATTGATTTCCAAAATAAAAATAAAAATCTTAAAGTGGGTGTGGCCTCAATTTTTCCTTAATTTCTGGAGTTTTTATAGATTTTATTTTGACACTGTACCTTTTACAAAGCTCCATATTCTCTGTAGCCTAAAGAGCAAAGATGTGGGGAAGATGTGGGAGTGGAATATATTTTTGAGCTATATCAACAGTCCAGAGTAATGGAGAGAGTGGGAAAGAGGTAAAGAAGCGAGTGCAGGCAGGTTGGAATGGGTGGAGAAAGGTGTCGGGAGTTCTGTGTGATAGGAAAATATCAGCGAGAATCAAGGGGAAGGTGTACAGGACAGTGGTGAGACCGGCCATGCTGTATGGTTTAGAGACAGTGTCACTGAGGAAGAGACAGGAGTCAGAGCTAGAGGTAGCAGAGCTGAAGATGTTTAGGTTCTCTTTGGGAGTGACAAGATTGGACAGGATTAGGAACGAGTACATCAGAGGGACAGCTCATGTTGGACGTTTGGGGGACAAAGTTAGGGAGGCCAGATTAAGATGGTTTGGACATGTTCAGAGGAGGGAGAGTGAGTATATTGGTAGGAGAATGTTGGACATGGAGCTGCCAGGCAGGAGGCAAAGAGTAAGGCCAAAGAGGAGGTATATGGATGGAATTAATGAGGATATGAAGCTAGTGGGTGCAAGTGTTGAGGATGCAGAAGATAGGGATAGGTGGAGAGAGATGATTTGCTGTGGCGACCCCTGAAGGGAAAAGCCGAAAGAAGAAGAAGATTTTTTTCTGCATTTTTTTAAAACAAAACAAAAAAGTGCTTCCTTGCTGAACCGAGTCACCACATGAGGAGAAGCTCAGCTTAATTCATGACCCTGTGAAGTCTCATCATGTTCTAAAAAGTAGGACGCTGACACACTTCACCAGGCCTCGTTTATAGAGCTGAACTGAAGTGTACTGAACTTACACACACACACACATTATTCTTAATAATAATAATAATAACAATAATAATAATAATTGTTAAAGTAGCATTCTTCTCTGGCTAACTATAATGAGGGCGGCGCCCCAGCGCCCCTTATTGACCGGCCGTCACTGTTCAGAACACTGAGAAAGTCTGATCTTACGCATCGTACAAAAGTTTTAAAAATATTCCTCATAATTTTGGATCAATAACAATTCCGTATGTTTTGTAAGAAATTAGACTGCCTCAACCCAGATTCCACTCCATGGTACACATCAGAAAGAGCTAATCCCCAAAAAAGGCTTACATATCATAGAGAAATATGTTTAATTCAATTCAATTCACTTTATATAGTGCTTTTAACAATGGACATTGTCCCATAGCATCCTTACCAAACATTTGGAACACTTAATCCAGTCAATTGTTGGTATGAGTGCGGTATGAGAGCCGTGATCACCGTTTAAAGACATCCGGCTAGACGACAGTATCACCCGGCCATTTGGGTGATATTCAGTTCTTACGCTCAATTTACATTTAAAGTGAAAACCCAATTTAAATTCCAAACAGGAAACACAGTAAGAAATGTTTGAGCAGGATTCGTTCTGCGTATGTATTTTGTCACTGCTATGTTGGAATAAACTTCTTCTTTATTAAGATCTTTGACGCCCTTATCATTTTATTTTTCTTACAGTTTCTACACAAACATATGAACCTACACAAGAACATTTTTTTTTTAAGATATCCTATTAACACTCTTACGTCTGATGTAATGATCTTCCAGGTCTGACATGTGCTCAAGGACGATGCTGTTTTAGAGCTCCATTATCTGACCGGCTGAGATCGATAAGACAAGAGGCAGCAAGGACCTGAATCGACCGCGCGTCACAAAATACAAGAGATCTATAGGATATCATTCAAAGCTCAAAGTGTTATGACGTCTAAACAAGTAAAATAACACGAGAAACATCTGGGCTCGTAGACGTTAAAGTGAGAACCATTACAGACTGCAGCTAATGTGACCCATGTAATAAAAAATAAATGAATTAAGTAATTAATACAATAAATAAAAGGCATCAGAAGTTTTGGCCTCAGTATCAGTAAAGGAGGCGTGGCCTCGGGGGCCTGTCTGAGACGGTTATTGTTTATTTAACATTTATGGAAGGAGTCTCCAGTGTCACCGATTTATAAAATGACTAAAATAAAAATTTCCAACCTGAGAAAGTTCTGAACCAAGTTTTTTTTTTTCATTTGCCATTTTTCTGTAGCATGGCACGACATGTGTCTTATTTATTTTAAGACAGAAATCAAAAGTGTCTAGTGAGAGAACGACTGTTTATAGCTGCTATAATGTAAGCGATAACAGAAAATATCTTCACAGGAAATGTAGCATCAAATTACGTTTGACAAACTG
The DNA here is from genome assembly GCA_033459395.1 of Hemibagrus guttatus. Taxonomy (NCBI): domain Eukaryota; kingdom Metazoa; phylum Chordata; class Actinopteri; order Siluriformes; family Bagridae; genus Hemibagrus; species Hemibagrus guttatus. Next base: position 2,988,434 of record JAUCMX010000022.1, on the reverse strand, counting down.
TTTGCGAATGGATGAGACAGCTGTCACTCAGGATATACAAGAAGTAGGAAATCTAACTTTATTTCTTGTACATGTATGTAGTTCTGCCTTCACTTTAAGCCATATTGTTTACTTTAAATCTAAGAAAATAAAATATATATATATTTATATTTATATAAAAAAATAACAAGAAGAAAATGGAATCATTCAGCTCTATTCTGGGGAAGGACGTTCATACGGCGTGATTTTGGATATACTGATAGCGTATCATGGCGTAAAGATTAGGTTGTGATCTCTAAAAACACACCTGAAGAACACAGGAATATTTGGAAGACCAAACTATTCCAGATTAAAGGATGTAAGGAGCGCTATAAGAGCAGAGCTGCGTTCATACACACACCAATCCACTTTCTACTGCTGCAGCCTGCTGGACTTCCTGTTTATCCTGAGTGACAGATGTCTCGTCCAATCAGAGGTAAGAATTTCATTCGCAAATTCGCTTTTCCAGTTTGTCTGAATTGTTATTTTGTTTTCAGATTTGTTATTTTGTTTTCTGAAATGTTATTTTTGTTATTTTGTTTTTGTATTTGTCATTTTGTTTTTGTTATTTTGTTTACAGATTTGTTGTTTTGGTTTTTTTTCTTTTTAGACTTTTTTACTTTGTTTTTTGAATTGTTATTTTGTTTTTTTCTTTTTAGATTTTTTTCTTTTGTTTTCAGATTTGTTATTTTGTTTTCTGAAATGTTATTTTTGTTATTTTGTTTTTGTATTTGTCATTTTGTTTTTGTTATTTTGTTTACAGATTTGTTGTTTTGTTTTTTTTTCTTTTTAGACTTTTTTACTTTGTTTTTTGAATTGTTATTTTGTTTTTTTCTTTTTAGATTTTTTTCTTTTGTTTTCAGATTTGTTATTTTGTTTTCTGAAATGTTATTTTTGTTATTTTGTTTTTGTATTTGTCATTTTGTTTTTGTTATTTTGTTTACAGATTTGTTGTTTTGGTTTTTTTTCTTTTTAGACTTTTTTACTTTGTTTTTTGAATTGTTATTTTGTTTTTTTCTTTTTAGATTTTTTTCTTTTGCTTTTTGATTTGTTATTTTTGTTATTGTGTTTTGAACTTCTCAGCCACCGTATCAAATGAAAAAAAAAAAGCTAAAAAAAAAAACTGTAATGGCTGGCAAATTATAGGAAACTAGTTTTCAGATACAGGGTAAAATACAGCTAAAAGGGTTCTGATGTGAGCGTAAATAAATAAATAGAAAAATAAGTAAAAAAAAAAAAAGTGCTGATGTTCTCTATGTTTTTTGGAGAGATCTTATCAGGAGACATTTTTTCCACAGCTCTTGTGACTTGTTTGTCATTTCTCCTAAAAATTCCTGGGGGGTTTTATAATTGCCTTTCAGCAAACTACACAAAACACATTACACACAGATCAATTAATCTGCTTTTCAGCCTCAAAGCAACGTTGCACATGAATTCAGAAGCTTCACAGAAAAATCAATACTGCGTACTGAGCTTCTTTAACTCTTCAGGGCACAAGGTTGTTTTTTTTTTAAATAGAAATCCCACTGCAGCAGATTTCCTGTATCTGTACCCAGGCTTTAGGAGCAGTGTAGGAGTGATTAGTCAGCTCGGGGATTAATGCAGCTGTGATCCCTGCTAAAGAGGAGCATATAAACGGAGCTATAATTAATAACCAAGTCGGACAAAATGGTTTCTAAAAGTTTCTGGGGATTAACCATTATAACGTTTAATTGCTTCAAAACTTCAACAGAAAAGACTTTATATTAAAATTATAACAAGTTCAGAAATGATGCTGATGCTCAGATTTTTATTTTTTATTTTTGAAAAGTTGCCCGAAAGTTCCTGGTTACACAACTGCGCTTGACTGTGTAGTGTAGAGTTTCAGAAAGGAAACGATTTATAATCTCTCAGGTTTTCTTCGTTTTCTTTCTCTCATATCGTCTCAGGGAGTTTTTCCTCAACACTTTCACCTCTAGCTCGCTCAATAGGGATAAATTTAATATCTTATCATTTATATTCTGAGTTGATATGTTCCTGTAAAGCTGCTTTGAAATTGAATTGAAATGAAATTGAATGGAAAAAACTCATCTACTCAATCAGCCTTGTTGTGTTTATAATAATCAGGGGAAAGGGGGGCACGGTGGCTTAGTGGTTAGCATGTTTGCCTCACACCTCCAGGGTTGGGGGTTCGATTCCCACCTCCGCCATGTGTGTGGAGTTTGCATGTTCTCCCCGTGCCTTGGAGGTTTCCTCCGGGTACTCCGGTTTCCTCCCCCAATCCAAAGACATGCATAGTAGGTTGATTGGCATCTCTAAGTTGTCCGTAGTGTGTGATTGAATGAGAGTGTGTGTGCCCTGCGATGGGTTGGCACTCCGTCCAGGGTGTATCCTGCCTTGATGCCCAATGACGCCTGAGAGAGGCACAGGCTCCCCGTGACCCGAGCGTAGATCGGATAAGCGGTAGACAATGAATGAATTAATAATCATGGGAAATATTAATCTTGGAAACTATAATAATCAATGATTTATATAGATTTATACGGAAAAACAGCCGAGTGGATCAGGAAACTTTTTTTTTTTTTTTTTACGATGTGTGATGTAATAAAGCTACATCATAATAAAGCTAAAGTCTTTAACTTTACTTCTTTACTCCTGATGATTGTATTAAGGTTTCCAAACTAATAAAAGTTGTTAAGAATATCTTGATTAACAAAACGTGTAAGAATCATAAACTTGGCGGTCATACTGTTTATTCTCTGGAATAATATTTTAAAAAAAAAAAAAAATAATGGAAAAATCTTTTCGGCTTGTTGCCAAGGAAACCAAGGTGATGCTAACTTATGGGTCATCCTATAAAAATACACCATACCTGCAGCACCTCTTTTATTTATTTCTCTGCTGTGTGTGTGTGTGTGTGTTTGTGTGTGTGTTTTGAGAAAATGTAATCTCATAGTTGACGTTATGTCGCGTTGTGGCTGTGCATTCGTCGTATTGCATAATGAAAACCTCTTCAGACACTCACAAACAAAACACATTACAGCGTCTGTCAGATGGGTTTAGCACGGCCGGATGAAGACGGGAATAATTTCCACATGTTTCTTCTTTGTTTTCTACACGACGTCTCACTAACTCGATAGCTCAGCAGGCAGCGAAGGCCTGAGTCGGCTCTGTTTTCGGCTTCGTAACCTTCTGATCTCATTAGAGGGTTAAATATCATCACAAAATTGTCTCTGGTGTTCATCGCAGTGTAAAGCATGTACTGTGTATATATTTTAATGAACATGTTCCTGAGTGTTGATGCTGCGTGTTTATTGGGTTACATTGGGTTTTATTAACATACCGCATGGAAACTACAGAGTTTCTTTGCTTTATTCAGTTTCAGTGAGTTGAAGTTCTTCGGGTCTGAGTGATGGTGGATCTGGAGTTTATCCCAAGAACACTGGCTGTGAGAAATCTAGAGGCGATTTAGCCATATCTAGTGCACTTACTGTGATGTTTTTTGGGAAGAACCATGAGAACCCAGGGTGGAACTCACACGAGACTTTTACCAGTTGATGATTACAGATATGACCAGAAATATGACTGAAAGGCTACAAAACAAACAAGCATGTAATTACTCACAGGATCAGCAAAGTCTGTCTACCAATCTGTCTGAATGTCAGTCTATCTATCCATGTGCCTGTCTGCCTCTCCACACATCTGTCTA